>CM021528.1:11792734-11809230 GCA_010994315.2 Pisaster ochraceus
TCTGTGAACATTTGTGTTTTTTGATCTTACCAATAGTGTACAGGGCCTTTAAATCAACTTAATGTGGACTAAAAAAATCACACCTGCACTCGACAAAATGTCACAAATGATATCTGGTGTTTTCCATGAGAATTTTCTTACATTGGTTTATGTTTTTTTTTAAACAATTATGACATTAAATGTACATTGAATTTGACTCACCATCATCAATCAGAATCACACTTGAACTTGAATGGTACTTGGACTCACTCCAACCGTGTTATACATTTAATAGATGTTAATTTTGCATTGGGGGTAAAGAATATTAATTTTGGTTTTACCCTTACACCGATGTGTGTTAGCACTTTATACTCAGTACTTTCCCGAGTTTGAATGGTTTGTGTCCTGGCATGTCACAAAGTAACCGCCGCAGTGAATGGGTGTAAGTTTTTGAATTAACAATGGTCCTTGGAAAATGTTTTCCAATACACGGGCTTTGAGAATGACGTCACCCCAAAGGCTACACTGACTCGAATGAGGCCATGCAATAAAAAAATAGGTTGCTGTTTGCGTGTTGTGCTCATTTGAACGGGCACTTCTGCTGTTTTTTGGTACGACTCAAGTTAAACAAATTGGGTCAGTCATCTTCTCAAATATGATGTAAAAAAAATGGTACCACTAGAAAGACAGGGACATTTAGAAAAAAGTCTGATCACCCCAAACTTATAGCCTTGTCTATTTTAAATACAATGTAACGTTATTACGTGCATTGTGTGCACAAAAAAACGTTTCCACATGAGCTGACCTTCATTTTCAAGAACTGACACACACGCATTGTAGTAATTGGATGGTGTCAGTTTGTGGTGGCGGAAAATGCCTGGTTGCGTCAGTTTTAGTTGCCACGATCTGACACAAACCTTTCTTACTTTATTGCTCATTAATTTAGGACGAAAAGCAGTAAAAGCACCATGTATATGAAGTTCAAAGCATCAAGTCCCCACTGTAAGAAAACTATAGTTGAGAACACCCCAGGATTTTGTAGGAAAGCTTGATTTTAAAAAACGTTCAACTTTAAACGCTGTTTTCTCCGATTGCTACTTTTTACAAGTGATCTACGTGTGTGTCAGTTCGTGGCGTTGGTGACGAAATGTCCATAACTTTTCATTGAGAGAAATTTTAATGTAAATTCACCTCGAGAGCATCTTGCTAGTCGAGTTAATGGTCCTGTCACAGCATCAAGCCTGGTTCCATATGAAATAACCTTCAGCATGGCAGACATCTTCAGCTGACTCTCCAACAAACTCAGTTGTGGTGGACAGAATGTGTTGATGATTGATTAATGTTGATAATAATTGAAGAAACACAAATTCACTGTCATGTCACTCGTGTTTAGACCAAGTCATGCGAGCGGCATTGTAAAATTGACAACTGACAACAACTCACAACAAATTGATGTCAGCGACTGTTCACCAGCACTTCACAGACTGTTTACTGCAGGCAGAGATGCATTCAGAGTGAAGTCACGGGCCTGGCACACACAAGACGAACGGCTTTCAGGTTTGTTCGCATTTTCACCTCAGTAGTTCCAGTCAACTCGTTGAAAAAAGGGGAGATTTACTGCTAAAGGTGGTCTTTTGACCCATGCACTTTCCTGATGTTTACACAACCTAGCCTTGGTTGGCACAATCTCGGAGCATTACTTCCCGCGGCACATCACTATTGAACTACTACGCAAATCCTTGCACCGTTTGCTGTTGTTAATAATAATAAACCTACTGCACGTGCATTCATTTCATTTTGTTGTGAAGCGCTTCAGCTACCGCGCCCTCTTGTGGTATACAATCGCATAATATATTTTAATTTGCAAAAATAATAATGGAATTAATGTGACAATATGAATGTCACCATACATTAATATTCGTGCTGAATAAGATTATATGAGCTTGAAAAAGTACTGGAAAAAGAATTTGATTTTCCAGGGCAAGGAAAACCCCAAAATAATGTAGTTGAGAATTTCAACGCCTTTTACATATTGTGCCCTCGCCTGCCTGTGGTGCCAAATCTTTTTATCCAAATGTTAAAAATTTATAGTTTTCAATCTGAAAGCTGACTGACACCGATTAAGTTCATGAGCCAAATGTCCAGAGAATGTTTTTCATCTGAAATAATCCCACAGTTGGAGAAACTGCAGCGTTTGAAGACCACCCCCCATAAAATAGTAGTTATTTATTTTGATTGCCGCAGCCAAAATCAGCACCCAAAATCCCTGAAACACTAAGTTATTGTTGAACTTTTCGCTGGTAGATTGGATTTGTGTTTATTGAGAAGCTGAAAGTGAACACTAAATTGGTCTCCAAACGCAGCCATAATCATGTATCGAATTTTACTCCATACCCTGCTAACTCTCGACCAAACTATGTACCATTTTCCCATCCCTGCTTTCCAGTTTCTTGATCTATATTTAAAAAAATGTTTGTCCTTTAAAGTGATAAATTGTAGAACTTTGTCTTTTACGATATCGACTGTTGAAAAATTAGCTGTTAGTTTCTTCAATTCAAACAAATCATGCTCTTGGTCACTTCTTTAGTGCTGCCCTGATTCACAAAGCAGGGATAAATTACTAAATTAAGACACGAAAACAAAAAACACACAATTCTGTCATAATATGAAATACATATTTTAATTTTTCCTTATATTTTATAATTTTTACAATGTGTATATATAGTACCATCTATAAACGAACTGACAGAATAATTCCACTTGGGAAGGTGAAAAAGATGTAATGCATTAAATATCTACTTGGTTGTTTTTCTTACAAATCGAGAACATGAAGATAACTGCATGAACATAAAACAAAAAAGGAAACACAAAAATGCACATAATTTCAAATGTCTTGTTCCTCCTCATCAGAAAGTACAAATGAATTAATTGTTGGTGTCTAAAAGAACATTACAATGAATTTTTACATAATTAACACTCAAATATTCAAATTCGTTCTGGGTTGTGTGAAAATTATTCTTAGTAATAAAAATGGTGGTTATCATGTTTTCAGTGGGGAAAAAGGTTTGAAATTTATTTCAAGCATTTCAGATAAAGGTATTCTAAAGAGAGCATATCACTTAATGGTCTTTCTAATTTTGTTTATTTTAGCGAATTGGTTTTCAATTCTTTTTTTATCCCTTTTGTGAAATAAATCTTATCTTTCCACTAAAATAAAGAGATGGAGAAAGATTGATTAAAATTTGTTTCAGGAATTTTAAAGAACTTAATTTTAAAACAACTGTCTGTAATTTTGGCGCCCCGATTAAAATAAGCAAGATAGGAATGGCACCAAGTCCCTAAAAATTGTATCACTTAATTTGATGAAGTTCGCACAATCTGATCGGACGTTCTTCTTTAGATGATTTTAATCATCTTTTGATATGACAAGAAGCAGCACATCTCAAAACTTGTTCAGATGTCATTTTTTGCAAACAATTTAAGACAAAACAAAATTACGACACACATATGAAAAACAAAATACTATATCAACAATGTAATGTCTTGCCTGCCACGAAACACCATGGAATGCACCAAAGACCGATGGTCTATACTTATAATGAGTTCAATGAGAAAATTATATAAACAATTAACGAGGGCGCATTATAATGCATTACACCAAAATCACCAGCACTAAATAAGGCACCTGCCTGGTTACATAACATTCATGATACTATACTTGTCTAAAATTGTTGACGAAATGAATGGTATAATAAATAATAAATTTTCCTTCTCAAAAGTTCAACACATTTTTGCAAGTTCCTATATGTTTTTCAGGCATAGAGAAACGTTAATGAGTACAAGGGCTGAGCTTTGGATACATATTTTTGCTGAGGGTGAAAAACTAAAAATCAGAAATAATTTCAAAGTAGGAGGAATATCATGCCTGGTTTTGAATGAAATGATTCAATTTAAATGTCCACATCAATAGAATAGGATCAATATCACATTTTAAACTTTTTTTTTTTTTTTTTACAAAACTCCCCAGAAATATTTGATGAAATTGATCAGGTGGGGTTTGTATTGAAGCTGGTGATTAAGCATTTACATCAACTTCAATAAAGAATTCACAAGGCCCTCCCCTCCACTATAGGTAGGGTCATAGATTGATTTTCGTCAATTTATTGCTGCTTTACAAGAAAGATACAATAAAAGTCACATGTGAAAGTTACAGCTGAATATAGTGTTTACTTGCTGAGAATGCAAAAAAAAAAACCTGTCATAGTATTTTGTACTAGCTTCACAAGAAGTCAAATCCATCCATGTAATAGCAAAGTGACAGCAGGGTACCAACCACATCTCTGGCTGCAGCATTCGTGAACAGACACCAACCCTCAGATATTCTGAGAAACGATTCATGCATGAATCGTTTCTCAGATTCAAATGCTTTGGGGTGAAAAATTTTCTAAATCATACCACTTTTGTAGGGAATCCTTTCTCAAAATAGCTTGTAATATCAACAGCTGCAGAGCTTCTCACCAAGTAAGTTTTTATGGTCAGTATGTTTTTGAGTATTTACCAATCTATGACACGACCTTTAACCTGTTAATAGATTTAAATATTGTAACAATATTTGTTTTATTTACTTTTGATTCGAGCGACAGTGTCACCAGATTGCACAACAGAACAACAAGAAAAGGCCTAAACATCTAATAAAAAACACACACTGCAATAAATTCCCTTTCAGAAAAAACAACAACTTTTAGTCTGCAAGAAAAAGAAAAAACCTGTCTAACTCCTCTCCCCTTCATTCCACT
Source organism: Pisaster ochraceus (assembly GCA_010994315.2). Taxonomy (NCBI): domain Eukaryota; kingdom Metazoa; phylum Echinodermata; class Asteroidea; order Forcipulatida; family Asteriidae; genus Pisaster; species Pisaster ochraceus. The sequence continues at coordinate 11,797,510 of CM021528.1, forward strand.
TTTAAAAATCTTGGGAGAGCTCTGGTGAATAAATAACAAAAATACAATGTTCACAATACTGATTCCATCACTCAGCTTTTAACTTGCATGAATTACTTCTACAAAATATATATACTACTGTATTTAAAAAAGCAAGTACTGCAGAGATGATGTGACCTGGCTTCACACCAAACAAAAGGTACTGTGACTTTTTACCACCAACTTCATTCACACATTTTAACAGATGTTAAAACTGCATCATGGATAAAGAATATTAATTGTGTTTTAACCAAACACCGTAGTGCGTTAAACACTGTATACTCAGTACTTTCCCCGAATCCTGTGAAAAAAAACCCACCATATCCACAGACATATTACGCAGGTGGGATTCAAACCCATTCTAGAGCAGGGCCTAATTTCATGGCTCTACTTACCATGGAGCTTTGCGCTTACATCCCGTACACTTATGTGCTTTACAGGCATGGTGTTAACCAGAGGGGTGTCTGGGTGTCTTTTGGACACCCTGTTTTATCTGTCATTTAAATGTAAATGTATTGTAAGTGAACAATCTTGACACCCAGTTTTAAAATTTCCTGCAAATTTGGACACCCTTTTACCAAATCCTGTCTAAAATTTTGTTTTTAGGGCTCCGTAAGCATAGAATTTCGCGGTAAGCAGAGCCATTAAACTGGACCCAGATATCTTACTACAAGAGCACCGAGCTTGCCTGGTAGCTAGAGGTAGTTTGAATCCTATATTTCAGCAGTGGGTACAGCAACGATTTTCATTTCATTCACATAAAACAAACAAAGCCCTTTTCCTGCTCAAATTCAAAACATACAAAAGTTTCAGCTAACAGTTATTAAAAAAAAATAAAGCAAATAGATCTGTATCTTGCTGTTCATGATCGTAACTTGCACAAAGATGTGTTCACGGAATATGCACAAGCGGCGCATTGTGGCCGAGCAGATAAAAGCACCGGATTCAAGCTCTGGTGTTTCTGATCAGCAGTGTGGGTTCGATTCCCGATTGTTACACTTGTGTCCTTAAGCAAGACCCTTAACCATTATTGCTAATTGCTATGCCCTTCGGATGGGACGTAAAGCCATTGGTCCAGTGTGTTGTGTAACGCACGTAAAAGAACCCAGTGCACTTATCGAAAAGAGAAGGGGTTCGCCCAGGTCGTCCTGGTTTGATTGGCTGCATATTGCACAACAGCACCTTGTAAACCATTACATGGTGATGTGTAAAGGGGGAAAAAAAGATCTCATACTTCAAAACATAGCTTCAAATACCTTGCAGGAAAAACACTGAGCACTTTGAGACGCCCATCAGGTGTGATAAAGCGCTAATGTTGGAGAGCCATGAGCGTCACTGAGTGACGGATTTGAGTACTATATAAGAAGCCACTATTATTACCTGCACAGATGTGGGTATTTTTGGACGACCATGTTGCACGTAAAAACAACAGATTGAAAACCATTGCTCAGTTACTTTTTCCCAAACCATTTACTAATCAGTTACAGGGTTTGCCCCTAAAATTTGTCACTGACTAGCTACTGGGACCAGTCAGCTTTTCATTCCTCTAGTCCACCATAAACCAAGTCACCAGACATTCAGTGCACAACAAACTTCTTTTTATAATAGGTGGAAAGATGCAAAAATTAGTTCCTGTGAATTAATTTCATCTGTGAGTTACCCACAAACTAGTAAATATATCTTCACTGCCTTTTTCTGCACACACAAAAATAAGAATGTCACATACAAAAATCTTCAACTTCTTGAGTAATGACACCCACGGGACTGGACAACAGTGGGTGTTAAATATTAAACAAATATTGGATGCATTTTCAGTACAATATAGCAGAATATAATCATGCGGTGAAATCTGGTGGACTGTTCCGTTTCACGAGGGGAAGCCAAGTTAAATGGAACAGTCCAGATTTTAGCGAGTGATTATACTCTGCTATATGATTAAAATGCCATCCTATATTTGGTTTATAAATATACCTCACACATAGAACTTTACCTAGGTTACCTAAGGTTTTATTTCTCAGTATTTTCTCGTGACTTCAAAGACAGATTGAGTCTAAAATTTCACAGGTTTGTTTTTTACATGCATGTGTGGATACTGGTCTTCAATAGATGTAATTTTTGCATCGGGGATAAAGAACTGAATTTGGTTTTACCCTTACACCGATGTGTATTAAGCACTGTGTACACAGTGCTCTCCCGAGCTCGTTGACGAAAACCAATGTTGGTCGCGTGCTTTAATGGTCAGGCCACAATTCCAAATTATGCTAACCAGAATATGGCTACCAGCCAAAATACCAAGTCACATGTACCATTTTGTGACTGGTATCCTGCTCATTTCAGCTAAGTAAGAAATTCAATATTTTCTGCTTAAGTGTGTAATTGATAGTACTGCCTACTTCATTTATACCCGAAGTCATTTTCAATTTAACTGTGAAAGGGTTGATGTTCTAGCCACAACCAAGGGTGCACATTTTCTTTGTGTCCACGTCATGATCGACAGTTTGATAACCACTGATGTAACAGCTATTTCAACAATATTTATAAAGCAATTATCACGCAACCTGTCTGAATGTAGAAATTAAAGTACTTGTTTTTCATCGAACACAAGATCTGCAAAGAGTTAAGCAATATTCATCTGTTCAGTTGGTGAAGTTGTCATAAAAAGTGAACCCATGATGTCTTCTTTTGGTACTTTTGCAAATTGAAAGGGCACAAATTTCCCACACCTTTTTGTCTTGGGCTTTGTGTCCCTTCAAAATATGCTCTTCTGCTTCCTGAAGGCACAGTATTTTCTCTTGACTTTCTTAGAGAATTTTCAGTTTGAGTATCTCTTCTGATATCTTGATTTTCCTATTAATGACCCTCTCACTGCCTGACTGTTTAACATCATCCACAGTGGTATTAAATGATAGATAAACTATACCAACCTGCCATTACAATATCGTGTGGTGACTGCATCTACACAGTCCACAGTCAACCCTCCCACTGTCTGGCCACTCAGTATCATCCACTGTTGTTTTGAATGATAGATAAACTATGCCAGCCTGCAATATGGTATTAAGTAGCGAATGCATCTACACAGTACACGTTTAACCCTGCTACTGTCTGACCATTCAATATCATCCACTGTGGTTTTGAATGATAGAGGAACTACTTCAGCCTGCAGTATGATTTACTGTTGTGATGGCATCTACACAGAAAACACAGTGCACAGTTTAGTTCTCTGCACGGTTGTGCCACCCGTACACGATGCACAGTTAAACTGTTGAATGGTCCAACTTGAAGAAAAATGTTACCAGAAGAAGAAAGAAAGGTTACTTACAGAAAAAAACTATCCACAAAATGTTGAGTAGAAAATCTTCTTTTCTTTGTAGACAAAACAAATCCATTATAGAACAAAGAGCTACATATCTATCAAAATCTGAGACAAGCTTTGTCACGGCAAGAGCTGCTGCATACTCTTCGTCATCTAGTCTCACCTTTCCAGTGACCTCCGACCTTTCTGACCTTTTAGTAGTTCTCCTCAAGATCCAAATGTCTTTCAACTTCCTCATCCTGAGTTGTAGTCTCTTTTAGAACAAATCCTTTTTCAGTTCACAGAACTTGGATGTGTAGTACCCACATCTCATTTTTCAATAGTTATTAACAATATTTTGTTTAGGGGGAGGGGGGGTGTTCATGTCACAAGTTCAACATAGCTGTCTGTATTCCCTAAACCAGCTCGGGTCACTTCAGCCACGTTCTTGACTCTGCCACCTCCTTGGACACCACCAGCAGCAGCTCACACCCTTTCAGTTTGAGCTGAGTCTCCAAGAAACCCCGCAGCTTGCTGGCGTCCCCAATCGTAACAGGCTTGCTGAGTTTGGAGTCTAGGTTGTAGTACGTGCCGTCGATCTGCCGGACAGCGATCCAGTGTTTGCGGCGGATCGGTACGCTGACGAAGCCCAGCTGCATGGGTGAGGGAATGTTGACAATAAAACCCAGTAGGACGTCGAGACGGAGTTCCGCTAGGCACCTAGAAGTTAGCAAAATACAAAAAACAATAACAAGGAGCTTTAAAAACAGTATATAACTTTAAAAATATCAGGGAAACCTCCCACTGTATGACTATTTCTCCATGGATTTGAATATCAAGATAGACTATGCAGCGTTCAACATGATGATGTGAGTGCATGATGATGTAGACGTTTACATGTAGACGTTTACATGTATATTTTTGCCCAACACTGACAGCCCATGCACTCAAATGGTTCCAAAGAGTTGATCAACTTTAACTTGCAAATGGTATGCAAAGCAGGAGGGTTAGCCAGTTCGCTTTGGGATTAAAAAAATTTTTTTCCTGTAACCCCTGCAAGATTGTTTTCAGTCAAAAAGCAACTTTTTTTTCTAGCTATAGAGTTAATAACTTGTTTCGTCCATGAAAGTCAGTCTGGACACCTATATAAAGATGTTTTCCTCATATACGGACACATATATATACAGATTTCAATGGCTCATGTTTTTTTTGTTTTGAGGTAGTGCTTCTGAAGCACAATCAGACTGTTGGAAAGCCGTTATGTAACGGAAGATCATCGACCCACGCCCGTTTGAACAGACGGCATCCTGGAGAGAAATGAATGGCCTCATGACAATGCAATATAAATCATCTTTACAAAATCTTGGCTAGGATTGTGAAAGGAACAGGTCTCTGATAAATGCATTAGGCACAAAACCACGCAAAGAGTTAATCCATTCGTTGTTTGCAGTGCCTTTTGACGACAGGGACTCCGTGAAACAGTTGCCTGTGTACACGCAATCCGCATCGGTCATGATGAGATTCAATCAGCGTGAGTAGCAAAACCTCTGCCATAAGCCACTGCTGAGAATTGGTCCCGTGGACGGAATCTAGGCTGGAATCTTGGTTAACTCAGACATACTTCTCATTGAGCTGAATACAATCATAAACAATTATGGCAGCCTTTCTATATATTGTTAACCTCTTATTTTAACAAAAGGACAAAGGACTCGAATTGGTGACTGTACAATAACCCCCCGGAGGAAGGAGATTTTAAGCATGATTCCCAGTACCATCTGTCCCTCTTTGTACAGGGAAACGATGCGTTGCACAGCGAGCTCATGCACAGTGCATGCTACACAATTGAATGTCTGTGCATGTGAACATTCTGGTATCCTGAGTCAACACAATTGCCAGTTTGTTAAACCTCCGCTATGCTTTGTTATCGGGAGGTCCGCAGCAAACTGGTTAAGAGTATATTAGTATGTCTTTCAAATTAGAATGTTTTGAATAACACTTGAACCGTGAGACTTGATTGGCTGCAGGGTTACTGGAAACATGCTAAAATTTATGGAATCTGGCCGGTGGTGCAGTGGGTATTTTGAGCCCTGAGGAGGGTGGCATGTCTGGAATTACAGGGGCAGCATGGAGGCCCACTGGCGCGCTGATCTTCGCCTTGGTACCCCTTCAAAAGTTTCCCATAGACTTTAAGACTTTAAAGTGCCCCCCTTCAAAAGAAAAAATGGTCTTGCCCTCTAAAAGATGAACTTCCAGGCCTGTTATTGCTGGTTATTCTCACCTCCGTTTGTCCCACCACACGGCTTCACATTCCTTGTGTTGTAGAGCAGCCATGATGACATTGACGTCATAGTTTCCTAACCCCAGCATGCTCTTGTGTGGATTCAGCACTGACCCTGGTGACAGACTGGAAGACAAAGGAACAAGTTGTATTTAAAAACAAATGTTGCAAATAGTGTTAGCTGTTTCAAACTGCTTTCCACCCAAAAGGCCCTATGGTATAAATGCAGAAAATAGTTAATGGCCTGATGTTTCAACCCTAGGAGTAGCACAGTCTTTCTCGTAGGCTTTCAAACACAGTCTTGTGTTGTGTTGACAACACAACACACATAAACAGGTATACTAGTGTAACTGAAGTAGTAAAGCAGAACGGAATGAAGAGAGAGAGAGAGAGAGAGTGGCAGAAATCACCCAGAAGAACACCGGATGAACAATTGTGCTGTAAAACAGATATTCTATAAATAAAGATCTTTATCCTAATGTTTCTATGCCCTCTTACCATTGCTTACAGAAGTTTTCACAAGCAGATTCAGTTAAATTCAGCTGAGGTCATACTTGTTTTCACACCATCAAATGAAGAACAGTAAAAAAGTAAGACAGCAGACAATTGAACCTAAACACGGCAATATTAAACTAACACATAATAATGAGAAAGTGTTTTTGTAGAGACCAGGACACAGGGTTTTTCCCAAAGCAAAGCTAGCCTATAGGATCGATATGCACAAATTGCAGACCGATACTCCCACAAAAAAAAGGGTAAGTGCAAAGATATTTAGACTAATCTTTTTGTCTACAGATTTTAGATCAAATTCACAAAAAATAAAACATTTAAAATGTTTCAAATTGCACAGTGGGGCTACTAAAACCAAACATTAACATCAAGTAAAAATAATTCTGATGACCTCATTTCAACTCACCATGCTTTGGCCAAACTTGCAAAATTTGGGTCCAGAATGCCCCCCAGTTTTGCAAAACCCTGGGGAGAACCCTGAGAAGGTCACATGACACCAGGGCCCAATTTTATAGACCCCCTGAAACACAAAAGTTATTCTTACCAGAATAAGGCTACCAGCCAAAGTACCATGTCATATGTATCATTTATGACTGGCGTCCTGCTCAGTTTGGCTGAGCAGGAAACTTTTAAATAATATTTTCTGCTTATAGACCTTTCTTTTACAACGTCACAGCCCAAGTTTTTGCCAACCCAGGTTGGAAAACTATGGAAAGCCATAAATGCAAAACAAAAACAGATAGCTACAGTTTAACAATGTTACACAAATATTCAAAAATAGTGTTGAATTTAGTGGAAACAAAGCAACCGATCATGGGAGGTATTTTATTTAATTAGGAGTTTTCTCGGAAGAATTAAGTAGAAAGCAGTTATTAAATAGGAAGTAGAATGTCAAATTCAGTTTTGTGATGTATTCATTTTCCTATAGAGTCCTCATGTGAGTGGGGGAAAAAAAGAGACTAGTCTCTTAAAATGGTGTAAATTGACATTGTATTCCATACCCTTCCAGGGCAAAATTTGTCAGCATCCAAAACATCCGTTGACATCATTCTGAGAAAAATGGGTCTGTACATTTTTGTACAAGAATATTTTGGTTCATCTCTGACTTTTTCAGAGCACAATTTGAAACATGATGTCATTGGATTTTGACAACTATTGGGTCTTTACATTCTAAGAAGGAATATTTTGTCAGACAAAATGTCATTGAATGTCAGGAATGAACCAAAACGTGCAGACCCAATTTTCTCAGAATGATGTCATCGGATGTTTTGGATGTTGACAAAGTTTACACTGGCAGGGTATTGTATGCGATGGCTATTTACACCCTATTATTGTAAGGTTAGGGACTTGCAACTTTTTCCCCACTCACATGAGGACTCTATCTATTGGAAAATGAGTCCATCACAAAACTTAATTTGACTGCAATTCCCTTGCTGTTTGAAGTGGTGCCTACTTTTGACAGAGCTCATCCAATAGTTGTTTACTGAATGCTTGGCCATCCTGGAACACGTTGTTGAGGGCGTGTAAAGCGCACAGCTCCCACTTCTGTCGCTCGTGGTATACAGACATGATGCTCAGCGTTGGGGGCGCTGTTGATGATAATTAGATGATCATGTGATCAGTTTGGTGAGACCTCCAAATGTCTGACTTCCAATGGTGTCTAGATCTGAGGGGAAAAACCCAAATACACATCGCACGTATTAATATTTCCATTTCCTTTTGTGACAATAAACCGGATGGGTCCCATGCAATAACAAGAAAAACTTACAACTGCAGTGGTTGATGCTGGGGTAGGCCTACAGTCAAAGAGGAATTGAAGTTTAGGCCTAAGGTACAGGTCAACAAAGCCGAACATGTTGGGCTGTTATGGCTCTCTTAGAGTCGGACTAACAAAAGACGACCATGAGTCATGACAAATGGAAAGCCCTCATAATAAGGTTAGCAGTGTGCATGCCCAGCCAAGGCAGAAGACTGTCCAAATCTAAATTTATAAAGCCAGCAAGTCCTAACATTTGCTAAATGATTTAATATGATACGGAAACATCAACACCAACTTTTGTAAAGAAGGCAATGAAGAAATTTCAGCTTAAGACGTGGGAGGAAAACCCAAATAGGGAAAACCCACGCAGTCAGGTACGGAATGAAGATCCAATCCAATTGCAAGGCTCCGGTCCGGGTGCTGAACCGGGATCCGGGTACTGAACCGGGATCCGGGTACTGAACCTGGGTCCACATGGGGTTCTTACATGTCAACAATCAACAATTTATTCTTTACGAAAAATGGTACATCTGACTTGGTTGATCTGGCATTCCGATCTTCTTGTAAAACTTGGAAGTACCTTCGGCTTTTTGCACATTATCTTCATTTCTACGTCCATGTTTATAGACCTACACACAAATCGGATAAATGAAGACTCACCTATAACAGTTTACTAAGTAAGGCAGGGACGAAAACCAAAATCAGCTCTGCTATTTCTCGTCAACTGATGTGGGCGGCCATCTTTTTTGCTTTGTTTCGATTGTTACAAAAGAGGGCGCTATATAATAAGCTTAATGGAAGAAAATGGGCGTGTACAAAAGTTTAAAAAGAAGGGTTGTAATTATACAAACCCTTAATGAAATTGTATGAAAAAAACGATGAAAAGTTTGGGTTTTTCTTATTATAACCTATAATTTGTATGGTGCAGTTCCTTTTTATATTATCAGAAGCACATAAATGAAGTTTGTGACTGAATTGGGGTCCTATGATCTGATTAAAAAGTACAAACTTCCTACCGGTCGGTGTATAAAAATGGTGCTTACAAACATAACATAAAAAGTTGTAATAGAAAATGTAAATTTAAAAATGGTTTCGGCGTTCTTAAGATAAGGGTCTTATGATTATGTCGTGTAATAGGCCTACAGTAGGCTTCTGTCTCAAACAGGACAACACAAATAAAAGCACATTAAACAGAATGAATAAAAAAAGATATAGGCTAAGAAACAATTATTGTTTGTCGTTAGGGACGGCAGGGTGTTAAGAAGCAACAACCAGTAGATGAGCGCCCCTGAAACAACTATTCGTTAGAGAGCAGCGAACGATTTAAATAGAAAGGTCACAGTCCACATTCGCTCTCAATTACCTTCGAGGTCACACAGAAAAAAAAGCCACTTTGTAAAGGTTTTCAGACCCCAGTCAAATTATTTACACTATCCACTGCGGGTGACAGAACAAGTAGTTGACAAGTTAGTGACAGACCAAATAATGTCCATCACTTGAGAAAAGTGACAAATCGTTATCAAGTACGCCTAAGTGTTAACTCGAGAGGGAAAAAAGCTACCACTGCCAAGTAATTTTTAATTGGAATTCTTTTGAATCGGACATTCTTGCTTTGTATGAAGTCTGAAGCCAGGGCGCACCTCCCTCTTTTGACAAACATTGTGCGAAGGCTCAACCTCGTTGTTTACCCTTCTTTATCACCATTGGTGATCATGTGTAAATATAAATTCCAGCGCAACAACACCACCCCTAAAAAAAACCTCACCCCCCAACAACAACACCTTGTTGATGGCGATAGTCCACGTAGCACGCGCAGCATGCCCACAGTGCCGCAATTATTATCAACACACCCCAATGAACTTTGAGACCAATATTGTGCCGATGTACACACATATTGAGAGAGGGAGAAAAAAGATGTAACATTCCCTTCAACAGTTATACAGATTAATATTTTCACGCACCAGAGGTTATCTACATACACTCAAATGCGCAAGGAAAAACACAGCTCCACCTAGTGATACAGAAATTAAGTGTTATTGCGCATTGCCAACAAGTACTCCACTGGAGGTTAGACGGAGATCTCACGATTATAGATTTTTCTCCTTACCCGGAGGTGATGAAGTCATAACCAAGCCTTGATTGCAAAAGAGAAACCCTGTGATTGCTTACTTATTCCCGGGGATACTAGAGCGATATACGGTCGACAGGAAGTTTTATATCAGTCAGTCACCGAGTGCCCGTTTTTCTACAGCAGTCTTCCATCAAGTCGAAATCACCATGACGAGCGAGACGAGGTGAGCAAAGCATTTGAATTGTGAATGCAACAACTTGTATTTTTACGGGAAGGTTAAATCTTTCATTCAGAAAAATGCATACAAGTTGCTATAGATCATATTTGGTTTTCAATATCATAAAACTGAAAAGGGAAAAGTTGCGGCGTCGTAACTTATTTTTTTCCCAGTGTATAGTTTGTATACTGTTTTATGTATCGGCAGCGGCTGCCAGACGGTATTATTGTCATTTTTATTTGCCATAATTCATTTATAGGACAGATTTTCTCTCAGCGGTATACATTGTATATACAGAAACGCGTTATGCGGAAGTTATTTGAATTTCCATATGCATTACATTCAGTTTATTTATTGGTTTTGTCACTGATTTACTACCAGCCAATTTATGTTTGGTATTAAAATGAATGACTTCTTTAGGGTGTGACAATTGCAAACTGTCTGGATTGTCCATTGCAAATCCTTATTTTTCAGTCAGAAGGTAAACTAAAACAAAATAATTATTGAGATTCAATATGAACCCTTAGTTCGATTACTTAAAGTTTGACTTCGGTATTTTTGTACGCCGTGCAAGCATCGAGTATGTTGCCATATAAATGTGTGTCAAGGTACAAAATGGAAGATTGAAAGAACATTTTGTAATGTTCACTTTCCTTGCAAAGCAATTTTTCATCGTTGTACACCCTGCAAACTGCCGTGCAAGCATCGAAGTATGTTGCCATGGCATTATACGGAAGAAAAAAAGTACACCAATTTGTGATGTTCACTTTCCTTGCGGAGCAATTTTCATCTTTGAAATCAAAATCAAATGAGACGGGATCCACGATGAAATGAAATTAAATTGTGACCTCGTTGTCGATGGCGACGTTTCTGAAAGGTATGGTTTTACCTTGAAGATGACCTTGAAATCAAAATACTGTGTAATTTTTGTCCAGAGGCCTATTTGTTGTAAAATTGTAATGATAGTTTGCATTTTGCGATGTTTGTCGAAAATTTGAATCTCCCAAGATAACATTGAGGCGACTTTTGAAGATTCAAATGTCTTTGGTTTCTTTGATGAAATTACCGTGACAGTTTTTGCTGCTTTTTTAACCAGCAGGCTAGGCCTACAGACAATGCATTCAGCTGAAACTTTCTCATGTTGAATTTTTACTGTATCTTTCTTAATTTGTCCTATAAATCAACATTACGTTGACAGAGACCAATCTCTTACCCTACCTTTATATATAAATTCGTGTGTGTGTTAGAAACCACTTCAAATGGAATAGTTTTTTTCTGGATGATTACATCTTAACAAATGTCATTTCAGGTGTGGTTTCCGAACACAAATCTGTAATTTTATGATCGGATGGTTCACCATGTTTCTCCCGACCTTTGACCTTTTCCCTCTCAAAAGGTAAAGCAGAATCAACTGATGCAAAAGCGAATACAGTAAAGGGCTTTCCCGCCTGTAAATCACTATGCGGCTGCATTTGGGCCCTGTTGGTTTCTCCGTGGATTAATAATGTTGATAAACATTTCCCAGGTGTTATATTAATAATAAAAAAACATTCCAAAGGAAACATGTGACGAATTT
>CM021528.1:11809333-11821708 GCA_010994315.2 Pisaster ochraceus
TTACTCTTTCGGCTCGTGTACTTCTTGAAAATTGTTGGGGGAAACCTTCGTCGGTGTTTTGGAGAATACAGAGTTTGCTTTTTTACTATTTTTAACATTGTTTGGGATCCGATGTGCTCATAGACCATGGGTGTTCCGTTGACTTTCTAATAAAGAATGTTTTTTATGGCATGGCTATTCTACAGTTAAAGGTTGATTTGTAAGGCAAGATATGATGAAACCAATAAATAAGTTGGTAACTGTTTGGCTACTTTCAATTTGAGTTTTCTTTTTCCCATAAATAAATTCGCCGTAGAAAGAAATAATTTTTTGGCTTTTCATTTTGAAGCCAACAAATCTTCTACATTCGGTTAAAACATTTCGCATTTCGGGTTTTAAGTTTTATCAACATAAACAAGAAAAAAGATAATTTAAATAAAGCCTCAAAACTACCTATTCAGATAGCCTATTCGACTTGGACACGTGCGGGGCAGTCTGCCCCCCCCCCCACCCCACCCAAGAAGACATTATAACAGAAATCTAAACACAGCCTCTGAATAAAAACAGTTAAAAAACCCCAACAATAACCCATACGTATACAAAACATTACACGTATATAGTTGGTCAGATCCTTCTGCCGAAAGCATTAAATGCCATAAAGATCACATGATGATTTCACCGGTCACGAGCACACCAAACAAAAATTAATATTACACCGGCCAGAAACTTTACACACACAAAAAATCATCGAGAAGTATAATTATCTGATTGTTAATAAATCGGACCCGTGCGCTGTACAGAGAAGACTAGAGAGTGAGAAAGAGGGAAAAAGTCATTCACATTCATTTCAAAAAAGATTTGATCCTTCGGTAGATTCGTTTTGACCTTGGGGGTTATACGTGTTTATATTCACCGAGTAAAAAAACTACTGTGGACGGATTACTTCACGCTTGACTGGTGAATTTCCATTCAACCAAGCTTGTACAATTTAAGATTACCCACGATACGGCAATATCTACTCCCAGGAACATGGAATTTTCCACACCCTCGGATACTATCAAAACATTTTTCGCCCCTGCCGCCATATTTGGTTATTTTGTTATGAAACCCACGACCCTACAGCAACGGCTGTAAATATTTCATGGGAGGGTCTGAACATTATTACCTAAAATATTATTATCGAAAAGCTTGAGGCTGATTTATAATCATACAGGAGAGAGAGAGGGGGAAAAATGGAATAAAAAATGAATCCAAAAGGCGATCATCAGAATCAAGCGACGTCGTTTATAAACGGCCATGACGTTGGCTACATCGTCATCGTTTAGGAATAGGCAATTTTAGCGATACGGTCCTATAGCCACACTGCCGAAGTCGTTAATTCTGACACGACCATGAATCCTTGTCATGTTTCTTGCGTGCACCAGGACTCAAGAACGGTGATTAATATTCACGAAATGGGTACCAGACTACTCTCCCTCCTAAGATGTAATTACATTATTTTTGAATGGAAAAAAAAAATGGCTGCATATTATGGATTAAGATCCAGTATACGCATGTGTCAGTTAGTGATTCAATCACCACGAATCCCCTTGTTGTTCCAGAACGGATCATCTCCAAACAAAAATGGTAAAAACCCAAGGTCTATCCACACCGCTTTACTCTCTTGACAGTTCCTGAATGCGTCAGGGGCTGCTTCGTGGCCCCAGAATCTTAATGAAGGTTAAATAATAATGCCCGAAGTTTCATTCTAATACTTGGCAAAACCAACCTATAATCACTGAGCAAAGGCAGCAGGCACGGCGGATAAACGGTTATGATTAAGCGATTTCGACGGCCATTCATCTCACAGGTGGTTGGAGGTTGTGAACGCCTCGATCGGTAAACAAAATGTATCGCACTAAAAAAAGATCCAAACAAGTTTTTGGTACGTGCAAGGACGATCCATTGTCCGTTTTTCTTTGACTCTGCAAACCGTTTGCTGATAACGACTACCATGAACAAATATTAGAGTACATACGTGCCTGTCCACAATATACAGCGATACCCGGGTGATAGAAATGTAGCTTGCAAAAATTGTAGACAAGTCTCATCCATATTGCAAAAAAAATTTGAGGCCACGCGCATTTTTGTACATTCGATTTTGCAACATTTATCACCGCTAATAAACTTAGCAGCTTTGAATTTTTTTATTTTTTATAAATTAGTCCCTCCTAAAACAAATTACACAACACATATTTTGAATGAATACCCTAACATCCCAACAACCAAGCAAGAAAAAAAGAGAAAAGAAAAAGAAATCAAGAACAAAGAAATAGGGATGTGTGCACAATAGTTTTGTAAAACTGTAAAAAGTGCAGTAATTTTCCATTGAGTTTTAGAAAGATTTGCGTATACCCTTTGTGTGTGTAGAAAACCTTGAATTATTTTGTCTTACCTAAAAACAGACCATGTGACCTGTGACATCACATGTTTACAGGAGAGCCACAGAGCCTGGACTGTCTGCAGGCACAATTACACACTAAATGGAAACACATAACATATTGCATTCGTGAGTTGCACGGTACGATTTTTATCAATTTTGTTTTATATAAAGATAGAAGGTGGCCTATTTCTCAAAAGCTGTTATAACTCGTGACTTCAATTGAAATTATGATACAAAAAGTTTCACATAATATGACCAGTATAGTTTCTTGCCTGCCAGAAAGGCCTCGGAATGTACAATGTTATTCTTTATGTTAACAAGAGTTACATGGTCTATGGCTGAAACTGTGGACAGTTGGAGGCTTTTATCTTGATTTGAAGAGATCGGGCCAGCTAATATTCTAAATACAAATGCAAATACAGGCCAGGGTGATATCAGCGACTTCGACGCTACGAGTTTGATAATTGATTGATTGATTGATTGATTGATCGATTTGATCGATGCCTAAACATAGTATTCACTTCTGAACATGACTTGTATAATGTTTTTCGTTCGTGGGTTGCATTGCCATAATGGGGAGGGGCACATCGACAAACGAGGGCCACACATACTTTTAAAAATAATTTATGACCCACGGGTATGACTGGTTTAGCACGAAATATTTTCTTAAACCTTTAATTCAGCTAATTCAATCAAACATTTCCAACAACAAAATTTCTCCAGTTACTTCAAAAGTTGTCCATTTAAATTTATATTCATTTATTGCACGTGATGTGCCTTTTTATGAAACATTAAAAAAAAAAAAAAAATCTCCAAAACTCAATTAAGTTGGCAAAACCCCGGTTCAGTCACCGGCGGCAGCGTGCCCGAGAGCCTGTCTTGTGCCGTCCTCTGCGCGTGTGGCCTCGGCGTCCTCCCCGGCGGTGACAACACCTCAAGGGGAAAAATGAGTCTCGGACAAGGCGTCAACAAAATTGTGTGGGTGCAAGTCTGTGTCCATCTGGCAAAGTAATTGCGTGAACTTGACCGTGGATAAACCCAGGGAATTAAAGGGTGAGGTTTTGAATTAGCATTGCTTACACTTAAACTAATAGAAAGATCCCTGTGCTGGACAGTGGTTTTAGTGCAGTGTATCGCTCATATCAGAAACCAAACTAAGTGAAATAACAATAGGAGAAGTTTGTCATAGTTTTTGGTGATTGTTTTATCTAAACTTATATAGGCCTACTTGGTAACAAATTGATTGCTGCATGGTATACATTTTTCTGTAATGGTATCATGTTCCGGGAAATTGTTTTCTATTTCCTTTCCGTTTTCTCTAGTTCTCACTTCAATGGATTTTTCACTGGACAGAATCGTTTTAGGATAATGTAAATTAAAAATTTAAAGTGTCGAATCCATTAGATTGACTTTGCATGTTTTATGTACCTGGGTTATTCGCCATTGCTGTGACGCTGGTCTGGCTGTTATCCTCTCGCACGCGCAAGGTCCAGGGACCAAGCAAAAACAATAACAATATTCTGCTTAGCAGAAATGAGCAGGACACCAGTCACAAATGGTACATGTGACATGGTATTTTGGCTGTCAACCTAATACTCTGGTGAGCATAATTCAATTGTGCTTAGCTAGTGTTTGTGCAAGGGGCTCTAAGAAATTGGGCCCTGGCTTTAACTCCCGATGCTGGCGTTTTGTAAAGTTGTGACAACATCACGGGTAGACGTAACAAAAAATCTGCACCGTAATTCATACACGTCATGATACACAGCTTTTGACTTTATTGTATTTGCGATGTTTTGAAATGTTTGCAACAATACACAATACTCTTTTTAAGAACACCATACTAGTAAAGTGATCAGATGAGAAAGGTCACTGCGCACAGATGCTTCAACGCGCTTGTTAGAAAAAATACAATCGCGGAGTTTAAAAATGCCCCCTCCAAAATACTTCTATAACAATCGTAAACAAAAAATATATAAAAAAAATCCCACGCACTTGATCGAAACACATCACTCATCTTTTGACATCCAAACGTCCATTGTCTATTGTTGTGGTGATAACTTATTATCTTGCACATTCTGAAGGCCTTTCAGGAATTCTTGCACGTAGGACACGTACAATTCAACCATAACACGCACCCTAAGCCCTTAAAAAAAAAACGCAGCCAAAGGGGGCCTGTGAGTAAAAATCTTTTTTTTTATCCCCTCAAAAAATACAGTTTTGAGGGCAACACTGCTGTTTATGTTGACCCAGATTCGTGACATTGGAATTTTGATCTCCTTTTTGAGGATTTT
Organism: Pisaster ochraceus; assembly: GCA_010994315.2. Classification (NCBI taxonomy): domain Eukaryota; kingdom Metazoa; phylum Echinodermata; class Asteroidea; order Forcipulatida; family Asteriidae; genus Pisaster; species Pisaster ochraceus. The sequence continues at coordinate 11,814,026 of CM021528.1, forward strand.
TGGGACAAGGTCGAAGGGAAGAAATAATCTCAAAAGTTGTCAAAGCCAAGTCCAAGAAGAAGAAGATCACAAACTTTGACACTTTTTCAGGCTCTTTTTTTGTTCCCTCGTGGCGATTTCTTATAAAGTTCTTGATGCCATCAAGCAACCACAAGGAAATAACTGATACGACGAAACAATGTACGCCAGTTAATACGGCGCATATCGTACAGCAGGAATAGTTTGAAATTTGGCACGGCACTTCCCATGAATATTTTCTGTATTATAATTAATTTTGAATAAACAGTTTTACGAAAAAATTGGCTGTCACAATGACAGGAATAGTTATATAATGATCACTAGGTTTAGATTCAAACCAACTATTGTAGTAATAAACGAGCTTGCGTTTTTGAACTTTTTTAAAATCTCCCCTTGGCTCAAAAGTGGAAATTAATTTCACGGGCTCCTTTAGATTGTTGCAAGGCCATAACGTCACATAGGAATATATCAAACGAGGGCGCCCTATAAGATATCATTTTCACCGGTTCACACGTTGTGGGGCTTTTTGGCATTACACTCTGTCTTAGGTTACAAGAAACAGCCTTCGAAACGGCTTATAAGATTCGTCTATGCGTGTAAATCTGAAAGAATGGGGATTGCCTTGATTGTGAATAATGTACACAAGGCATGACAAGGTCTAAGCTCAACCTCTTCAACCGCGTAATAATTCGTTTCAGCGTGTGGCTGGATGGAGGTTTTGATTGGTTTGTTTAAAGAACAAAATTCTGCTAAACGAGGGAAAAACTTTCCCCCTAAAATACATGTCAAAATGGAAATTTAGGTCTCAATCTAACAGCTTCAAAATAATATGTTTGAGCTAATAATACCTCTGGTTGTTTGACGCCCGCACAGTTTGCATGAAATGTGCGTTTTGACTTCAAACAAATCGACATCAGTGAGTCTATGATTGGAACATCACCTTATTTTTAAAGAGGAAGGGAAATGACTTTGTACTCATTTTCCACTAGATAGTGTCCTCGTGTGAGTGGTAAAAAAGTTACAAGTCTCTAACCTCACGATAAAATGGTGTAAATTGCCATTGTATTCAATACCCTTCCAGTGCAAAGTGCAATACCCTTCCAGTTTGTCAACATCCAAAACATCTGATGACATCATTCTGAGAAAAATGGATCTCTAAACTTGTGTACGGGGAGGTTCTGGTTTATTCCCGCTTTCAATACAATATTGAATCGAAACAGCCTTCAATGTGACATTCACGACTTAGAATGTAAAGATCCATTACTTGTTGAAAGTCAATGACGTCATGTTTCAAATTTCGCTATGAAAAAGTCAGTTATGAACCAAAATATCACCGTACAAAAATGTAGCGACCCACTTATTTAGAATGATGACATCAGATGTATTGGATAATGACCATTTTTGCACTGGAAAGTTTCTAATACAGTGGCAATTTGCACCATTTTAACGTGACATTTGAGACTTGTAAAAAAGAAATTTCCACACGAGGACTCTGTCTACTGGAAAATGAGTACATCACACACACAAATTAAACTGACCATTTTCCTTCCTCTTTAGCAACGATGGCGCTGTTATGATGGGATGTCATGTACGTACACACACGGCGTCCAATGCCGTGACAACAACATTTTGGCCTCGCAGCAGTGTCATTTTTTTATTGGGGTTCTTTCGTGAGAAAATGCAACAAACTGGTATCGAACAACAGCGTTTGTTGACAAAACACCATGCGACAGAAAATGATACCTTTGTCTGGAGGTGTGCTCTTTTGTGAAGTTGTTGCTAACGTAGCTTCAGGGCCGAACTTGCCATAATAATACCACCACCCTGGGCTTGTTGAACAAAATATTATTTTTCTCACACGCTGATGTTCTTTCAAGAATGTTAAAAAGTTTAACTCATGGATGTTTATTTCAAATAAGAATGTATCCGACAACAATTCAAGCTATGTCTGCACAGGTTTCAATGTTATTCATACAAAAGCTATTCCAATTCTCAGCCCATCACTGGTTTACATAACCACAAAAATACACTCCTTTTTGTTGATTGGGATCTGAACGAGGTGATGATTGTGCGTTTTTAGTCAAAATATTATGGAAAAGCACACAATGCCTTACGGCTGTGCAGTTTTTGTTTCGAGGACAACAAATTACCGGTTACACCCCTACCTACATGTTGATGTAACAATAATACGCAGTTTCCTAATTTAGACACGGCCTAACGGGGAGTTTCTTATAATTCAAATGGTTGTATGAACTAAACGTAGGACTAGGTTCCTTTATTTATGACCAATATCATCTATATCATGTTTCGGCCATCATGGCAATCTTTCAATTTAATACAGTGGGATGTAATCGAGGTTTGGAGACCTTTCTTATGTTTACAAACAATGGCCAACATTTTGTGTGGGCAGCCTCGGGCAACACAAACCGTAAAAATTAAATAAAACCAAAAATAAAAAAACTTGGTCTTACACAAATCTGCCCTTTTTAAAACGAAAACCCATTTAAAAGAACCTTTTATAAAACGAGGAACACATAATGTACTTTTTTGTTTAGCATATCACGCTAATGGTGTGATCATGCAGTGATGATAATTAATGAAACCATTATTGTATTAATGATAAACTATTGTATTTCTTGTCGTGAAAGCCGCTCTAACTTTTGCCAATTGGTGGCTGGCAAAACTCGCGGCTGTGACGTTACAGAAAAAGGTTAATAAAATGGTCTGGTCCCTATTATAAGGGGAAGTAAGACCAACAATTGTCATTAAATATACAGGTAACCGGACAAAGATGGCCACTTTGGTATAGAGACCTACATGCAACCTCGTTCTCAGTGGTGTTGGCGATCTCGCCGCACCATTTTTCCCAGAATGCCTTGCTCTTTTCCCAGAATGCCTTTCTCGAGGTATCGATACGGTGCGCTCCCCATGGTAGCGAGGCTGGTCTACATGGTCTAAAAAAGATTTGTAACCACTCATTATCATCCAGTCACCTGACCTATTAGAGCAGTTGCCCAATGTATTTATCTCTGAAAAGAGTTGCTGAGGTTTTGGAAAGAATCAGTGGCGTTGAATTCGACGGAGAGGGCGCCAAATAAAATCAAATAATAACCTCCAAATAAAATCAATTTGTGGCTTGCCAGGCACCCAACGAGTAAAACGTATGACGGACATGGATTGCCAAAATCACTCTTAGCAACAAAACCCAAAATACAACACTACCATGTACGGGTTCAAAAGCTGGGGGTAGGCACGTGCCCTTATGCATGGAATACAATCAACAGATGATTGTTTGGCTGTACGCTGAGGGGTATAGACTAATTTGTTACCCCATTTCTGACAGAATAGCTTGAAGCATAATACGAAGTATGTCGGTGATCTTTCCCACTTTTAAACAAGGAATGTTGCCAATTGGTCAACCCCTTTTACAGAACAATATATTTCTTTCGGTATGTCACCAACTGTGAAAACGTTTGCCAACAAAACCGATCACTTGAAATTATCTAGGGCGGTCACAGCTGCAAATACACAAGACTAACTGTATCAGCTTTTCACAAAGCTTTCGAATACTTTTAGTTTTGGAGTTTGGTTCTGCCATTTTAAATGATGGGATTGTGGTGTATAAAGAATCATATGAATTGGTTTTGCCTTAGTACATCGATGTTATGGCCTTCCATGTCCTGCGGAAAGTCTACTGTCACTTCAGATGAATTCGAACTATTAACGAACTCCAGAGTTCGGCAATCTAGTGGTTACGACCTAGCTTGGTTTCCTGCCACGCTTGTGGGTTCCCCCACATTACTCTAAAAGCGCTGGGATAGCGCTTATCACACCGTGTAAAGCTACAAACAACATACGTGCATAGTTCCCCGATTTGAGTTCTCAAAGTGTAAAGTCATCCATCTTTACGGGCAGATCGCACAACCTGCGCGTTTTTATGCGTAAATACCGCGGTGGAATGGCTGAAGTTTGATCAAACTCGTTGCATCATTGGTCGGTGAACCACTTGCCAGATGAGTAGAAAAGTTAGAACACACAAAAAGTTAGAACACACAAAACCCAAGCTGCCCTCAAAGATGGCGTCTACCGGGAATGAAATTACCGGTACCAATGGTGCCAAACCAACCAACCAAGCATACAAACCAGAAGAATCATGTTACGAGAGAGATAGTTTAGTCATGATTTTGTTTCAGATATGCAAGGGTAACCAGAAAAACCTTAATAAAGTAATAGAAGGGCCGTACACAGAGTCAAATCAAACCCCAATCCATGTCAGGCGTCGGACTATATATCTTTATTATGCTGCGGCCATTTTGTTTATGTTCGTACTCAAATCGGCTACGGCTACAATGACTGTTGCTAAGAACATCGTATACTTCAATGCGTGATACGCAGCGATCCAGCCGTAGCCGTGACCGCCAACTCGGACACGGCCTATCTAAACCGAGGCTAGGATGGTAAAATGGTCTAACCTCTTGTTGTATACAAGTATTACATTAATGGAACCTGACAAACACAAGACGTGGTCTGTTGCCTGGGAAGGCAGGGAAGTGCCAGCCAGCCATCACCACACCTGACCCGTCTGTGAGCCCCTCTATATAAGCCCGGCCCCGAACTTCGTCTGTTCAACCTTTAGTACCCCAAACAATGTCAGCCCAATCAATTACACCCATTGTTTTTCTTTTACACAAACACACGCCAACTTGTTCCAATGTCAATACTAACCCTGTGATTTGCTGCTTTTATTCGTGTTGTTGAGTTTTTCAAAGTCAGATCTATTGAATAACATACAAACCGAAACCGGTTGAGTGATAAATCTGTCTGAAGCGCAATCTGCCTGAAATATTTTAACTCAATTTCAGGAGAATGAAAGTAACAATCAAATATTGAAACACCAACGCAAGGTTATACCCTTATTGTTTTTGGTGTTGGGTGGCTATTTTTTCCTTCTAAGTTATGACTTATGAGGTATGCATTTTTTTTCCTTCTACGGTAAATTCAAAACAGTCACTGGAATTATCAACATAATTTGACCAAAGTACCGGTGCACATTTCATGAAATAAAACTTTATTTGGAATGTATTAATGACCGCGGCAATTTTTTTCCAAACACACCTTCCGTAACTTTGAAAAACTGAAAGAGCCGTGACAACAATCATGGAAAGAGCTGTGTGGTTTTCTTTCGTTTACACCAGCAGCAACAAATGTGACCCGTCCACAAAACGAGGACACGGCTCTACAAATGGTTTTACATCCATTTGTAAACTTCGTGGGTGTTAGCCTGAAGTTTAAAACCATGAGCTTGTAACGTCGGGTCCGCCAGTTGTCCTTTCTGCAGACCAAGGGCCGCAGGGCACGGGGATGCACTATACCAGAAGCCCGCCGCGAGGGTTTGCAAGCGTGTGGAACATTCAACGGGCGTTGGAATGTTATGCGTGCAAGTGCCAGAAGTGGGGCCCGGTGGTTGGAGCTGACAGACATACTGAACTTGCTCATTTTTTGTTTCTGTCCAAACTACTCTCCTTTCCCAAAACCAAAATCGATTCCTATACTTTCCTCGCTAACAAACTACCCTTTAGGAAGAGCGTGAGGGGCAATGGTTCATGATGGGTGACACGAGTCTTACCCCTACAACCCGCGCACACTCCGCCCCCACTCAACCTCCTCCCCCATCCACTGCGCTTTTAGATGTTGCGTATGTGACTTTGACTCCCAATGAGTATCAGGCAGCTATGTCTGCATATGGATGCAGCTCTGACTTTGGTTTATCCAGTTCTTCACATAAACTGGTTCCAATGATTTACCAGAAGCCCAGCATATAGGAGTTGCATTGAACTAGTTCTTCGTTTATGTTTTTGTGTGCAAGATAAGTTTAATGATTGAACTTTGCTTTTACACGTCCTTAAGGGTCTATATCTTCTCAAAAAGTTTCTGTCGTAAGAAATGCTTTTGAACGAAGAAAATGGGTGAATTTTTGTAAGGCTACGCAAAAAGTAACATATGTCAGCTTTAGAGTAAGAGGCTATGGCGTAAACTTTTGGCGTGCTGCAGATACGCTCGTGACGCAATGACTTACGAACAGGACGGGCCCGTGAACTTTTGATTTACGGAAGCCGGAAGCCGGATCCCCAGCCGGAGCGTGGTTTCGACAAGGGCCAAAATTTTCCTGTACGTGCCTTAAAGGGAAGGAATACGTTTTTTTTACCTCACATCAAAGTAATGTGGTTATGGAAAAAGATATTAATTTTTATGCCCCAAAATTTGAATCTGAGTTTCTCAGATTATGTAGCACAATTACAATGCAATCACTGTAACTTGTTACCACAAGTTTTAAAGTATGGTAGACAAAGTAAGGTATCATCAGCAAACGATTCTCAATATGAAAGTTCAAATTAGACTGTAAAGTTCACCAGTACCCAGTGGCGTATACAGGATTTTTTTCATAGGGGCGGGGGTAAAAGGGGGGGCACCACATGGCTCTGGGTTTTTTCGTAGGTGGACACATCTACTGTGACACTAAGGGTTTGGGGTAAATTTTTATGTTTACTACACATGTACACCCAACCAAACAGTGTGCTCCTATATAGTATCCACCAAACTATATATGCTCAACAAACAACCTGGAAAACAAAAATAGTTTGTGAAGTATTTGTAATTTTCCTTCCAATGGACAGGCCTATCCCGAACGTAACTGATACAGTACGAGACTACAACCAATGAACCGGGACGAAGTTAAACCCAATACATGATTATGAGTCAACTGTTTACAAAATGTATTTTCCCATTTTTCAAGCTGATTCAAGTTAATAGTTTCAACATTCTTCAAACTGACGGTTATGCGATTCCGGAAGAAGCCAGGACTAAAGATCAGGCGAAGTCACAACTGTGTCGAGCTTGCTATTATAAACTGCAGTTTCGTTGACAAAAACACCGCGTCTCGCGAGACTTCGCAAATATAACTTACTTTGCACATTCCTCGTAAATTGTCACTGCCAAAAGCTTCCAGTGGATGTCCCACGTGACCTATCGTGTCACAACGACTATTCCCTTATACACAGTTATTTGCAGTCCGTTTATTTTGACATTTTGTTGGCCAGAAAGACATTGTGTGCTTCAACACCAAAGAAAATAGTCCATCTTGTCAACAATAGCTGCATCTGACAATATTATTGGTACTTGACCAAATTTCCCATGACTATTTTGCAACATTATCATGAACTTGTATTATTTGTGTATACTTTGTCGTTCCGTAATTTTCCTTTATTGCTTGTCACACCCTCCTGCTAATCATTAAGTTTGTAGAATGTTTTTGTTGAAATTGAAAGTCACGCACAGTTTAGCTTGTGGCTATGATGCGTGGTAGTGGTACTGTGAACCCAATTTGACAGAAGGGGGAAAAACCGTCTGGAATCACTCGATATGAAAAACTAGAAATAGACAAGTTCAAATGCCATATAGTCAACCTGTGATCGACCAAAATGAATCGTTTTAAATACAGTTGTTTAAAGGTAAACAATCATCATTGTTTAAATTTAACTTACTAATTTGCTTTAATTTAAAAGCTTACTGATTATGAAGTTATTCTGGAACAATTTTTCTTTGAGATATTTCCTTCTGAAATGAAGTCATCATCAAGAAAACTGTACCTGGAACCAGGGGGGGGGG
>CM021528.1:11822708-11836313 GCA_010994315.2 Pisaster ochraceus
AAATATCTCTCTTATCTTGTACGTACACGATAACTTATCGTGTACGTACATGATGAATCCAAAATAATCGTGTACGTACACGATAACTTATCGTGTACGTACACGATCAGTCCAAACTTATCGTGTACGTACACAAAGTTACCGTGTACGTACACGATAAGTTTGGATTTATCGTGTACGTACAAGATAAGAGATTTTTTTTATATTCATTTGGCGGCAATACGCTTCCGTAAAAACTGATCTTTAATGGGGATTTTTTTTAGCAGTGACAGGGCGCCATCGAAGCATGTGCACGTAGCGGATATAAAGTCAGCCTCTGCAGTGCGAATGATCATTTGGGTTGAAGCCATTCAGATGGTTGCAACCAGAACATTTTTGATCTATCAACAGAAGGAAAAATACTTGCCCGCTTGACAAGAATAGGGGGTTATTTTACACGAGGTCCACACATTTTGATAATCAGCGTTCCATGGAAGTCTAAAGCAGCTACAGTCACTCTCCTGGGTGTACTACAAGAGTGCAATTCCTGTAACCTGCAGTTAGACATCCATCTCTCAAAGTCCCAAACTTCCAATCCCAAAACAACCCTTAATTTCATCTTTCATCGTTCAATCGTTTCTTGGTGAACAAATTTGTTTGGGGCCAGCCTTGGTCATGGTCACGGAGAACTATAGGCTTGTCTGGTTGACAACTATGCACCGCAGAATTATTGTTTGTGTGCTGGGGAAAAAAGTGCAAGCGAGGTGGAGTAGTTTGGAGAAAGTTCGACCCCCCCCCCATTCATCCTCTGAGGCGGATGTATAATGCTGAAGAAACTCAATGGAAGCCGAAACACTAATTTACAATTGGAAATTACATTCTGTCACGACCCTGACTTAAATTTGAGGAAAATGTCAACCTTTTTCATAGAGGTCAATCCATGATGTGAAATTTTACCCCACACATAGGGCATACTCCGTTTTACAACTTAATACCACAGGCTTATCAAATCTGACAAACTTATGTCAAAAGTTATACAGGTGCTTGCATTTTCATGAACTGCCCTTACTTTTTAGAGAGGTCTACACCTCACTGCAAAACTTCAAAGGGTTTAGGCTATTAAAAAATAAATAAATTGCTGTCAGAAAGTGAAGGACAATTTTTTCAGGGTGCACGTAGATCCTTGTGGGTCCATTAGGCGAGTACTTAAAGGGATTGTTGAAACGCAAGCAAATAAACTCCAAATAAACCAAATAACCAACCAACAAACAAACAGACAAACAAACTAAACCAGCCGAAAGCTGTAAACAATGTTCCCACGTAATACGTCCCCTCTGGTCGTCGTTCTTGTCTCTGCCGTCTGCTAAGTTGTCTTTTTTTTCGTCTTCCCGCCGTAACTTCTTTCTGTCTGCCCCGGCTTGTTCAAAAGGAGATCACCTCGTATTACGACAACCAAAATTTGTAATCAGTCTTGGGTTTGGTGACAGACAAGAGTCTCACCGAAGTGACTCTGAACCCTGTGGGAGGTGCTCTGTTGAAAATCCTCCGCATTCTCAAGCTAAACCGTTTATACCCCCTTTTTAGGGGTCTCGTCTTTTTTATGGTTTATTGTGGAAGTCTATGTTTATAATATGATATGACCCCATGAGTTTGGGGCGGGATATAAATATATGCCGAACTTGCTAAACTTGCCGAGCGTACCGCTGTGCTCCCTGGAATCCGAGACGATGTATAGCCACGGTGTTCTTGGAGCGATGACGTATTGAAAGTAAAGACGGGAAGAACATTTCTTACAACCACTCTTCAAAGGACCATTGAAAACTCCGGAGCCAGGGGCGTTTAACTTAGAAACTCGCCCGGGGTGAGTAGCCAAATCAACGGACGTGACGGAACTCCTTTGGTGGATCATATAGACATGGGAAGGTGCACGCCTTGCTTTCCGCGGTGGGGGAAGCCGATCTCGCCAGGTAAATTCCACATTCTTTCCAACCTCTCGAAACAACAGGTGTGTATTAAGGGGTCTGGAGGGTGGGCTAGTCAAAAAATGGAACGCATGCGGTATGTGCCTTGTTTTGTTGGTAACGAGAGTTTGCATGAGCGCGGAGAGGCGGTTTATTTTAGGCGAGGTTGTAAAGTGGCTTGACCAAGGATATGCCCTCCAGTTCTCTGGAGCTTATGAAATTGCTGAACTATCTTTATAGGTCACTAATTGGAGCCGAGTCCCATAAGTATTTAAACAAAAAAGCCTTATCGGTTAAAGTGGTTGGCTTAATAGATCTTAGAAATGACCCATGAACATATCCCATGACTGGGTTCGCAGTGGTCCACTTTGTGTGAACGATGGTACGCTGCTACCATAGGCGTATTGAAACAATATCTTGACACCTGTTACACATCGGAATTCGGCGACTCTATCGCAAATCAAGACAGCTTGCATCAGATACGCAAGCATACATTTTCAATTTTAAAGGTTGATGTTTTTTCCCACTTTCTTCATTTTATTTTTTTCAAGGGAAGGTATACGTTTGGTATTCACTCAACACAAATCAATGGCAATAAAACTTATACTTGGTTAGAAGTACAGCAGCTTTGAGAAACATTTCAATTCGAAATAATGTGGTCATGGAAAACGATATCAGTTTTTATCCCCCAAAATTTGAATCTGAGAAACGTTTCTGTCAGAAACGTTTCTCAGATTGTGAACTCCTTTTAGGGATTATTCTTCCTGCGCGGAAATATTCGCTCCGGATTTTCGGCGATATCTCAACGACCACTTTTTGAAATAAAACTTTCACAGGTTATTTGTATTGCATAGGATTAAAAAAATCGAACAATTCAAAAAATCAAAAATATACATATAAAACACTCATTTTTACAATCAAGGTTTTGGCTTCCAACGTCAGCGGATACCTTTATGCCACACGGACTACAATGGCTGCCAAGACGTTTATTATGGTTGATTAATATGCAGTGTGGTTCTTGTTGAGAATCATTGTTTGCCAACTTTGATCATATTATGAGGAGCAAAGACCAGCATCCAATTTCACAGCCTAAGGGAATAAAACCCTGTTTTAGTTATGAGGTTAGGATTTGACAGCCTGACTCCTTTTTTTCTGGCGTTACTCAAAGGCGGGACACTGACATTTACGTTTATTACTCAAACAATGTTAAGCACGGCATTTTCTGGTTCCGTAATCACGAAATTATGCCCCGTTCCGTTGATTACGTTTCCATATCTGATCGCCTAAGCAAACAGTGATATGCCTTTGGACCAGTAACTGTAAAGTATGATTTTTTTTATTTATTAGAATCAGGTTACCAGCGAGAAAGTTTTTCATTGGCTGGTATCCGCTTCTAACTGGGATTACTTGCTTGGCAAAAACATGTTGCTTAGCAGTACTGTCTGCTTGACAGTTTGGTGAAATCTGGGCCAGCTGATGCTTGCAATGGTTCTAATAATAATGACGTGGAGCGAGCTAGGCTACCCTTTTCTGTTTCAAACATCTCAAGTGCAACAATGGACCGAGTCTATTAACGCACTAATATCCCCTGGGTGGTCCGGTCAGACTCTGGCATTGGTAACCAAATACCTCGATTCCATTTACATTTGGTCAAAATTTGTACAAGCACGCAATGCGTTTTTTTTTTTACTCCACAATCGTCAAGAATTCCCTCGAAGGAGTTGTTTTCATACACACATTCTTGTTTAAATTCACCGATTTCAAAAACATTGTTTTACTACTGAAAACAGGTGCACATTTGTTGCTGTTGTTAAAACAGCAACTAAGTCCCTTTTCGAAACTACGGCTTTGACACGACTCCGACTTGCTAGGCTCCGGCCGCCTTGTCGAAGCCCCGTGCCGAGGGCGCATGTTTCTAAAATAACTGACTGGACCGAGACTGGAACCCAAGCCGTGATTTCGAAAAAATCCTATGCCAAAGCCGACTGGTAAAAAATAGTCTGGTCCTTTTGTAATGCATGTCTATTTAATCAGTAATCATAGCTGCTGTAGCTGAAAGGGAACAAGACAAAATTTTAGCAACAGTAGAATGTTTTTATAGGCTCAGTACAAAGAGATGCTCTTTCTTACCATACCAGTGACCAGATAAACCTTGGAGTCTAGAATCTTTCTGATTGGCTAAATGGCGTCCAATTGATATGCAAATAAGCAAGATTCGACGAATCCCGCGCAGCCAATGGCTTTCGACCGGTTGCAGCGCGTTGTGACGTCATGACAGCTCGTCCGTCAACAGTGGGCTAACGATCGACTCGGTAATAATAACAAATTATAAAGAGTGTACGAATACTCTTCAAAAAACATAATAAATGTGGTTTTTATTTCTGGAAATATTTCGCCGGATCCCTTGGTGTTTTCGAGCTCTGAGCCATTGAGTGTGTTCCATCCCAGGGGCGTCATACAAGGACCACTTACACAAGAGGGCGCGCCCCCTCGCTTTGAGCAACATGACCCCAATGAAGTGGACATCCATCAGCAAGTCGTTTTAGATTCTCTTGAAAAGGAAAAAAAAAAGAGAAAGAAAAACCCGTAAAAACCTAAATGGTTGCTGTCAGACGCTTATTTCGTCTTACAGCTGTAGAAACACCGCATGGGACTTTGAAAAATATCCCCAAGCCCCATCCTCAAAGGGGAGACAAACAAATTGTTCCACAAAAATGTGACATATTACAGCTGCCCTTTCAACAAACAGATTATTTATTTCCATTTTTTTTTTTTTAGTACAAATCTCAAAGGTATCACATGTCTTACTTTTGGTGTCGGTGGGGTCCCGGACTTTGTTAGGATGGAAATTGGACTTGTTATACGGGAAGAACCGCCTTCAGGGGAACCTGGTCACCCCTGGCCCAAACCAAGCTAACGCCATCGGGGACCGGAACTTATTATAATCGAACCAAACAATTGCCATCTCTTTTTTTTATGTCTCGGCGATCGCACGTATCAAATTTTTAAATACTCTTCGCCATCTGCCTTGTCGTCATAACAAGAAAATTACCATTGAAATCTGGAGTTCCACCTTGAAAAAATTCACGCGTTGAAAGTGATATCTAGAAAATCCGCACTGACCAATCACGGCCCGTTGTTTTCTCGATCAATCCAAGCTCGTCAAATATATAAATTGCGGTCGTCACGACATCTCCTGTATAGTCAAGTTGGTTTTTATATTATAGACTGTACATTGTGAGTGTGTGCATGTACGTGTGTAGGGGTAGGCCTCTCTGCTCGGCCCAGTGACTTCAACAATCGTCTTTTTTTTGCATTCGGAGATTCTAAAGCAAACACGAACGGTCGCTTCACGGCGTGGGTGAATTTCAGAGGATCGGTCGTCCCCTGCGCGCACACCATGGACTTACAGCGTGGTCTCGGACCGAGTTCCAACGGGGAAATACTCATAATTGACGGCTTGAGTTTGGCTGAGAAATCGTGCGAACACCTGTGTGAGTTACAAATTCTTTGTTCTCTATAGCATCGACAAGAAAAATCGATGGTTTCTATAAAGGAATTTTATTGTTAGCTATGAATTTTATCACCTCTTCATTTTAATATCGTGTTTGACTGACACATGTTATGTATTCAGCCAACACCTATTATTTATGATACGTGTATTTATTTTTCATTGTGAAGTAGACATTAATATTTTAGTATAGATTTATTGCAACCTGCAACCAAATTACTTGAAACACAGACTTCAATATTGAATCACCAGCTCACTGAAAAAAAAGTAACGCGCATTTTGTAGTCAACGGCACTTTATCATTTTGTTTAAGTGAACACTTTCCGCTCGTGCGTACTTCGCGTTGGACATAGCTCGAGTAATTTTAACCTGGCCCAAAGCCGTGATCCACCTTTCTTCCAATTTATAATTGGTACCGTTGCTGTGCGTTTGAATTGTTTTAGTATTAAGCACCAGAAGCTTGGGGCTTGCCCCGGAGACAATGGTGCGGTTTTTTTATATTTTCATTAAGAAAACTAACGACAGACAGTGAGACAGGTGACTTCATTGTAATTATTTATTTTTTGTCTTTTCGAGAGAGCACACGAAATGTGATAGGAACCTGGTATGGCGTATGAGGCGATGGTTTATTCTCAATAATGTGTCGATGATACGCGAAATCAGAGCCGCTAATGTTTGACTGTCCAAATTTAAAGGGATGGGTGACAGGAATCATAAATGTATTCGGACCATTTTGGGTAAAATGTTTTAAAATTATATATTTAATATGATGTGTCCATAATTAAAACAGGTAATACTAAAATCACATTATTTGTGAATAGGTGATACATATTTTGTGACGTTTAGCAGTTAGCTTTGTCAAGTCCTTAATTGCAGCAACCTTTTTGTAGAGTTGTTTTACCTGGAAAAAACCCCAAGTCTAATTGTTTTTCGAAAAGTTGTTTTTATTCTATGATTATCTATTATGCTGAAACTGTTTTTGGTTACAGTATCGTTTTTGAATACTATTTTGCATTGTAAAAAAAACATAAGTATAAAGATTCAGAAATTGAAAGTCCTTAATTGCAGCAACCTATTTGTAGATTTTTGTCACCTGGAAAACCCCCAAATATAATTAATTTTCAAAAAGCTATTTTATTTCTGTGGCCATTTATGATGAAACTGTTTTCATTACAGTATCATTTTGTATGTATTTTTTGCATTGTAAAAAACATAAATATAAAGATTCAGAAATTGAATCAGGCTGACAAATTCAAGGAGTAGATTCAAAATTCAAAATAAAAACTCGTACTTAATTTTTCAGAGAGTAGCGTACAATCTGTTTTTGTTGTAGCGTACAACAGTTACGTGTTTTGTTTGATTGGGCAAGTGGCGATATAAAGCTGCCTTTTATGATAAAATGACGTGTTTTGAAAATTTAGCTTCACGCGTTCTGCATTTCTCAGAGATAAAGTCCTCCAGACCCCAAGTTCAGTTGTCTCCCGCGCAAACATCACACAAATCATTTCTCCGGTTCCAATTGATGATATCGTATCAGCTAGCCTAATAATGGGATGATGTTGTTACTAGATTATAAGTAGATAAGCTTGTCTGCAGCAACAAACAAACCGAAAAACAGAGCCGAATTACACTAAATTACAATGGCACAAGTGTGCTATGCTCTACGCAGGCCGTCCATAGCTTCCAGATCGTATTTTTTTTAACCTTGTACACAAATAAATGTTTTGGTAATAATAGTGTGACTGTACTTTTTAAAGCTATATTAAATCTGGACCTACTGGGTATGCATTTCCAGGAAGGTTATATTTGCGGTAGCGCCACGTGGCGATGTGTGGATTCAAAATAAACCACGCGATCGAGTTTTCTGTTTTTTAAAACGGTTTCAGAGAATGTGCAACATTTGGCAACGGCGTGTTGGCTGACGTAAAGCGTCCGGAAACTCACTTATTGTTTATCAATCATCTACTTATAAATATGTTTCCATTAATCACGATTTCTGATGACGAGAGGCTATAAGGGATGTGTCATATGACAAATATTTACTGACAAAACCTTCCCTTCACAAAAATGTGTATGCTGAATCGATCACAGGTTTGTTTTTGGAATGTATCCTTTCTGTATGGCATTGCATCTTTAATGTCATTCATGCAAGCAAACGTTTCGATGTCACAACTCCATCCAAACCTCGGCAGATGGGTCGCACACTCTTTAAAGGGGCAGACACGTGGTGGTCTCAAAGCATACTTGCTTTACCGGTATCCGGGTATTACACACTAAAAACTTCCCGGACAGAATTGACCCGGATTTTAAGTCCCGTGAGGCATGACCTGGGTCATGGTTATGGGTCAGTCTGACGCGTAATCTGTGTCGAAAATGATCCAGAAATGAATCAAACTGTTGCAGAATCTGAGTTAAATTTCCATTAAAAAAAAAAAATAATAATCGGGTCAGACTGACCCAGAAATTGGTCAGGGTCCCCTGAGACCCGGAACCTAGGTCAATACTAACCCGGGAATTTTCAGAGTTTGCCTTAGAAAGACAAACTCAATTTTGGGTGAAAACATACATGACAATGTCTTACGTTAAAGTCACCTTTCCAAAAATCACCACAAATAAGCCACATATCAAAGCTAAAGATTGCTGTGCGACAGGATTTTGTTCCGGATTCAAAAAGAACCAAGAAGCAATTCCCGAAGTTTGACTACAATCCGGAACTATAGTCAGTAAAAATCTTCGCCACTTGGATTCCAGGCCATTCTGACACCGAACCCGGGTCAGAATGGTCCAAATATGGATCAGGTACTCGTTGTCAGACCCTCGTGGGATTTGAACACAGGGTCAGATCTGACTCAGTCAATTTTTGACATGACAACCGTCCCTCTTCATAGTGGAGATAATGATGCAGTTTGCCCGAAATTTCACGACTGTTTTTTTGAGTGTTTTTTACATAAAAGTATACAAAAGTTTGCAATAAATGAAAATGACAAGCTGTCATATACAACTAACTACTCTTGGTATCTAGCAGCACGACCTTTCTGCATCAATACCTCCTCATATAATACTTGCCAGTATCTCTTCCCTGGGTAAGCTGTTTCCCAGTACTTTCTTAAAATATCAACATCCCATACCAGTTTACTTTTTGAAATTCCAGTTAGTTCTGCGGTCACCATGTGCGTGGAAAAACTATTTAAAGGGCACTATTAATAATGATTGTTGATATTTAAAATAACCCAGTTTTGTTTTGTTATGATCGCCGCTATATTTAAAACAATGGCTTTATATATTGAAGCAAACGCACGCGGGTATTATGTGTCGGAGAGTATGGCGGTAAGAAGATGTTGTAAACATGTTAAGGACAGACAGTGAAAACAAACAGTTGTATTTATATAGGCCTACATACATGCATTGCTTTTTTTGTCTGCATAACTCAACTTGTAAACATTCTAACCACGCACGGTAGGACGTTTTTATCACGCTGGGGCCATCATGCTTGGGTTCCCCGTGTGCCCGCACGATCATAGCACTAATAGGTCCGAAAGGGCCAGTCTATTTTCAGAACAGCCTCGACTTCATCCCACCTATCTGCATGCACTCTGTGCCTTGAAAAAAACATAGGAGCTGTTGGACTACCTCTAATGTGAAACTCGCCCCTCCACAAATATCAATCGAGCTATAAATACACGATAGCAACAACCCCCAGTGTATTTATTCACCGCACTGGCGACACACGAGGGAGCGACCACAGGTAACATTTCAGATCGTATTCTCCACCGAAAACGATCTGTTTGACTTTTTCCATCTCGGCTGGGGTGCGCTGTGGTGCCGCATAGCGCGGGGTTCACGGTCATGCAGCGCTTGCATCGCCCGCCAAAAAAAACAAAAAAAAAAACAAAAAAAACATGACACAGTCTATTTCTAATGAAAGGTGACTTGCAGTTCCGCCACCGGAGGGCAAAATCTCGAACGAATTGCTAAGCGGGAGTGTTTCACTAACCCATTTTTTACAAATCTGGAACCAATGTCAAACTATCAAAACCAAATGTCAAAACTCACACAGTGCAATCAAAGTGACCCGTTTAATTAAACAGTACTCGGAAACCCTGTGCTTTGCCTCGATTCCTTAAAGGAGAAAAAACAGTTCAAGAATTTAGCAACTGTGACGAAAATTGTTATTTAGCAGAAAAGATACGACCGATTACACATCTACAACCCAACATTACCATGTTTGAAATCAAACCTTGTGACCAATCTCCTGTTCGCAAGTGTGACGTATTTCCATTGTAAGCCACGCCCACTTTACACAAACTGACTCCACTACCAGAAGCCCATAGGAGTTGCATTGAGCAATGTTCTTTGATGATTTGTGTGAGAGCAGTTTAATAACTGCACTTGGCCTTTACATACATTCTTCAAAGACTTGAGGTCCTCTCATAATTATACGTTTACGTCATTAGAAATGCTTTTGGACGATGAAGTTGGTGACTTTTTGATAAAGTTACATACAATCGTAAGCCAGCTTAGGAGCCAGAAGTAGCGGAAACTTTCTCATGAAGAATTCCCTTTAAACGGACATTTGAGTCCAGGAACGCGACTAGGCAGAATTTTTACGTTTAGTCACCGACACTCCGAAGCACTCTTCAATGATATGGTTGACGTGTGGTTGCAGGGCATCACTGAGAAATGTTCGCCGCACGCAGCGACGACCGTTTTCTTTTGTGGGCGTAACATTCCTTTTTTAATTATACCGAGATTATGTTTCTGTATGTTTCTTGCAAACTAATATGTTAAAGACAAGAAAAGTGTACTATTCCAAGATTGTTCACGTCTGTAAAGTGTTATTTTATCATCTTACAGGCCGATGTTTAATATCAAATAAAACACATTAAAATCATAATCAATATCAGTTTTTATCAATAGCCCAAGGGGTGCAAAGTTGATTAAAAATTACATTTAAAGCATTGTTCAGATTTATAGGAAAGATAACATTTTGCTCTAAAACACAATTCCTGATCTTAATAACGCATTTCGATCTTTAATTTCGTCAAGAGGTTTGTTATTTTTTAAACAAGCTCAGACGTTCTCGGATTGCTTTTAATGTGATAAATCGGAGATGTAGACCTTGACCCTGACTGTGACCCATGACCCGCCTGTGTGACGTTCCCATTGTGAGATAGCAATAGTGAGTACTGGTTTACTTACAGGACGAAGTTGTCATGGTATTTAACCTTTAAATTCTCGGTTTGGTTTCATCGATTTTAATGGAAGAAAATCATGGTGGCTGCACTTGTAATACATAGTTTTGCATCAGAGGATATCAGTTTGATGATTAGATGCAACTTACATTAACAGGTCCTCCCCCAAGTTTTTTGTTTCACTCAGTTTATATGTCCTTTACCCCTGCTGTGTATTTGGCTGGAGATTTCTACGTTGGCTCATATTCGCCAATTCCTAGAGAACCCATGTTTTATTTTACGGCGATATATCGCCGTACTATTGCGTTAGATCGCCGTACTATTGCGTTTATTTCGCCGTACTATTGCGATATATCGCCGTACTATTGCGATTATAGCCGTATTTAAAAACGTGCGTTTTTGGTATACGGGGTTTCAAACAGACCAAGCCCAAACCGTGGTTTCGAAAATGACCTTATATGTAAAGCTTGGTACCAGACCCGTGATAAGCAATTGTTATGAGTCCTATTTACAGTCTAAAACCCTCCAAAATCAGATAACAGGATTTGTGAGGATTTGGGAGGGTTGTGGTTCGTTGTGGTAAACCAATCCAAAAACACATTTTTAAAAAGTGCCAATTATGACGTACTGCATACGTCATGAACACCATGACGGATGCAAATATACTGCGGCTGACCTGGGGATTTTTTTCTACAGCCTGCCCTCGTCGCACGGCTTCCATGGTAACGAGAGTGGAAACTCATCAGTGACCAACCGGAAACCCAAGCCGTCGTTAGGGATCTTTGATTGGCTGTCGTCTGGTGATTGATATTGAATATCATAGGAACTCCAAAAAACATCTTGATTATAAAAAAAGAACCAATTCACAAGAGGAGAACAGTTTGAAGTATCGTTTACAATGATCATTTTCAATGCACATCCTTTATGTTTCGAGTCCTTCATGTTATTGTAAATAATGGTTCAAAGACGCGTGTCGTGATCACAACAGGTACTTACACTGTTTATAATGACAAGTGATTCTTTGAAAGATATACAAAAGTTCGTACGAGGGGCCCACTGCCATAACTTTCACACTTACCAAATTACCCTCCACGTTCCTCAACCTCGTCCCCAAAGTATTCAGAATGTAGTCAGTGCCAGACCCATAATGCATGGTGTTTAATAAGAGATAAGAGACACATAGAGAGAGAGAAAGAGGAGTCAAATATACGCGTAATCCATGGCAAGGAAGGAGGATACATGGAAACCTTCCATTCAGGGACTGTTTATGATCTTCAAGTTTGGTGTCAAATTCGACCATGATTTGAAGAAAGTTTGTTTCTTTTCTACGTGTATCAGATTCATCAGGGTATTTTAAAGGTCTAAGGATAATGCCCGCCATGCCCTTCCTTTCCACAGGCTCACCGAGTACAGCGCAAGGCATATGAACAATTGACCGTCCAGTTTAATTCAATCAAAACACTTTCTGAACTTATTAGGAACTGGGGGGTTCTCCTCTGACCACGGTATGACGTCAGTTTGCTCGATCGGCCACCCACTTTATTATGCTTTACCCTCTCCAGCACTGTACAATATCAACTGCCAAATCGACAATCCATTATGATCACTGCGCGATTCGGTACTGAAGACCGACAGCTGTTGACACTCAAAATGTATTCCTCCCATTCCCACAGTAATTTTTCTGACACACAAAAGAAATCGATCCGAAGATGGTCCCATTCACCTCCCCATGATCACACCTCAAGTGGCTCTTTCTTGTAATTTTTCTGGAGTAGTGTTGTCTGCAGGAAATACACGCGGACGGGCTGTGCATTACACTCCTACGCAACGCAAACCACTTTGCGGATATTGTATCCCCATTCCAACCCAAGAACAAATATAATCTGTCTCCGCAACACTTTAAAGTTCCATCTTCTTCTCTTTTTCCCGCAACAACCCCTGTACGGTTGGGTTTTCCTTCCGATTTGCACCAAAATCCGTTATTTTTCAAAGGTCGGCCGTTTGCTTTGGGAAATTGTTGAAACCCTTAACTATCTTCAGTTGAAGCTGTGTACGACATGGTGGATCGGTTTATACATTTGCGCATTTCAAAGTTCCTTCCTCATCTTCCCCCACAACCCCTTTAAGGCTGGGTTTTCCTTCCGATTTGCACCGTTATTTTCCCAAAGTTCAGCTGTTTGCATTTGGAACTTGAAACCCTTACTATCTTAAGCTCGGACTCCGAGTCACATATTATGCTGGATCGGTTGATACATTTGCGCATTTTCAAACAGTTCTTGATTTACAACGACCATTTCGAGGTGGTGTCTATATATCGCCTGGACTCCCGATCAAACCCAGGACTCTATGGGCATTTTCAAAACCACGGCTTGTTTGTTATGTTTCGGCTCCGGCTTCGGGACCGTCTGCATGCTTGAAGTCCCGTACCAAACTGCGTGTACGTTTTAAAAATTACTCGAACTTAAGCCGAACTGGGGTTTTAAAAAGGGTCTGTTTTAAAGAGTTGACAAGCAAAAATACTGTACAGAAATAGGATACCAGTCTATAGAACTACCGTACTCCTTCTGGAATGAAGTCTGGACACACGACATTTCAGACCGTCTGGATAAACTAAATTAGTTTAGTTTATCCGTTGATCTTTGGTTTTCGATTCAAGCACGATGTAGTGGCGATAAAAATAAGTAATTTAATTGTTTGGCCTCATCCACATATATGCAGAAAACTTCTGCACCTAGAGACAACTATCAGAGTTTATCCTGCCATCAGAAATTCCTCTCTGCTCTTCTAATACAAAAGTACTTTCTCAGAAGGTCGGACAGTGCACGTTTTTATTACTGTGAAACGATCGGTTTCGCAAATCATCTGTTGTATTACTATTTTTTATTTTTTTTTAGTTTTGCGTGGACGCGGTTTCAATTTGTGTATTTCGTATCATAGTTCATATTGTCTCTGTGATGTCGGG
>CM021528.1:11836323-11850778 GCA_010994315.2 Pisaster ochraceus
GCATCTGTGCCAAGAGCACATCCCTAAAACAAATAATTGCAGTCACCCAAGATTCTTCATCTCTTCTCTCCCAAGCAATTAAGGGCTGACTGTGGAGAGCATTTAAGAAGGGGGACACTGAAGAGGAGAAAGATGGGGAAGATGAGAAGAAGAAGAAGAAGAAGAAGAAGAAAAAGGAAAAAAAAGAAGAAAAAAACACTGAGAAAACTCCTCGGGCTTGGTTTCTTCTCTGAATTTACCCTGTGCTGATGATTACGGTTCTTGGAGCAGGGCTCGCGGGGTTTAAAATCCACCAATTGCGCTCCCTAGTTGGGAACTCTTTGTGGGGAAATGTTGAACTCTGACCTTAGGCAATGGGGGAAACCGCTGTTAAAGGGAGCTGCGTTTACACTTTCTGGTGTCACTGGAGCAAAACATTCAACATCATTTTGAAAATTGTATTTCTGAAGGGTGTGACATGTTTAGTGCACTCCTGCAAACACCGAGGTGTTATATTGACACCATGGGGGTCACATATAGATACAAAAAACAAAAGCAAAAATCTAAATTGTCCATCGTAGGGTGTTAAAATAACACTAATTTCTGCAAAAACAATTGGTGTTATTTTAACACCCTCTGATGTTAATTTTGATTTTCTGTTCGGTATGTGACAACACCCTGGTGTAAATTTTAACACCTCAGTTTTTTCAGTGTGTCATGTCATCACGTTAATGATCCAAGTTTAAATTTCAAATGTGAAAACAAGACATCGTGAAACTCCTATCAATAATGTTTCTTAAGTAATAAATATGGAACTATCTGTCAATTTTTTTTTCTCAGCGAGCTGCAAATATTCATACCCAGTATTGAGTTTTTTTATATTTATCTAAGCTATCACTACATAAGCCCGCCCATTTACAACTGAATGGAATTTCACTTTGATCAAAAATCTGCTTAACTCGTAAGGCACAAACAAAAAGAAAGAAACAAAAAAAGCCACATGTGAAAGTTTCAGCTTATACAAGGTCTATTTGCCGAGAAAACAGCAAAAAGCTGTCACGGTATTTTTACAAGAAAGTCGAATTCATCCACGTTTAGCGAGGTGACAGCGGGTACCAACCGCATCTTGTGCCGCAGCATTTGCGAACGGACGCCAACCCTCAGAAATCTGAGAAACGCTTCATGCATGAATCGTTCCTGAGACTCAAATGTTTTTGGGTAAACAAATTATGTAAACCATATTTCTACGAAGGGAATCCTTTCCCAAAATGCTTGATACTATCGAACAGCTGCAGTGCTTCTCACCAATAATAATTCATTTTTGGAGTAGCTACCAATCTATGACCCTACCTTTAAAATGACCTCAATCTGACCCGAGGGTCAGTCGCACTTAGGACCAATTTGCTCCATTCTGGGTCTCGTTTTTTTTTTTTACATTTTGATGGGTGTCATTACGATAGGTAATATCTGCCCAAGGCTGTGTCCTTCAGAATTCACACCCCCTTTGAAAGGAAATTGTTTCAAATTGATATGCACTTTCTGAAAATAAAGCCGTGCCACTTTTTCAACCTCATGAAAAAGTGCTTTCATCTGGATTTATGCGGAGAGCATACATATACAGCTGGATGCGAAGGATAGGGGCGGGGACAGGTACATGGGGGTAATCTTGTTATTTTTGTCAAGGTCTCACGACCCTTTGGTTGCGTTATGAAATAAAACGTGAAACGATGGAAGTCCATGCTGTATCAGAACGCAAAGGTTCTCTATGTAAAGTCTAATAATTATGTTCAAGACTGTGCTCATAATCTCCAGACATGGCATTGTAAAGCTTAACCTTTAAGTGCATGACATTTTTTTATTAAACAATTGGGTTTTTCGAATGTTTTTGCAATGATTCATATTGTTTTCAAATTCACACGTAAAAAAAAGAAGCAGAAGTGAAACAGGAAATAAAAACCACTCATGACGGCGAGAACAAGACCTGGCTATAAGGGTGACGATTTCGATTTCGTGCATTTGTTTTCTTAATGTCTCCGGAGAGCAACATCCAGCTCCTCAGAAACACACAGACCACGGAGTAATCTTGAGCAACTAACAAGAACCTCGGTCGGAATTTATCTTTCATAACTTTCAAAACCATTCACAATCAGAGAAGGAGGAAAAAAAAAGACAGAACAAGAACACATCATGAGGGAGCTCCGTATCGACTGGAAATACTCAAAACGATCCATATCCACCGTCCCCAAATCCCCTAACTCTGTCCGTTCACCCAGAACTGTCATCCCCGGCAAGGTTCTCTCTCTTACCCCCCTCTTCCCCCCTTTTCCCCCAAGTCATTCGATGCAGCGTGCCTGTACATTATTTCACCCGTGGAATGCTCATCCAGTCCGTCTCTCTCATGAACGACCGTGGTAATTTTAGACTACCCCCCTTCACATCAACACTAGAGAGCCAGATTAAAAGAGGGGTCGGTAGCCAGACCAATCAAGGAACTGGCTGTGAAGGGGGAGATCTCCGCATGTGGGCTTTGTATCCCTCGTAGGTTTCCGAGTTGACGAAAACAATGTTCTTGATAACTGTAGACAAAGGGATTTTTATTTAACCTTCTACTACAGCCAGACCAATCAAAGCGTCTTGGTCCGCACAGCTAACCATTCTGTGAAGGACTCAGATTTACGCATCAATCAGCTTTCTGGATATAGAGGGGATTGCAAGGCTCCGGTTCGTCAAGACGACTCCTTTGCCTCGTGAAAAAGAAAGAAAGAGAGCAACTCATCCTAAAGCCACAAATGATAACATCAGTGCTCAGAGGTATAGTGCAAGAACGGATAAGGAAAATGTGCGTCTAGGGCAGTTCCTAAAATATGCGTTCTCCGAATCATGGGCACAGTTTCGTATTAAAAAGCTGATTCACTGCTCAGCAAAAATTCTCATGCTAAGCAAACACATGAGTGGGATGCCGGTCGCAGCGTTTTAATTGCATTTAATTAACATTTTGGCTGCTAAGCCATTGCTGCTAAGCATGTTTGCTTTCTCTATTTAGTATTGTTTTTGTTCTGATATGCTTCTTGAAATTGGCACCAGGACAAAGGGATGTGTTTACTTGGGGCTAATGTATACCCTAATGGTTGGTGATCATTGTATGTTTTTTACAGTAGATTCCCTCACTGACTTTCGCAAAGCCCGTCACAAAGTTCAAATACAAGTCGCAGTTTGACAACAACATGTAGCTTGTATAGATGAACGGTTTTCAGCCATAAAATCTTTTCGCATGCAATTTCAACAGATGGCAACGCACCCTAGATCAAACCAGCGTACATAATGCGAGCCACGCATCTGGCCTACATCAAACATAACATCGACGTTCACTTGACCGAGCATCAAACTAAACCAGCCAAACCAAGCCAATGTGAAACTAAGCTTAACCGACTCAAACCAAACCAGGTAATCGAAAGGAACCCAAATTAAATGCAATAAATAAAACCAGACCAAAATAAACACATTTACCGATGAAGAACGAACTTAACCGAACAGCACTGACATCAATGCAAAAGAAGCACTCGGTAAATCCCATCGATCAAGACTGCAATACACTTCATTTGCGACGTTCCATAGCTTGAGTAACAAAACAATTATTATCCACTCAACCTCAATAATCCTGGAGCGCTACAGATTGTCCAAAACACAAGCTCTTTTCTTTAAAACTTACTTATTTTATGTGGAAGGGTCACAGTTTGATTGATAACGAAAGTTCGTAGTCTTGCACAAAAAATGTCAACAATTTATAACGAAGACAACGCCGCGTGCACATGGTTTTTCAAAAATCTATAAGTTCGTTGGTCTCACGGAGAAACATTTCAAATATTGTAGTTATTTCACGCTGTCATGTCTGTAGTGTCCTTGGCAAGAAAGAAAAAATACATATTACAACCTCGAAGATAACTTCATGTAAACTTAACGTAACGCCTTGCCCATGAAATACCCGATAATACTATGAGTTCGATTTGTTACATTTCAAATACTATATGACTATACAACCTTACTTTGCGTTAAATGTGCGATATTGTTAACTCTGGTTATGTATCAGTAACTGGTGTAATATTAAGTTATAATGACAGCATTGATGTACTCATTTTTTTCCTTCAAAACACTATATTATACAGTAGGTATGACACGGAAACATTTCAAATATTACAGCGTCAATGTTGCTTCGTGCCACGTCGTAATAGTGATCATGGATTTCACACCTGCCAGAAAATGTTCGTTAGTCTCACGTACAAATTGATATTATAGCCTTAACTTAACTTCATGTACAATTTACGTAAGGCTAGGTTCCGTTTTTTTTAATACTACAAGTGCGTTGGTCTCATCACAGAGAAATATTTCAAGTATCACAGCGTCAATGTACTCCACACCATACCTTTCAGAACCATATAATACTCATTACAAATTTCTTAAGGCACCCATAGAGTTGGTAATGTAACGGTAGGCTATGCCTAACTCGCGTTTTTGTTTTGGTTCAAGAGAATAAAAAATACAACAATCTTCAGACTAAAGAACACCCCCCCCCCCCACATGCAACCGATCAATGGTCCCAACGTGTTGGGGTACCGGTATATGCAAATAGCACACTCGGGTATCGCCAGGGGGGAAACTGTTCTCACCACAGTAATGTCACATCAATTTTTCTCAGGTCTACATTGATGAAATCTAACCCGCGCAAATTGTCTTCAATTAACTTCATTATAAGTGCAGCTGTGAAACTTGGTAACATTCTATGAAATGTCATAATGTTTGTGACGTATGCGGTAGCTGCTCGGAGAGACGTTGTAGTATATAAATGGCGATGCAGTGAACTATCGCAGTTCAAGAATTGACGCTGCTTGGGGGTATTTTTACAGTTTGTTTTGCCAAAAGGTAGGAAATGACCCCGCGTGTTATCCCATCGCCGAGATTGTGCAAAGACCTTGCTCTATATTAATATGATCAAACCATAACAGTTAGGCCAGTTCCTAATTCACGCTTATTATTCTTACACGGGTACACGTGAATGAGTAAACAGTTCACGGTTCAGTGTTTACCTGTGATCAAGTAAACACTGGTTCCTATAGTTCAATGTCAACTATCGCTATTTGCTGGTACCTGAAGTTGTTAAATGAATCAGTGTTTAAGTAGACTTGATGTTGTACTTTGCATCATCAGTTTAGGCAGCGTATAGAAAGCGGATAACTTTCGAGTGAATCAGCGACTTTTTCCTGTTTCAAACCGTACCTTGGATGAGATGGACAAAGGATCATAAAGTTCACAAGAATCCCACGACTTTGTACAACAAATTCTGGTGCAATAAATGGGTACAACTTTTGGTACACACCTGCTGCTACCGTGTTACTAAGATCCCCTGTCTACAAAAGCTATTAAGAATGCTGGTTTTGCAGCATACCAACAGGAGTTCAGACTATGTACAGGCCTACCTCACAGCCTCTCTTTGGTTATACTTATTTTGAACTGGGAGAAAAATCGAGATGTTTGCACCGGGATGAAGGTGTCTTACGAGAAATTCTATAACATGTATAGTATTAACAACGGGAGCTTTCAAAGACAGTCTGAAAACTCGTGACTGCTTATAAGCTATCCGTTTTGATTTACCGCTGGCCTGGGTAAAAAAAAACAAAAAAAAAAAACACACACCAAAAAACCAGGGCAGCCTGGAATCACACTGCGTCTGTTATCATTAAACATCGCTCCGTATCCAGTCAATAGACCCGCGTCGTGCAAACGGATATTGCCTTAAGCGTCACTCGTACACCATAAAACGCAATCCCCGTATATAACCGTTTCACTTTGAAGTGTATATAAACCAAAAACGCTTCGAAGACCGCGTATATATCTTCGTCAACCTATACACCCCCCCCTTCTCACGTCGCCGTCAGTGCCTGGGTTTCAATTTGGTGGTGCTGGAGTCAAGAACCGCGATTTCTCACAATTGGCCGGCACGTTTAGCTTCGGTGACCGACCCTGGGTATATGAGATACATTTAATTAACCCACGGGGTAAGTTGACTGTGAAATTACGCCAGCGAGTATACCTTGGATTGATATTGGGTTTGAACTAACTGTACAGCACCTCGCCAAAGTACTAATAATGGGGAAATCTGATCATTGTGCGCAAGGTTCTTGCTTGCTCGATGAAGTGGCAAATATAAATTTAAGGACAAGACGTTTTTAATTTGTCCATAAAGTTGACCGCAAATGCAAACATCATACGCAATGACGTGGAGGTGTTTCTAAAAAAAATATTAATAGGGGGCCTAAACGGAGGTACCATTGTCCTGTTGCATTCCGCAGCATGTTCCAAGACGACAACCGAGATGCAGTGTATACATGTTTAGTTACGTCAAAGGCACCATCCTAAAATATTTTCTCGCAATTTGGGCCTTTTTTCCCAAACCCCGGCTACGTCTTCGGCTCAGCTGGGCTCCGTTTGAGCCTTAGAAACATTGTGCAAAATACACACTGATCAAAAATGGATGACTGAGCCCAAGTTGGAAACCAGAGCCCGAGCAGAAGTTTGGAAAAGGTCCCATGTCAAATCTCGTTCCCAATGGTGTACGGTCTCCCGACGTCATTTCCCCATCAGGATGCCTTGTGTAATCATGGCAAGGGATGATACGGCGCGCTGCCCATTATGAAAACGAGGTCGGTCTTGGTCTTATTGGTAAGGTTTAACACAAAAAAATGGCCGTCGTTTTTTTAGTGTAGTTGTTCTAACTTTATACACAAGTGAGACTTCCAGACCTTTTAACCGTATCCCCACTCAAGATGTTCGTCCCAAATACTCTGCATTTAAACTTCGAACAAGTTCTATAGATGCATGTAAGATGATCCCAAAACCCCAGATGAACCCGCAACTTTACGAGGTCCCTGCTGAGCATTGTTACGTGTCTACAGAGACACGCCAAAAGGTTCAGGTTTTAATGGTCCGTGTCCTGGCCAGCTTAACAAAAACCCATTTCAGGCTCTATTGTTGGTTCCGTATAGTTATACTTCTTGCACTTTTTGGGGTCCTTAGAAGCTGTTAGCTGCGCCAGATCATTGCATCGTGTGTGGATTGAGAATGTAGCAATTTCGCTAACCGGAACTGTTGACTATCAAAATCAGACCAAAACAAATCTGACTTAAAGAAGAATGCATTTGTTAAAAGTTCAAAGTCGAGAGGAATCAAATAGCGAATGAAATTGGATTAGTCAACTCAATAATAAGAAACAGTTTTCTGCACAAAACAGCCTTGTAGGATTAGGTTCAACCCGTCCACAATACCTGATTGAACCGTCACAAGTGGGGAGTATTTTACAGTGCAGTGACATCATATCTTAAACTGATAGATGCACTGCCTGAAGGGATATGTGTCGTAAATGCGGCAGTAAACCCATCGATTCGAATTATTTTGGGCTCAAAACCGCCCCGAAATCTCCCGGAAGACCACTTAGAGGTGATCCATGAACACTGACATTGGCGTTGACATGTCGAAGGTCAACTTAGAAAGACCTGTGGTTGTCTTATTCACATCGACCGATGAGATGCCAACAGATAGGCAAGTGAAACAACAAACAGAGGACCAAAATGAGTTTAAGACTTTGATAAACTAAATAGTAAGGCCGTGTCCGAAACGGCGACTTCGGCTACAGCTACAGCTAGATCAGCGCGTCTGCCAGTATTGAAGAATAGGCAGACGCGCGCAATCTAGCCGTAGCTAGCTCTAGCCGAAGTCGCCGTTTCGGCACGGCCTTATATCTGTGTAACGAGAAGTGTAGCCACATTTTGGGCTTCTTCTTCGTCAAGTCAATGCAACCAATTAGAGGCTACAATTGGATATGGGCCGTTTTCAAAAGCATGGCTTGAGCTTGAGCTCCGTCCGCCTGCTTGAATCCCCAAAGGACAGCATACGCTTTCTTAATAACTACCGGAGCCCAAGCCCAAACCGTGGATAGACTCTATCCCGGTAAAATCGAACCCGACACTAAAAAACAATGATACGAAATTGGGCACCGCGGTACGACCGTACACCCACACGAAAGAGGTTGCGTCAAGGCTTGTCGTGGCTATTAATTTTTCATTTGAAATAATTGAAGAATTTTATTTTCATTTTAATATTTTGAAGGTAAAATAACTTGATCTATTTGTTTCTTCTTCTTCGAATTGGCCTTCAGGTGACAATGAAGTGCCAGACGAGGTTACGGGTCTGACGAAAGATCAGAAGGACCACATAAGAAAAGCATGGGGAATCGTGTGCACTATGAAGACCAAGTTTGGAGTCACACTGTTTGTAAAGTAAGTTGGAACATAACCGATGCTGTATCTTTATAATGATTCAAAGAGACACCACAAAGAAGTAGCAGATGGTTTTTTTAAATGTCACTCGCAGTGCCATTTTTTCAAACGTATCTTCTTTAAATGACGTCATATAACTGCTGTGACGTCATGTTTTCTTTGACAGGCATCGAAAGGTGAATACTGATACAACGGAAATGGACTGTTCTTTATTCATAGTACACACCCGCACAAGAAAAACCCTCTTTATTCCGTTGGTGTGCGTCCATTTTCTTCTCATCAAATGACGTCACACAGCACCGTAACATTACCGCAAATTTTGCCATGTGTACCGCAACGAAAACGTAAACGTTACGCTGCAATAACCCCCTAATAAAGAAAACATACGCACCACATTTAAAAACTACAATAACCAGTTATTGTTTTGCCAGTGTAACGTGTAATAAAAAATAAAATAAATATCAGATACCGTTACTTTATGTAACGATATTCGTAGAACAGTACTGGTACCCGTAAATGTTAACAAGACTGTCAACGTAAATGCACTGGAATTTTGCTTTAATAGTGCGTGGTCTGTATAACTCAGCAGTTAGTTTGTTGTTATTAGCACGAGTTAGCATTCTCCCTATTGACCAGCCCAGTGTCGTCTCAGTCAGGCACCTGACCCAGACCATGACCCCCCGCATCCCCACAGTAAGAGTTCCTTTTACGACATCAAAACTATCTATTTTCCCATTGCCCGGAACTCTTCCATGGTATACAGTTGCTAAGTAAACACACCAAAGAGCTGAAAGCAATCGTAGCCAACTGCCATCCATCACTCGCAAGTATACACACAAAACCCACCCCAAAAAACATGGGTCTTTAAAATTCGACGGTCAGCTATAAAGAAATAAGAAAGTCCCATATCGCGCGGCCCATTACAAATCGATACGCTCAGCGTGTCACTGTCTGACCATCCGGAAATCCAGTTGTTACATTGTTATTTTTAGAGATAGTTAACAAAAAAATTAGAGAATTTCCACAGAAAACGGAAGCCCAAATTGCACTACGGCAAGGCGAGACCGCACAATTCTTCGTTTTGTGTGTAGTTATCCACTTATTTCCGATGCAACGGAGAGTTGCGGTCATCGTCCCTCCTGTCAATCAAATCGGTACCGTACCGTCTGTCGACCTCGACCCCAGGGTGTCGCTGCTGCGGCTAATTGGCATGGCTAACTGTTGTATTGCTTCTTGTAACATCTCCAGCACAAAGAGAGATGAAGGACCCCTGGATTATCTTCTGTGAGATGCTGTCCAGGGACGCAAAGTGACTTCCTTTCTTTATAGCTAGGAAAATCCTTAACGGTTTCTGGAAGGCAGTGTTATTCGATGCACTTTCTGCAAACACGATTTAAAAACTGCATTAAGTTTTCCAATTACCGCTTCCTGCTCTCACTTTTCCAGTGAACCAGGGTTCATCTCGTGACGATCAACGGTTTAAGTTCTTTTTTTCAACAACGGAAATCAAGGGAAATTTTCAGCAGTAAGGTTGGAACGCAAAGCTTCGTCGTGTAAAAAGTCTATTGTTGCTATTATAGGTTTATGGTATAGATTATAGACTGTCATCTAAGGAATAACAGACGTGACAAACCTTCTACAAGTAGTATGCTTACTCTCTTTGAATCAAAAGAAGGTACAACATCTAATGGTAGGCTTAGGCCTCCTCTCTTAAAGTTAAAGTATTGTATATGCATGGACATGCAAAACTATTACTAATATTTTAGATATACTCTGAATAGAAAATTACACAATAGTTAAAAAATGTATATATAAATAAATAAATACCCCCCCCCACAAAAAAAACCCACATTAACAAAGCACTTGACAGATTCAACACAATTATTGCGTTAGTCTCTCCAAACACCAACGCGTCGACACCTCAGCGCAACAACTCGACTGAGCTGCAGTTGTTTTGATCAAAACTGTCTGGTGAATTCACTTGACGGAGGAAGTTGAAGAGTACAGGCTACACCTATAGTTTGGTTTCTATGTTTCATTTGGGTCCCCCTTTTCCCCCAAAAGGGGACACCTTTGTCGTGAACTCCCTCCGGGACCGCAAACATTTTTGTTGATATAATTGCCAATCTATAGTTTTGCCTGGGGTCAACATACCGAGCAAAGTGTTACTGACAGCAGGCCAAGTTGCTCCCTCCTTTAACATGTTGAAATTCCATCATCATTTCCCGGTCTTTTCGTTTGGGTTCTCCTTCACAATTCCACGGAGGTTTCGGTAAAGAAAAGAAGAATAAACAGATAAAAAAAAACGCAACCTCATTCTTTTCCAGAGGTTAAATATCAATCACAAGTTGTCCACACATTGGACAGATTTCTTCTTGTTTGATCGATGTAGTCTTTTTTCAAGTTGGGTAAAGAAAGGTGGACGCTTTTACCCCGAAATGTGGCTTCACTTACTACACAAACAACATGTTATTTTTTTGAGAGAAGGCGTTTTTCACACACTTAAAACTATCGGGTCAGAATTGACTCTCAGAACGGTTCCATTTTGAGGTCAGGCTGACCCGGAAACAGGTTAAAAAAAAAACAACACACGTATTTTTAACTTGGGTTCTCGATCAGCTTTTTTCCCATTTCTGGATCGATTTGACACAGCTTCTGAGTCACTTGACCCGCAGACGGGTCAGGTCCTATGGGACCTGGTATTTGATTTGTAGTTGTTTACATTTCCATTTGAATATTTTGAATTGGACAAAACAACTAGTGAAAAAAAACGAAAAAAAAAGAAAGAAAAAAAATCCCAAAACAACAACAACAACAAAACAAGTGGGAGCTGGTACCGATCCCAATGTCATCAATTTATCGTTTATGAATAAAGTAGTTTTTCCGTTAATAGGCCTACAGATTTATTGGTTACTCCATTTCCCTGCCCCCCCCCCCCCCGCCTACGTTTTTTATTTATCAATTCCTTATTCTTTCCACACAGTTTGTTCACGAAATTCCCCAGTGCTCAGCAGCATTTCGTTCAATTAAAAGACATGACTGACATGGATGTCTTAAGGAAAAGCCCGAAGATGAAAGCCCACGGCTTCCGGGTGGTATCGGCGTTCTGCTCCCTGGTCGAAAACCTCGACACCCCGGATGTTTTCATCGAGCTCCTGAAGAACACTGGATACTCACACGGCCAGCGAGCTATGCCAATACCACATCTCTACTTTGAGGTTCGTATACTATCAAAATGTCAATCATCCGAAATAAATCGGTTTGTTATAAATTACTTCGAGAGTAACTGTTTGGGAAACTTTTTGGTTTTGTTTGAGGAAAAGGATATCAAAGCTTGGTAGGCTTTTACTTGTACAAGTTTCTCTCACCAAGGCGTTTGACGCATGCAAAGAAGCTGTCTAACACACGAAGCTAATATGAAATTGCTTAGGCAAAAATGAGCTTACCAGCCAAAATATTTTACAAAGTAAAATCTCCCTTGACTGGTCCCCTGCCAACCAATTATATCTTCTAATATTATGTTATGAAATTGGGCCCTGTCCTAATCATTATGTGGAAACATCACTACTACAAAAAAAAACCTATGTATGATATTTACGCTGTCAAAGCGGTAAGGTGTATTACAAAACACGGGAAAGATCCTCCAGTTTAAGGATCATTTTGCAGATGAAGTTGGTTGAATGTTGGAAATGATGGATTTACAGATTGTGGGCACAAGAGCCCTTGAAAATTGTATACATGTTGAATAAGTAACTGCAAAGGACCGCTATGGGATTTTATATTGGTGGCCGCTATCTTGTTTTTCTCTTCTATTGAAATCGATACAGCCATAACGAGACTCGAGGGAAATCTGGCATCTATTGGCCTCTGATGGGTAACATAAGGTACTCCTTTAGAACCCCATCCTAATGCGTGCATTATGTGTTGATCACGTGGTCTGAGTTTGAATTGGCAAAAACTTACAAACTGTGGGGGAACAATGGCGTCGCAGTTTTGATGCTCAGCTATTTTTAGCCTCAACTGAATGGACTGGGCGATTCGTCTCTTTAAGATTTGGGCACACAGGTGTGATTGCATGTCAAAAGGACCCATGTCATCGGAGAATGTGACAGGCACTGACAGGGCGAATACCTGTACCACACGATGACGTCATTATTACCACAGCAACGGACCACATGAAGAGGTACCCATGGATGGGTTGTGTGACCGATCTTATGGGCTACGTCTGGGATAAGATTACAGTCTTCGGCAGTTTTTGTTTGAAATCGATTGGATTCCATCAGTGTATGCACCTTATTACAACGGCTAGCGTGTGAAAATTACCGCATTCAAAATATTGGAAAAGAGTGCATAATGTCCACAGTCCTCTGGGATCGAGAAAACAACGTGGGTCACGAGGTTGCTCTGCTTACATACTCTTTCACAGCCGATGCCTATCAAAAGAGATGCCTTCAACAGACAGAAACTTCGATTTTACAAAAGCAATATCGACTCCTCATTTTCTTGAAGATAATTGCATTTTAGGCCTATCATTTACATTTCTCGAATGATGGTAGCTCGTTATACCAGATACGAATTAAGTCAGTTTTTGATTACTAAATGTTTGAACATTTTGAAATTTGAATTGTTCCAAAGACCCGACATGTCTTTACTCTTTAATGCTCTGACGTAAAAAGGCACATGTCTTGATCGATCATGTTTATTCTAATTCTAGATCTCATCGTTCTGTGAAGTATGTCCGGTATGACAGAGCACAGGTAATGATCAACGCAAAGTATACCCCCAAAAGAGTGTTACAGCTCATAATGTATGTTCCTGGGTGGAGAGAAGCAATCATGGTTACGACGAGTCTCGTTTGTTGTACTGGATGGAATTCAAACCCAATTTCTGATAAACATAAACACAGCAAAGGTTAAATTTCACGTGTCTTCCATATAGAAGACGACAATGCTAAACACTATATTGATTGCCTGTAAAGACCGCAGGGTACCAATCACACGGTGTACACTGCATTATATTTTGGCTGGTCATCAAATTTTGCCAAAAGTTTCATTTGCTACAGCCATTTAAAAAACAAAGTAAATTCCCCTTACAACATTGAGCCCCCAAACCAAAGATCCTTGAGTCTGCCTCAAGTTGGCCTAGACCGCCGACAGACAATCTGACAACGACGGACACTCTGACATGAAACAAACCTGGTAACCATAACTCATTCTGACAGTGTACTTGACAAAGACACACTATCTTACGCTGATCACCGTTTCGGTCGTCCTCTGCCAAGGCTAGTACGCAGAACTTAAGAACCGATTTGTACAGTTATTCTGATATTAGTAGTCTGGATTCCGGAAGGGTTTGATCCGGCCAGTCCGCAATCCCCATTTTACCGTTTTATACGGAGGCCTCCAGCCATGGCCTTCGTTTTGTTGGTCTTGGCCTCAGTCAACATGTGAAAAAGTTTCCAGAGACAGCTGGTTTTTTATTGTGTGTGAAAGGAGAAGTACCTTGTCCCATGCACAATTAGTTTCAAGTGATGAATTAACCTTTTTGATTTGGGGTTATTTTGACTTGAGGAAAATGTTGGCCCTACGCCGTCCAAAATGTATGTCGGGTATATTAACCGATGAAATAGTTGCCTAATGAGGTTAACCTGGAGCTTTTATACCTGTTTTGAAATTTGCACCATAGGACACCTTTAAACTAAAACCCCTCGTATATACTTTCAGTCACCCAAACATTGCAAATTGAATCAACCGGCAAATAAAAGCGTTATCGTGTAGGGGTGAAGGACTTGATTCCCGGACCAGTTTGGCATGGACCACGCGACGCTACATGGAGATTCAACCCGCTAAGGTCTTCCCCCGGAACGGGGGTAATACGGTGGAGCCGCGGGCGGGGGGCAATCAAAACGGCACAAGAGTTTCGATCTCATCACTCTATATACATGGGTACCGACGCACAACTCCGGGCGAAATATTAACCGAACCGAATACACCGCTCGTCGAATACCCCGCTGGCTAATACTGGGAGATCAAACCTCGCACAGGTTTTCCGATCTCAGCGTAGTATCGATGCCTCCAGCGAGATAACCGAACCGAATATCCAGAAATTAAGGGGGATATTATAGAGGGAAAGAAATCGCGCAGGAGTCC
>CM021528.1:11893468-11908642 GCA_010994315.2 Pisaster ochraceus
GTCACTTGTGTCAAAACCGCAACAGTGTCATTCCTCACTAAAAATGCTTGTAGGATGCACACACAGTCCCAAAAGTCATGTTTGTCAACCCCGTAAATTTAGGACTTCTCTTTTTTTCTACCATTGTTTGGATTCAGTTTTGTACACAAAAGTGAAGTGAGCATGTCCTCGCTGTCAAAACAAGGGGATCCCTTTTGTTAAAGTCTGTGGTGTCAACACGTTATGAGAAACAAAGCAATTTTACAAAATCGAGATACAACGTTTTTGACCTGATCCAAAAATTGTTTGAATTTGTTTTGGTTTGCTTTTTTGTTTTAAATAAAGACATGAAAAAGATATTCTGTAATTTGAAATTTGCAATAATTAATGCTAATAAGAAATCATGGGAATTATCAAATTGTTTAACTGGAGTAGGCTTTTAGTTGAACCAAATTGGCTACAAAGTGAGACTACAAAGTATTTCGCTTCTAAGATGCCTCGCTGTGACTTTGTTGTGTCTGTTTCTCTCCCGTTGCTTGAAATAACATAAACCTAATCTTGCCTCGTTAACAGATAACAGAACTTTGACGCCTACTTTCTATTCATCCATACCTAACCCTAAAGATTACCCCAACACCACATGCAGCCCGCCCACGCCCCCTACCCCTGATAACAACCTCCCACAGCTTCTCCCTGGGGTACTCACACCTAACAGTAGCCCAGATCTTGGAATGAGCCCCGTTATCCATATGTACCATAACATGTCTGCTCTGAAAAGCACCGTCATTCAGTCGTATCTTGATGACCATAATGCTAACACATTCCGTCTGAATGCGCAAACAACCGAGCCGACTCCTGCGACAGCTAAATGCAGTCCCGGTACACTTACCACTCCTCAAAGACCGTTTAGCATGCGGAGGAAAACAAATTCAGAAATACAAGCTAGAGGGAGAAGCGATGCTACCTCTAGGACTCTATCTAGCAGGCCGCTTAATCACAGCAGCCTGTCTGAGGTGACTGCTGCTGTAGTCAGCCCCAACTCGGACTTGACAAAAAGCAGTCCTGGTCGAGCTGCGACACCCCCAAGAGCATCGCATACCACATCTATCGGGACAACTTCTCACTCAAACTGGCAACCTCCCGGTTACTCTAGTGATGGTTTAAACCAGAAACACTCTCAGAGTCTAGGTTCGCCTCAGACATGTGGGAACAGTGGGTCCGGTCTTGGTAGAAACTCTCTTAGGGGAACAGATCTTTGGACAGATTCCTCTTTGTCTGACTCAGGGTCCTACTTATGGGATTACGGCATCCCACTTGATAACTCCCTCAAGACAAATACCAAGACAGTCTATGAGAGCAATATCAAATCTCTCTCATCAAGTTTCATGAAGAGTCCACAAAAAGACATCACAAGCCAACACCTCATCACATCACCTTTAAAACTAGTATCCCCAACTGCACCTCCACAAGCTAACCCCCGGCATCCTACCAGCATCATAAAGACAACCCCTGACCGCTCATCTCACAAACTCAACTCCAAATCTGTCTCATTTCTCATGTCATCACCCGACCGAGACGACCCCCCACCCGACCTCAAGAGTCTCCCCTTCCCACTGGCACCGCATGTACGCGTGTCACTGAATAACCAACGCTCTGTACTCCCAGATTTAAAACCTAACTCTGATTCCAAACGAGTGTGTGCTATAATCAAACCGACACCTGAACCCAAAGGTTCCCCGACCCAACCTGCAGGGAGCCAGCCGTCGTCCCACAAGGAGAGAGCGAGGGTGCAGTTCAGCGACGAGGCCCTCGGCCCATCGTCAACGGCGCAAGAGGACAGAGACTCTAACATGAAGTACATTGATGAGAGTCAGGCGTACACAACGTACACATCCAAGGGGCATTTTACAGCCCGTCCAGGTATTACTAACAAACAAAACTTATAACGCTCACATATCCACCCTTGCAGTGCCCAAGGCACCTTACAAGAACACAATACAAAATACAGACCTGAAATTTCATCTTTGAGAGGGCAAGGCCATTTTCGTTCTGCAAAGGCTACCTTCCTGGAAAACCAGAAAGTCTAGGGGAAACTTTTGCAGGGGCACTAAGTCCAACACCCTGGTAACAGAGGTCAGGGTCTCTGTGGCCGCCATATAATTCTTACAAATACATACATGGAAAATGACAATGGAAATGAACAATGGCAAATGACAATGGTAAAAGGAAACCTGTACATTTCATTAAGGCACTGAATTTTCAGCTGTTCAGCTGGTTTCATTGTTTTGGGTTTCTCAGATATGCCATTGGCAAAAATAAAAAAGGTACAAAAAAGTACAAAGTCTTGTGCCTGGAAGTTTTCTCTTTTTGGGGGACAAATTGCAGTTGGGTGCATGTTCATTTTGTCAAATTTAATAACTTGTTTTAATAATACAAAGCATTTATATAGCACTGTAACTAAACAGAGAAAGTAACACAGCGCTTTTCAATACATAAAGACGGGTCTATTCTCACTGCAGTATCATGTGGACCAGGTCATGCAGTTCCAAGATTAAGGCAGACCCGGAATTATGTACAGTCTGAATCCTTCATTGCTCATGTGTCTACCATGGTGGTACTCTAACTGTAACCCCCAAGGGTTATGTACTGGGATCCATCCTCACCCTAAAACATCTCACATCATAGAGTAAACTCGACACCCAAACTGTTAGACTGTAATTACGGCAGTATGCTTGATCCAATTTAAACCATGATCATAGAGCTGCTTTAAGCACAAAAGGTAGTTAGCTAAGCACAACACAATCATGCTAACCACAATAAGGTTATGCGACTGGTATCCTCTTTTCTTTTGCTTGGAAGAAAATTGTCAAGTTGGGCCCAGTTTGCTAGTTTTGTCCACAATCAAACAGAATCAGATAAAACATGCAGTTTGATTTTGATGGGATTGGGGTGGTTAGGGGTAAAATAATCCTGCCAACTGAACACTGACTAATGGAGGTGACCTTCCCCAAGGAAAAAGGTCATTCCTCTGCAGAGATGGAGTCCCAGGATTTGTTATTGTTCTATTTTGAAGAGAAAACTCCCAGAACACTTCTTAGGCATTTTGAAAATTACTTTGTAACTTCTTTGAATTAAATGCACGCTGGTGAGGAGAGAATCAGATATTTGTTGGCCGTTTATGGAAAATTACAGATACAAATCACAATGGAGAGGAACCGACATCAATCAGAGGTAGACATCTTGATCAAGACACTAATCTCCATAGCAACAGGGCAACAGAACCACAAATACAGAGAGTAAGACAATTCCAATCTTTATAAGCATTTTCTGTAATGTTTCTCTCCCTTTAAGCCTTGTAATATGGGTATGAAGATTGTGTCAACGTTACATGAACTGTACTCGTCAAAATTACATGAAGTGAACTTATCAAGGTTACATGAAGTGAACTTATCAAGGTTACATGAAGTAAACTTGTTGAGGTTGCCTGAAGTAAACTTGTCAATGTTACATGAAGTAAGCTTGTCGAGGTTACATGAAGTAAACTTGTCGAGGTTGCATGAAGTAAACTTGTCGAGGTTGCATAAAGTAAACTTGTTGAGGTTACATGAAGTAAACTTGTTGAGGTTGCCTGAAGTAAACTTGTTGCGGTTGCCTGAAGTAAACTTGTTGAGGTTACATGAAGTAAACTTGTTGAGGTTACATGAAGTAAACTTGTTGAGGTTACATGAAGTAAACTTGTCGAGGTTACATGAAGTAAACCTTTCAAGGTTACATGAAGTAAATTTGTTGAGGTCACATGAAGTAAACTTATCAATGTTACATGAGGTAAACTTGTCAACAAACAGGTCACCAACTAAAAAACCATATGCAGTGGTTTGTGAGTGGCTCCCTGCAAATTTGTTGTAATGTTTTTTTATACTCAGCATCTCTCTAAGATGGAAATCAGGAGGTTCACCTCCCCCCTCCAAAAAAAATTGATTAAAAAGAAAATTTGCAAAAACATTAACAAGTGTATTTATAATTTGTTAAGGTATCAGCTGTGCCGGCAGTTACTACGGACAGGTCTGCTGCACCGTCATCGGGGGAAAAGGTGGACCTGAACTTATTCCTAGATAACTTCCTCTCTCTGGTGGACAGATATTGGAATGGCACAAAGTCGCTACACAGACACGGGAAATTCCAAAGTAGGTATTCAGGGTCGAGTTGAAAATGCAAAAGGTCACAGGATAATGTGTACAAATGTTTTCCGTCTTCATTGGAAAAAAATGATGACTGACTTTGCCAACTACAACAAAAAGGTGACATAATATCGGGTATGCACTATAGTGGCTGATAAGCCGTTTTTCCAAACTGTGTGGAAGGTTCTTTTTTTTCTTTTTTTTCAAGTACCGGTACCTTAGCCCCCACTGGATTTAAGAGCATGAAATTTGAGTCCAAAATAACATCTATGCTGTTAGTGATGGTGTAAGAATGGCCCTGCTCTCACAATCAACCTACTAAAATAACAAGCCAATTTCATCATCATCTTTAACATCCAGCGGTTACAAGCGAGGCCGATTTGGCAGCACGTACTTTGCATTAGACTAGTCCAAACAGGAACATAGTCTACTGACACCCACCAGTACACAAGGCAATCACACACAATGCGTAACCCCCACCATAACTCTAAGCCATCCAACCACAGTTCTCCTTTCAGAAGAACCAATCAGAACTGTTCTGACTCTACACTGAAATCTCAGAATCCCTATAAAAAGACCAGCAACTTCCGAATTCCGAAACCTACTCTGCGGCAGTAGAATAAATAGCAAGACAAATTCTCAAGAACAAATCTACACAGCTAAGTAGCTATATACACATGGTGTTACTGCAAACTGAATTTACAAAAATAGGGGCTGGGCAATTTCATTCTCTAGAAAAAAAAAAGATTTTACAAAGATGCTTTTAAGTTAAACGACCCTTATTTGACCATGAATGAATTCTTTTGCAGCCCAAGCGCATACATTACTGTCAACACTGATGAATGAAGCCACAGTCAGCGTATCTCAGCCCCAGAGGCAAGAGGTCTCAAGAGAGTCCGTAGCTGAGATTACAAAGCTCCGACAAGCACTGCAGGCTAGTCAAGATCAAGTGGTATGTAACTGACATCATAACGCCTGTTCCCAATTTTTAAAAGCTTCTAGCTTAGCAGAAAATAATATTGGTTCAACAAATCAATTTGGTAAGCCAAAATTTACACGGGATCAAGGGATTGCTTAACTATTTTTGTAGAGGCACGGGAAGGAGGCTGGCCCTCCAATTAAAAAGAATGAACATTCACATAAATACAACAGCAAAACCCATACAATGACGTCTCTAAAATATAAAATGATCTCTTCCACTTGAATTGATTTTAATTGTCCAATCAATAGCACACAATACAAATAGCACAACACAGTCACTGATGTGAAGGGCAAAAGGTCAACACGAGGCTGGCTTTAAACAAACAAGTTTTCAATACTCCGATTCAACTAGCCCTAAAAATGACAAATTAGCACTAACGTGTCAATCCAACGCAATACTGTCTCAGCCCTCTCAGGTTCCCATTTATACACCTGGGTTAAGAGAAGCAATTATGGTTAAGTTCCTTGCTCATGATTGGGAAATGAACCCACACTCTGATGATTCAACCATCAGAACTTGAGTCCGATGCAGTAGACCGCTCAGCCATGACACACCACTAAACCACTGAGCTTTCTGAGGACTTGATGCCATATCGATACCTATAACTAGCAGTGGGGACTGATAACAATTTTAATCCACTTAATATCAAGAAACATTGAAAAAACAAAACATTGTCTTGAAAACTTTGTTCCTTAGGAGAATCTACACAATCAGCTGGATGCTGCAGTGGCAGACAGAGAGCAGCTCCAGGCGAGTCTGGAGGGGGTCCAGACAGAGAGGTTACCTAGTGATAGATCAGTCGATAGTCAGCAGACTGACAGAGGGGTCCGCTCAGGTATGTCTACAGTCATGATATAGCGTTCATCAGGTTTGGGATAGACCCTTTGCTTTGGCCGCCATCTTTGATGTCAAACAAAGGAAGCGTGCACGTGTGTACACGCTGTGTATGACTCTCGACCAATGATAGCTCTTCATTTACCTCAGTGAGGGGACTGTTTTGGGCTTGTTTCGTCACATTGAAGGGGTCTATTGTCCTTTATTTGGGGTTGGGGGGGTTCTGATTTTCTGGAAGGTGTCAGAGTATTGTTAAAAAATGTTCTTGCTAATTTAAATTCAAAATTGTTTGTCAAAGACATGAAGTATTGGAGAGGAGGCTTTGTCCCAGTCCTATTGCAGGAGGGCCACTTCCTCCAGGGGTCTAGGGTCCGAACTTATCAAACTCTTTAAGAAGAAAAACATTGCTTAGCAAATTTAATTGGTAAGCCGAAATTAGCAGAGAACAAGTGATAATCAAAACATGGAGTTTTGGCTGGCAACCTATTTAAATTCACCCCCAACAGTGGAGACCAATGCCAGCTACTTTCAAGAATTGTTTTCCATTTTAAAATCACAGCAGCACTATTGAAAAAAAAAACAATATACAAAAGCAATTGTTACTAAGTGTCAATCTAGTTTAATTCCTTGAACTTCATTTTGTTGGTTTATTTTGTAGGTGTTCTTGAGAGAGATGTTGAGAAGCTTAGTCGAGAAAATGAGGGCTTAAAACTGCATGTCAAACATTTCAGCCAGCTACAGGAGCTTGCCACCATGCTTCAAGAAAGCCACAAGTGAGTAGTGTTCTCCCTTCGTTCTACCCTACCCCTTTAAAGAAATCAATTTACTACTATTATTTTTCCAGGGTTCAGAAAATGTGTTTAGAGTAGTATTTGTTTTATCCCCAATTCAATTGAAACATCCTAAATTGTTTGCGATACCCGCTGCTATTACAGGATTCAAACTGACATCTAGTCACTGGGCATGCTCAGTGGTTAAGTGGTTAAGACGTCTGCTCTAGAATGCAGGTGTGGGTTCGATTCCCACCCGGGTCCAGTAACCCTATTAATGTTTTTCCACAAGACCCCAGGGAATAGTAACAAATAATAACAATATTTTCTTATAAAGCGCTATTTCATAAAGATCACAGCCCAGTGACAAGCATCAAAGCTTATCAGATAGATAGAACATTCCAGAAAAAGGATGGTCTAACATAAAAAAAACCCCAAGAATACTACAAAGTTGAAAATAAGTATGTCTGTAAGTGCTTCCTAAATGATTGAATAGTGTCAAACAATCTGAGTTGAGATGGCAGCTCATTCCAAAGTCTGGGAGCTACAGTAGTAAAAGCATTGTCACCAGTAAAATGTACAATTCTATGGTCACCAAGATCAATGCAGTCAGA
This sequence comes from Pisaster ochraceus, assembly GCA_010994315.2. Classification (NCBI taxonomy): domain Eukaryota; kingdom Metazoa; phylum Echinodermata; class Asteroidea; order Forcipulatida; family Asteriidae; genus Pisaster; species Pisaster ochraceus. Next base: position 11,900,826 of record CM021528.1, read on the forward strand.
GCCTGAGATTAGGCCGGGTCTTATAAAGCTAGTACTCAGTGCTTAAATCACTCATCTTCAATATTACTGCATTTTGACCAAACTGAGGCTGGAAATAAAAATAGCCTGGTCCCTTTATGTGTATGATAATTAGTTCTTACAATCCTTATTAGGAATGCAAGTAACCTGACACTGTGGGCCAGGGTATAGATAATGATAAATTAGTTAGTGTCCACTATGAACAGCTTGGGCTTTGGCCATAGGTTTTTCCAGATTACTGTGATCGCCAATACTCCAACATTGCCATAGGTGTGATAGTCTTCATTCAAGTCAAAAGACATCAAATTTGTACGTCGATTGAGGCACAATCGGCCCTGTTTGACTTTGGCTTTGGTTCCGGCTTAGGCTCTAACTGCCTATTGTAAGCCCTGTGATGAAAGTGTATGACTGATGCAGCCCAAGCCGTAGCCTGTGTTTCAAAAAAAGCCTTATATAGGACTACCACCAGGGCCTGTTTTCATAGAGCAGGTAGGCGCAAGCATTTGTTACATGAAAACAGATACTTGCTAAGCAGGAACAGATTACCTGCCAAAATGCTGTGTTATTCACATTGTTGCAGCTGGTGCCCCGCTATGTCTTTTTTTTTTCTTAGCAAAAACATTTGCTTTGACTTATCGAGCACAAGACCCTGTCATCGCAAACTGATTTTCTCGTTTCAGATCTCTTGTCATCACCAACGACCACCTTCTTCAAGAGTTGGACGAGACCAAACAGCGCCACCTGGAGGAGGTGAAGCAGCTGCATTGGTCGTACGGAGAGCTGAAACGCACCATGGACCTAGCGCCCAACACAGAGGGCGGCAGACAGTTCCGCCCAAACTCTGTGATGTGAAACGTTGAATGGATGATATGGCACCGAATGTGTAAACAAAAAAGGGGGGAGATTTAACCCTTCATTACAAAGTGAATTTATGGCTGGTCCAAAAATAGAATAATTTTAACAGTGTTTGAGCCTAGCTAAAACTTGTATACCTTAAGCACAGGCAATCTCATCCCTCTACTAGCCTCTACTCTAAGGTAACTCAACACCAAATTGATTGGACTTGCTTGGATGTGGGTTGGTGTGCCTGGCTCAGTGACAAGCAATTGCTATTTGGGCCTACAGCTCCCAATCCTCCACAAACAGACACCTCCCTAAAGGTGATTTGAGAGGAATTGGTTTTAAGAATAAATTGTGTAAGAGTAACTAATGCTACTTATCCCCTTCCATCGGCAGTAGTGATATTAAGATCAGTAAAATAGACAGATATTTGTGATAATAGATTCAGAAATTTGTGTATAAATACAAAATAATAATAACAAATTACAACAAGATGAGTTATATGAACAAAGAACTTTTCATTCGGTAAAAATCAAACGTTAATGTTCTTTATCCCGGTGCGGTTATCTATTAAATTTTAAAATGTTTGTGTCAGAAAAAAAGAGAATTTTTTATAATGCACTGCACATGCCCATGATTGGCTTTTGCTTTCATAGCATTTACAGTAGACTTTCACTAGTGCTTTCAGACATCTGTTATCTCTCATGACCTAGTTATAAATGGACTTTGTTATGGTTCCACATCAATTATTTCCAAACAAAATTCGAACAATTTAACATTCTAAACGTGTGTTTTATATTGATATTTATTCGCTTAGTGCTGTGTAACACCAACAATCACTAACAAAATGCTGTGGAATTATTAAATATGCTGATTTATAACATTAATAGTAAATAAGGAAATACAATTTGTTTTTTTAGGTATTCGGGAGATCAGATTATTAAAAAGGGTCATGGTGATGTTTCTGTGAAATTTGTGTGGGTTTTTGCCTGCAAAATAGGTCTAAAACACAAGTATTATTGCCTTAAGTAGCAGACAATACTAAGTGTATCAATATTCAATAGAACTTATTTAAAAATATTCTGTGGATAACAGTGTATTGCACTTCAGCCACCACTATTTAAAAAACAACAAAAAACTCCCACAAAAGGAGATAAATTTATTTTTCTACAATTGTGTTCTAATTCGAAAATGACTTTTTGATATTAATTTAATTCCATATTGTACTTAATTCTGACTAATTTGGTGGGAGCTGTTTTTATAGGCTGATGATCAAAGTATTTTGTTTGATTTGGATGCTGCTGCATGCTGCTCTTGTGACTATCAAAAAAATAGTAGGGATTCAGACGGTTCTTAACTGAGTTTATGTTAACAAATTAGTGATATTTTTTGTACAGCTGCTGCACCTTTTCATTCAACTGTAGTAATAAACTGCATAACAAGGATTTGGTGTGTTTGGTTTTTGTTTTGCGAGTTAAAAATTGCATTGGGAGAAAGAGGATCATTGGCCAGGAGGTAGGGGTAGGGTGATGGGCCTATGGGGACTCTAGTAAATTGGGGTGGGGGGGGGGAAAGAGGGGCTGATTTGTCCGAAATTTTACACAAACAGATACAAACACAAGTACTAATTTCTAGTGATACTGGTTTCTGTGCCCAACTCTTTCCCAACTATGTTGCCCTAATTTTTGAGGGAAATTGCTCCCTGCCCCCGCCCCTGGGTGGTACATGGGTGGGGTGGCAGGTGGTGGGAGATTCGGCCACATGAGTGTGGGTATAAAATTGGATCAATGATTAGACTGTCATTTAAAAGCAAAACATAAATTTGTTGTAACACTTGTCTACAGTCAACCACGATTCAACATCTGTAATTTGACCACATTTTATCTTTTGGCCTACAGGCAAGCGCCCTAACTAACCTCTTGAGAAACCCCTCACAACCCACTTTGTAATTATTTACTCTGGCCGTGTGCCAATCAACCTTTCTGACGAGCCTACGTCAGCAAATAAAAAGGCCTTCGTGTCGCACGTGTGTTTTTTCACCCGTCCATTCCTAAGGTGTATCACGTGACATTGTTTTGGGCCAGTATTTTATTCACTGTTACCCTCTTTACAATACGACACTGAATGAACATTATTTTGATAATACAATTATGAAATTGAATAAAAAAAAGAAGAAGTAATAATTGCCATACGGTTTATATAGACAGCTTAAGAGTACACCATTTTAAATTTATTTTGAAGGCAGAAAAAGGAGTTAAAAATACAATCTTCCCGATCAATGCAACGGGAGTGCGCTCATAAAATAGAATAGCGCAGTTATACCGCTTCATTGAATTTAATGTGTTTCTTAAAAACGTAAACAACAACGGTCGACGTAGGTGATATTTCATCATCGCGCAGGAAGTTACACAAATCATCAGAATTGATCATTTTGTTACATTTTTGCCGACATAATTTTGGCACTGAGCGTCAATGGTACTCTGGTAATTAGTAGTGTACAGTCAGAAATAGCTGTGTGAGAGAAAGCCCCATTTGGGGGCATTCGGAAGACAGTTGGCCTCAGTTAGGAGGAATAGGAGACATGACGTTTTACCATGGTTTTACTATGTAGATCAGCAGTGAGTTAGTAAGTTGGTTGACCCATGGCCGTATACTCAACATAACATGCACTGAAAATTTGGTTAAACCCCCCTAAGACATCAATTAGCACTGGCTTTGACATGCTGGTCGAAGTTTTTCTCTTCAGTTTATGACTGTTTCTGGGGTGCCAAAGAACTTGAGCCAAACGGTAAGTTGAAAATGTATAAATTCATGAATGAGTTGTCAAAAACTAAAAAGTGATCTTTCGAGTAAATGTTAAAATTGTTATTTTATCCCCAAACTGTTCAAGTTTGTTTGGATTCTAACTCTTTTGTTTTCGATGTATGTTTGCCTTTGACCTTTCTGTATGCTTTGACTAACAATTCTTAGTATAAGTTGCGATGATCATGACCTTCCATCCTCCCGACAATTAGAGGACAGGAATTACTGTAATCTGCCAATGTTCTACGATTGTAATTGTATGATTAAGAATAAAATCTAACCATTTGCACCTTCATGGGATTTTTGACTCAAGTTGTAAAGCCAAATAAACCAAACTTCTTTCAACAAACCTACATTACGTTTTCCTCTTCTGATTCTATCCAGTTTTGAGGTTGACATTTTAAAATGAACATTTGGCAACGGAATTGTTCAGATTGTGTTCAAAAGCAGTTACTGTGTCTCTATCTTGGTTTTCTTCCAACCTCATGTCATGAGACCAATCTGAGCTTGAATCTGAGGTTGGAGAGAACATTAGTGTGGTCTCTTGGTATTTCAAAATGAAAATCAGAATTGCTGTTGTCACTTTGTATACTGGGAACCCATCAAAGATGGCAAAACTTTGTTCCCTTTGTGTTCAGAAAGGAAATGACGTTTGCATCCAAGTAGCTTTCAACGTAAAGTTTATATCCTGTTTTGATGATTATTAGGTCTTACCATCATGTGAAGTACATAAAACAGATGTTAAACTGTTCATGTAAATTTCATTGTTGACCAAATATTTACTGTCTGGCCAAATAACATAAATGACTCACTGTAAAAACAGTTAATCATTGCTAAAAGTTGGATTAGACATGTTAGAGATGAGAATAGTACGTTGCAGTTATACCCCGACTAAACTAACAGAGATTAAAAATGCGTGGCTCAAACTAAATGTACTTTTTTTGAGAAGTTAAAACCCAAACTGTCAGAACTGTCAGTTGGGGCTGTCCCACCTATCGTTTGGATGACCATTGGTTAAGGAGTAGGCCTAACATTGATGCATATCTCATCAATCTGAGTTCTTTAATAGTAGACTAGACAGCTTTCTCCCTTAACGGTGGTCTACTGGTTAAATGCTTGTTAAAACACCCGAGAACCAGTCAAAATTCTCTTGTGAAGTGGTCCGGCTGGCTTGTTAAGTGTTGAAAAAGAATTGATTCCCATTAATATGGACAAGTGAGAAAACTGATGGACCAGTTAAATACTGAGCTAACTGGTCCTGCTGGCTAGTCACTGAAAAAAATGAATGGCCAACCCTGTATCTCGTTCACACTGTAGTTCGAGGTCTGCCAGAAGTGATATTATTATTATCTAGAAACCGAGGTTGCCTCATAAATGTACTTAATCAAAGTCGCGCACAAGCTTGAGGAAACCTGTAAACAAGGGCGCTTGCAATGTGAACCAGAAACACTGCGAGTTAACCCCTACTCTTCCATGATAATTGTTCTGGGGTCTTTTGTACGTGCACTATACAATCCTAGTACATGAGACCTACGGCTTAATGTCCCATCTGAAGGACAATGCAATTATGGCAGTATCTTGCTCAAGGACACAGGTACCACGACCGGGACTTGAACCCACACTCTACTGATCAGAAACACCAGAGCTTGAGTCCAGTGACTCTTAACCGCTTGGCCACTACATGCCATATTTGGTGTTTCAGATGTCCTGAAAGTGTTTAATAGGCCCCTAGTTCTCATGAAAATAACAAGTTCACAGCTGTAATCCATGTTTTTTTTTTTCCCCGTTTGTTAACAGAGAACACAATGATATCAACCATGGAGATCGGCCAGGTGTCGACGCGCCGAGAATACAGACCCGATAACTGGTGTTGGGACGGCCAGAGCAAATCGTCCGATGTGCAATTATCTTCTAATCATTTAGCTGCGTATTTCCATATAGGTAAACAACAAAATAATCACATTGACAGCAGACTGAAATGTCAAGATTATCTTCACATTGAAGACCATAGGTCTTGTTGCTCAGAACTTTCATTGGACCAGAAATATTTGTCACAAGACCTAGAAGTAAATGTTGAACTTTGAGTAGGAGGTTTTGAAAAATTCATTTTGTAAATCTTCAACCACCCCAGCCCATCAAAATACAAACTGCCTTGTTTTGTAATGATTCTGTTGGACTGACTCCGAGGGCTGCACTAGTAAACTGAAATGCTCAACATGGGATCAGGGATGCCACCATAAGAGACTGTAAGACCCCCACCAGTTTGGTTTGTTGGGTTACTGTGGTGTTGGATTTTTATTAGAGTGAGGAAGGATCACAGTAAATCACTGTAGGGTTTATAAGGGTATATAAGTTAAAACTTCAAACATAAAACCTGCATGATCTAAGATTACCTGCGATTTCATTTGAACCTTTTCTTGCCTAGACCCCGTTGAGGACAGTACAGGTACAGCTGGTGTCCGAGGGACCCAAGGATTCAATGAAGGGGAGTATTATTGGGAGGTCATCTTTACTGAGCCTGCATTCGGTACGTCCGTCATGGTCGGAGTAGGGACACAGAAGGCTCTACTACACACAAACAACTATCAGTACATTGACATGCTAGGTGAGTGGATAGTCTTTTTGCTCAACGTTCAATCGTTCCCTACATAGTCCAAACAAGGTGAAACTGAGTCTATTTTTTTCTCCAAACAACTTTAAAAGCAGACGCCTGGGTTATGGCAGAAGAGGCAACATCTGTTGTGCAGTCATGTAAGATTCAAAAAGGAAATAATAATAATTTGGGATGCTAATCATCATTACTCGCAGCTGAAGGACGTGGCTACAGTGTGGTTGAGCCTTACGCATGTGAGGGCGCCTTTGGCAGCCAGCCACGTTGACCAATATATGACCACGGAGCACAGCTACAGATCCAAGGTGTTTAATTTTTAGGAAAACCAGAGGCTTGGAGGAAAAACCCTTGTAGTATAGAACTTTTAAGAGAACCAATGCACAACTCTACTCACATATGGCCACAGCTGGGAATCGACAGCTGGGCCACATTGGTGAAAGGCGAGCGTTTTACGCACTAGCCACCCAAACTAACATGTATGGAGTTGGAACAAACCCTAACTTATCCAAGTCCTTTATAATACATGCTCCTGGTTTTGGTTGTTGTTTTGAAATCAGAAAATTTACCTCCTAGTCAACCGTACTTTGCACTAGGGTCAAGTATACCAAACTTAATAGAATCTAGTCAGGTTCTAATTTTTTGAGTAACGAAAGGAATTTGGGTTGATTTGGAAAGATTCTTACACACCCGTCGAGTTGGAGGTAACGCTACATTGATCTAATCTGTGTGAATATTCCGTCCGACATGTCAACTCATTTTGTTTTCCCTTCACATAAACATGACAGGCATGGACAACCAGAGTTGGGGTTTATCCTACAAGGGAACCGTCTGGCACAACGGCGCATGCAGGCAATACTGCGAACCATTCTATGAGAATAACACCAAGATTGGCATTCTACTTAATCTGTACGCCGGCACCCTCACCTTCTTCAAGAATGGTATCAACCTCGGAGTAGCTTTCAAAGGTCGGTCACGTTTTGGTTCTAACGATATTTGTTCGTTTAGTTGAACTTAATTTATGTCACTTCAAAAATGACTACACTGTTTACAGGGGACTATAAGCAGTGTAGTGAAAAACTGAATTGAATTGAATTATAAATTGATAAAGAAAAACAATTGAGATAATAGTATAAAATAGAATATGAAAATATAGTACTCAAGTATTGGGTAAGGTGGGTCCAGCTCACCATGGCCATTGGATGTCATACGATTGAGTAACATTGAACTTTAGTCTCTACTGTGTCAACACTTAGAGAGACGAGGACGTTAATAACAAAATATTTGCTTTGGGTTTTGACGATAACTGCCTCAGTTATAAAGTTCATCAACTCGGTTATAAAGTTTACATCAACTATTTGTTATTTATTTATTTTATTTTATTTTATTTTTTTGGGAGGGGACCTTATCAGTTCTGAAGTTTTACCTTGAAATAAGAGGCTCTCACATTGCATCATAAATAAACAAATGATTTGTTGAAGTATTTGTACCTGGTAGATATTGTCAGGGTTATTTAATCAACTTCAAAGAAGGGAATAAATAGACACGA
>CM021528.1:11928754-11942239 GCA_010994315.2 Pisaster ochraceus
AATTTCTGCATGTGAAAAGAAAAATAGTTTAAAAAACATTGCAGTTGCTACATAAAATTTGTAATAGTAATATTTTATTTTATTCTAGTAAGTTTTTCTCTCAAAAGTCAAGATTTCAAATGGTGGGGGGGGGGGGGTGCTAGCCAAGAGCCAAAAACAAGGAAGGAAGTTTCAGTTTTAGATGTGGGTGGAGAACCTCAGAGAATTATTCCAGGGAAAACCCACTCAGTCTCAGATCTCTCCCCACCAATCCTCCAGCCCTATCAAGATTAAATCCATGTTGACACACGCTGAAGAACTGTCCCAATTGGGAGAGATTTCTGTTTACGGCATTGTAAGGCAACAGGAAATGAGGCACATTTTCCCAAGCTAGAGCATAAATACTGGATGCCGGACTTGTATCTAGAACACTGCAAATGAAGGACAGCAAGCCGTACAACCGACATTCCCCAATGCTCCATGAGAGCAACGTCACTTTACATTTACAGCTCCTCATTTGTTTGCTTTTCCTTTCTTGTTAAGTTAGCAAAGGATCTATGATAGCTGTCACGTGAATTCAGAGTGCATCCCAATCTGTCAAAGATTATTTGTTAAAGAGTCAAGGTCATTCCGACGCAAGAAGAGACGAAATGCGAAACAAACAAAAACCCACAAAAATACCCAACAAATTTCGAGCAAACAAACTCCAACAGCAGAGTTAGGAGTTCTTTTACTTGCAAATAAGTCAAAAGATATCCTGCAAATGTTTAGTTTTTTAATTTTTGTGTGTAAATTATCATTATTAATATTTGAGTATTTATAGTGCATGTATCCACCAATAGGGTGCTCAAGGCACTTGAACAAAGAGAGACACTTTTTAAGACAGGTTTTGAAGTTTATGAATTATGAAACCCATTCATGTAGCACTGTATAAGGGTTTACAAGGAGCTCCTGCACACTCAGCAGCCACTGCCATTGCAGTTCATATTGCCCAAACAGTCAAAGACCAACACACTATTGCTTACAAAAAGAAAGAAATTAGCTTCACTTTCCCGATCAAAACTTTTTTTTTCCCCCCAGAGGATGCAATAAGCAGAGTTCACTGTTTGAAATGTCAACAATTTCTCTCATCCCAGCTCAGGATTACAACTTGCTCCACGAAAAGAAGATTATTTCACGGTCGTTAACCACAGACTTCTCCATTCTCTTTACCGTCCACTCAGTACAAAGCTTAATAATTTATTTACTGACAGAAATGTTAAAAATTGATTGTGTAGTTTGAAGTTTCCAAGCTGATAAAAGCTGTTACAAAGTACAAGCCTCGTCTTATCCTGGACCTTGCCTCCATGTAGTTTTCTTTTTACCTTATTAATGTTGCTCCTTTGTTAGCACTGACTCAGTTCATATTTTATTTACTGAGAAAAAGTGTTAAATATTGATTGTGTAGTTTCAAGTTATTATCTCCTTATGCTGTTGGTAGGTCATTATGTCACATATGCACCCATCTGATGTCCACGGTCAGTACAATACTGCTACAGTGTGAATTGTGTGTGGAAATAAAATACATGTATACAACTAAGTCGAATTGAAACCGATAATTCTGACGAGGCATCAAGTCTCTGCAAAACATCTATCCCCCCAATTTAACCTGACAACATCATCACTATAATCTCGGTCGCGCCGTTTTGGGAGTCAATGTCTCTGCATGTTATACGGTGTAGTGCGCAATTTAAGTGACGCGACATTTACTGCTACCATAAGTTTTTACGATCAACTTTTCTTACAAAATGGCTAGCATAGCAGACAATAGCAGAGTGGGACGTTGGTACAGGGGTTCAATAAAAGAAAATTCTCAATTTTGTGTGTGTACACAAATCCTCAAAGTAAAAGCATTTCCTTTGGGATTTTGGTTTTGATGCCAGTTTGTGTGAAGTGGGCGTGGCTTACGCCACCCTTATGGTCGTGAATTACGTCACACTTATGAACAGGACAAAGGACAAAGCCGATCACAAATCATGTCTTCTTACCGGAGAAATCTTTTCCATACTCCATTGAAATCACGATGACTTGACTGGCGTTGATTCCCGTCAGTTTGGTAAACTCTGGTAACAGCTTCAGCGGGAACTCTTCCACATAATCACATTCCATGTTATCACTAAAAATCAAAATGTCACATGAGAGAATAGTGTTTCATTGCGAATAGCTGTAGTCATTCATGAGTGTAGATGGATTGTAGATAGTTTTATGTCAAGAAGGCAAGACAATTCCACGGTGACCCATGACCTGTTTGCTTTTGTAACACATCTGTGTTTTATCAATTTGTATAAAATATAGACCTTATGCATTTGACGTCATCAAGCCGCCATCTTAGAGGCAAACCGATGATGAAACAATGGAAACGCACAGATTCGGCGCTCAGGATGGACCAATCAACAATCTTCTTTTGATCTCTACGTGAGGGCGCCCTAATCAAATCACGCCATTTGCATAAGGTCTATTCATTTTGTAAACTATGCTGTTCAAACAAATTCTTACGGAATGGATGGATGGAACAACGAATTGGTTTTTGGAAGAGATCCAGAAATCAACACTTCTAGCATGGTACCCCAAAATGTTGTCATTTAAATCAATGGTTTCATGACACAAACCCAAGTACACTAATTTGAATGCCATTTGAGAGTTAGATTCGAATAATGTCTGGTACACTGACTTGTTTAGTCACAGGTCACCGCTTAAACTTGAATTCCTCAGACTACAGAGACAGTTACTATGTCAAATGGTTCGCGGCAAGCTTTTGTACAGACCTTTCCATTGTTGATAAACTAACTGCGCTGGTTGGCATGGACGGCCGAAAAAAAACCAAAACATTCAATCGTGTTAACATATAATAGAACCCATTTTAACACTTCTGCAAACTTTCATAAAAAATCATTAAAACATCCCATGATTGGTTGCTTTGTTTCCAACAAATTCACCACCATTTTTGAGTGTTTGTGTAACATTGTTACAAACTGTTTTGATTTATGGCTCCCCATAATTTTCCAACCTTGGTTTGCAAAAACTCAGGCTGTGACATTGCAAAAGAAAGGTCTATAGCAACCTCCTGATGGGCGAAGCCTGGTACCATTGTGCCATACGCATTCATTCAAAATTGTTTATGGGTGTTTGCTTTCTCTTACATAACTATCATGAGCACAGGAACTTTCTCTGTAGTCTGAGGAATTTAATTTCAAGTGTTAGCTTGTTACTAAGCAAGTCAATGTGCCAGACCTTATTTAAATCTAACTTGCAATCGGCTTATTTTGTATGCATTTTTGACACCGAGGAAGTCGGCTCTGTGATTAAAAATAGCGAACTATCTGTCAGATAAATCACTTCCAAAGTCCCAGAATCCCAATTACAATCGTTATCCATTTGCTCGTTAAAAACGCTCACCCATGGAACACGACTACATCGGCCAGGACGCCAAACATCTGATAGGTTCCCGAAGCCTCGTTAATTCTCTTAATGATGTGATTGATAAGCTCTGTGATTCGAAGCGGGACCGAAGGCCACCTCTGTGATTGGTAACGCACTTCCAGCATCCGGAATAAGGCACGGGCTGAAACGACAACGCGAGAGAAAACCCTCATGAATAATAATGTGGGGTAGCTGAGGGACCTGGTTAATAAGACCAGTGGGGGAATTAATGCTTGGTACAAATGTTTCTGTTAAAAGTAAATAACGATGACGACTAATAAAGTGCACAGATTCCAGCAAAAGTGCTCATGGGATTGACGTAACAAGATCAAGACGACATAAATATAAAATACAAGGATACAGCAGAAAAAACAGCAAAACAACATCTAGCAAATGCCTCATTATAGAGATGAGTTTGTAGGTTTTTCTTCAATTGGACAAAAGTAACCGAGGATTTGACATATGATAGCAATTTATTAATTCATGTAGGATTGAGATGTGGCTTAAGGTAAAGGCTGTTCACCCCATGAACGATAAGATTTAGGCTCAACGAGGAGTTTAGAATTGTCTGAATGGACTTTGCGAGGAGGACTGTAAGGTTTTAAAGCAAATCATCAATATATGCAGGAGCACTGCTGATGAGAGGCTTATACACAAAGAGCAACAATTTTTACTTAATCCTGCTACTAACTGGGCCCAATTTCATAGAGCTGCTTTAGCAGAAAATTATGCTTCATCATTTCTTGCTAAGCAAAAACAAGCAGGATACCAGTTATAGATTGTACATGTGACAAGGTATTTTGGCTGGTAACCTTTTTCTCTGGTAAGCATCCACTTGTTATGCTTAGCTACTTTTTGTGCTTAAGCGCCTCTGTGCAATTGAGCCCTGGAAACCAGTGGCAAATCTTGTAAAATAGGTGGAATATGGAAAAGTGAACACCTTCATGGGAAAATTGTGGAAAGGACAGTGCATATATTATTGTGTAATAAACTAACTAACATAACTTTAATATTAATCAAGAAACTGCAAACATATCTCATAAATATTAGATCTAATAGTTTGTAAATTGAATGGTTGGTTTGACTAGGTAGTTTGAAAGCTATCAAACTCTAGGATTGGATTTTGAAGTATTAGTTTAGTTTCAAAACAATTTTTTTTATGGAAGTCATCCATCACAATCCACAAAAGGCCACTCACGGTGCGGGCCACAAAAACGGGATAAAAAAAAGAAAGCATAGAGAATTAAGTGAAAAGAAATCAATGACACTTGTATCGTTTTTTTTTAAATACCAAAATGCACAAAAATTTTGAGTGGAACCTTTGAGGTAGTAAGATCTCATTTAATAAAGGAACCCATTAGCCTAGATTTCTGGCTGGCGGAGGGTGAACACGACTCAATGGGAGAGAAAACATCAAATTATGCAGTCGGAGGGAAGTGTGTGATTTTCATAAACTTTGATATGAAGACAGGGGGAACATGCATGTATATTCAGATCGATTTATGTATTAGTAATAACTTGAGTTTAGTGGGCAATTTTAGGTTTCACAATGTAAAACTTCTCACCAGAACAACATGATATCTTTCCTTAAAGAGACTGCCCTGAAAAAAACACTCAAAATCGCTCCTTTTATGAATAAGAAGTCTAGGCTTTTGTCAAATTTAACATCTATCAAATTGTTGCAGTTACCTGCCACCAAAATAGAGAATTCGAACTGCCTGTAGCTACCAGGCAATTCCCATGGTCTAGTGGTAAGACATCTGCTGTAGAATGGCAAAGGTCCTTGGTTCGAATCCCACCAGAGCAATATGCCTGTGTTTTTTTTTCACAGGACTCAGGGAAAGTACTGAGTATTTTTTACACACATCGGTGTAAGGGTAAAAACCACATATAATAGAACAAGGTTCATTACATTTTTTACAAACACTGTCAGATTGTTGATAATTTCCAGAGAGTTAAAGTCAGTGGTCTTACCGGTGTATCTGAACCCATGAATAAAGCCCCCTGCTGATTTGCGGTGGTCAACAGCGTGGGATATGGCCCCGGCAAAGAAGAGCTCTGGAACCTCTGTGGACTCGTAGTCTGCGCCCATCTGTGGGAACTTACTCACCCTCGACGGGCCCATCATCGGCTTAGAATCACTATGGGTTGTAAAATAATTTTTTTTTAAAATAAGAAAACAAATGAGTTTTGTCATGTGTTTTTTTTTCTATCATTAATGGTTTTGTATTACACAGAGGATTTGGGGAGACAAAGGAAGACAGAAAAAAACAATTCTGTCACAAATATTTATATTATACACAGTATGCCTGCCTTTTTTCTTCTACTCTATTCTAATAAGAAAGTAATCTCTTTATACAAGTCAAAACCGGTAAATAATGACTTAAAAAACCATATCATGCCACTTTGCAGTTCATATCATCAGAATCATCTTTCTCACTATCCATACAAAAATCAGCTGAATATACACTAAGTACGCAATCGACAACAGCGAAGGTTCCCCTGAAAGATGCTTGCCTATCAAAGTGACACGAAAAAGTGTCGGATATTGATTTCTGGAAAAACAAGTGACGGCACGCCTGACTGATCTTGCAACATAAGTAGAACAGATTGCTGCCTTCTGTCCCCTGCTGACACGACTTCACGCTGTAGACAAGGCAGTCTGATGATGGATGCATTAATGAGGAGCAGCGGAGCGTAATGGGACTTAATTGCATGGCCTTCTGATGCCGGTGTCCGTCTTTATCAATTTGCATCCCGTCTTTTGGCTCCTCTTTTTATTTTTGAGATTAAATTCTTCCCACGCTGACCTCATCGGACGGTCAATTGATGTCTGGTTGTACACATAGAAGGTATGATAGAGTGTGGGTGGAGCTCGTTAATCCGCACAAGCTGTCAAGTTCATCCTTGTTCTGATAAACTGTACGGGCATCTTTCAAGAAATCATTTTGGATCCCAACTTATCCCTCTTACCCAGCAAAATAAGCTGGCTTGGAAACATTGACTTAGACAAAACCCACACTATCCATCAGCGCCAAAACTAGGGTGAAACTTTAGGGGGGCACACGGGGGTACTTTATTTTATTTTTAGGGGACACTTCTGGCCAATCAAAACCGTAGTTCCCATTTGTAAATCTTTTAACCGCTCTTGTTATGCTGTTTACTTAATAAGATAATCTGATGTTAGTGTAAAAACAAATACATTGTCTGTGTGTAAATGGGAATTTTTAAAATTATTTTTTTAAACATTGAAATAATCACAGTAATGCTAATAAAAAGTGTCATCTTTCTCTTGTAAATTTTAATCTCAAAAGCCCAGTGATAAGAGGCAAATCTGAATCCAGTAATTAGCAGCGGGTACTACAACAATTTAATAGATGCATTGGACATACAGAATATTACAGCGGTAAAAAACAAAAATGTCGATTAATATTCTTTATCCTGATGCAATTATTACACCTTTGAAACACTTTGACGCAAAACGAGTTCATGCTAAAATATTTTGAGGAACGCTGACCAACATGCATTAATTCATTCGATAAATCCTCCATACCATATTTGTTCTCTCTTTATCAATCATTTATTTGTATACCTACTTGTTAAAGATGCTATTGTCAAACTTGAATCCCAAGCAGCGGATGACCTTATCGTAGGGCTCCCTCAGGGCGAAATTATCCGGCATCATGTGGACAACGTGGTTCTCCATATTATGATCAGTCATGTTCTCCTCGCGTGCTAGATCCACCTCGTACTGGTCCACGAGCACCAGGCGGCCGTCGGGTCGCTTCAGGATGGCCATGTCGCTAATGTCGCCCTCTAGGATGCCGTCTAGGGATTTGAGTTGATATGTGTCCAGTAGGCCGTTGTTGACGGCTCTGTGGGTAGGATCAGGAGAGAGTAAACGGCCTTGTCACACGAGGCAACTTTTACTGGCAACTTGGAGCCAACCAACTGCAGTGCACGCTACAGGACCACTAAGGTAGCACATGAGTCATTCTTAAAACATTGTATTGCAATCTCCAGGAAAAATATGTGAACATTCAAATGTGAATGACTTTTCTTCTTGGAGACTGCCTGGAACTGGTTGCCTGTAAATTGCCTCATATCACATCGCCCTAAGGACCAAATGTCTCCAAAGGTGTCGGTTTTAAACAGAAAATAGAGTTTGCAGCAGCAAACTGTCCACCAACCAAAAGGACCTTATGGTATAAATGCAAACAAATGTCTTTCACCAGTATACCTGCTTAGGTACGTTGTGTTGTCATTTAGCCTTCAATAAAACTCTGCTAAGGTCAAAATGTCAGGCCATTAACTATTTTTTTCAGTTTTAAACAGAGGTAAACATCAGTTATTTGTGAAAGGATACCCTTGCAAACTGCTAAGCACTGAAAATGCATGCCAAGCAGAAACAGGCTACCAGCCATACATGTAGTGCACAACCATAGGTATAGTGTTTGTTACCTGGTCCCCAACTAAATTGCATCGTTAATCAGTTCTCACCTCAGATCTCCCACATAGTGTGTCTCCCACGCCATGCGCACTCGTGACCTGGCGACCATGTGGATGACGTTAGTAGATCCAATGATGTGGTCGGCCGTCTCGAAGGCGGAGTTCCCCCTGCCCAGGATGAGTACGCTCTTTCCCTCGTACTCGTCTTGGTCTAAGGAGACCGTCTGGTAACCCTCGGTGTGCTCGAAGCCTTCGAAGGAGGGCTCATGTGGAAGGCTGTAGCCCGTGCTCACGATTAGTATCCTGGAAAATATGATGGACGTAAAAATGTAATCACACAATCTGTTAACTTTGTTTTTTTACCCTACACCGATGTGTGTTAGCACTGTATACTCAGTACTTTCCCGAGTTCTGTGAAAAAAAAAAAAAAAAAATCTTTATAATTCTTTATAAATGAATATTCTTTATCCCCGATGCAAAATTAACATCTATTAAACACAATCAGTTGTCAAAGACCAGTATCCGCACTTTATGTAACCCGACAACATCCATGAAATAACAAACCTGTGAAAGTTTATTTAAGCTCAATTGGTCACAAGAAAACAGTGAGGGAAACAAAACCTTGTATGTTTTGTTTGTTTTCAAACATCAGGTTTTGGAATCACAAGATCGAACAAGTATTTTTTATCATTTCTCAACAACTAGAGAATTTCAGGCAAGACTAATTCAAGGGAAGTTTTCCGCCATGACCGTCTTCATTTGCCCCCTTGTGCGGTCAGCCATTTGCGCCGTTTGCGTGTAGAGCCTCGAATTGGAGACAGCAGTGAATATAAGCATGATATAACTCTGTATTGTCACAGTAATATAATGATATTCCCATCCAACTAGAAACATAGAATTAATAAAATACAAATGAAGCATAGAGTCGAAGCTCTACTTGCAAATGGCTGATCTGTGCAAAGAGTGAATATGATGTGCCAAGTATAGATGAGTGCAATTATCTTTGAATATTTTTTATTTTCAATCTTACCAATGTTGTGCACATCTTTAAAGCATTTGTGAAAATTTTTTTGTTGCGGGGGAGAAATTAAGAAAAAAAACAAACAACCTCAACTATTACACATAAGCTTCATTCTGGGCGGGAAAACAAACAAAAGCAAAATAAATTCAATGGCAGAAAAAAACATCTGTCTACGTGCATGGTTGCACATTTCCCTATATCAAGTTGAAGACAGCTTAAAATAGTGACATTTTGCCATGACGTCAATATCCTACTTCTGCCTACACAAAAAAACTCTCAGGTCGTTTAAGAAAAAAACCCAATTAGATAATGTTATTGTGACCGAGAAACATTAGAACCAGACTAAAGTTTGTCTTACAAATCAGTTCCTTTAAAGTGGGCGGGGTGGAGGGGGGGGTGTTGAGTCATTATTGAAGCAATATGTTCCACTTAACCCTGTTTTTCCAAACGGCTTCCCCACCAATAATTTCTCAGGCTCCTTCCAGATGTCACGTTCTCTTACTCCCGAGTTATACAATTTCATTTTTTGGGGATGTGTTTTAGGGGGGATTTACGAAATGCAATATGCCGAGCTGAACGCATGCATGCCTGAGCTCCTCTTGCGACGTGTAGGAGCATTTGCCTCTGATGTGGAGTTGAAGAGACAGATAAATGCACAGTTGAAGGACTTCAGATCGTGTAAAGCGCTCCCGTTAGATGTCTTAACTCGGCACACAATTATAAGACAGCTCTCCGGCTTAACACAAGGCCACAAAATAATGGAATATTTGATCAATTCAAGTCCGGGATGAGATAGCGGTGGAAAAAAAAAAAAAAAAAAAAAACCCCACCACACAACAAAACAGAGAAAGAGAGGCTTTGAGACTACTGATACAAAACAAAAAGAACCCTTTGGAGAATGTATAGAGAGGCATTTGTTGCCTTTAGTAAATCCAGGCAGTCAGCCAGAAAGTCAATTTACACAGCTATCAGAAATCAGTAATTCTCGATGTTATTTAATTTGGAAAGGGCTTCGATTGGGTTTAGTGCATACAAGCATGCTATAATTGGCTTAATGTGCACTTTAACATGTTTGGAATACGTGCAGGTTTTAGTTTGTTGTTTTTTACTTTAACTCAATTGCCATTTTTGTTAAAAGACGGGACTTGATCGGTGGATAAACCTGCATGAAAAATAACTTGAGTGCAAAACTTGTTGTAGGAATACTTTTTTGTTGTGGCATGAATTAGCAATTTGTTTGATTGAATAATTCTCGTCAGTTCCTGTTTCCAGGCTACTTGTTTCTATTTATTTAAAAAGAAAGCTAAAACTAAAAAAAACCCACACTACTTCTTAATAATAATTGT
The DNA here is from genome assembly GCA_010994315.2 of Pisaster ochraceus. Classification (NCBI taxonomy): domain Eukaryota; kingdom Metazoa; phylum Echinodermata; class Asteroidea; order Forcipulatida; family Asteriidae; genus Pisaster; species Pisaster ochraceus. The sequence goes on from CM021528.1 coordinate 11,939,009, forward strand.
GATGATTTTTAAATTGAGGTTTACATAGTGCAGTATCATATATCATTACAGAATGCATTTCATATTTTTAACTACCAAAAACAATTTCTTTTACCTTTTAGTCTAAAAGCTTACATGATATACTGCTAAAGCAGTGTTGCATTCCCCCCCCCTCAGAATGTGTTGAAATATTTTCATTTTAGAGACAAAGTTTTTGTATAAATATTTTTCTTAAATTTTCTTTTAAATTGCCAGGCTGGAAGAAAATGCAAACTGTTAAAGAGAGAGAGAGAGAGATAGAGACAAAAAAAGAAAGAAAGAAACACTTTTCACAGGTATTTTCACAGGTATTTTCACAGTTAATTTCATTTAAAAAAATTCCAGAAAACCAGAGGATGAGACCAAACAGAGCAAATATACTTAGAAGAAAATTGCCTTCAGATAAACTTTTCTAGAGTCAAATCAGTTGTAACATTTATTTCCACTCTTCCCAAATAGTAATATAAAAAAAAAAAAAAATGTCAATATTAGGTGTATTTGTATTTTAGTGAAAATGTTGACAATTCTGGCAGTTCCCGTCAATACATTTTTATGCCCAGTGGCTATTCCATCTATCATTAGGCTAACACTGCATTTAGAGAATCTTTAGGGAAACAAGAAAGAGGAAGGGCAACAAACGGGTTTGATATTCAGTTGATTTCCCAGACATTTTTTTCTTTCTTCTTTCCCCCCACCGTGGGCCCGCTGGGAGCAGAGATAAAAAGATTAGTAGAATTGAAAAAAAATTCCACTGGGACAACGAAACAAAATGTGTGCTGACATTTCTAGCATGAATTTATTGAAAATTGACAATGTGTTATTCATGACAAACCTGGAGCTATGTTTTTCGGGCGAAACCTCTGAAGTCAGAAAAAACCATGGGCTCATTTAAAGGTTGGGTCGTAGAATTGGTAAATACTCCAAAAATTAATGACCATCAAAACTTACTTGGTGAGATTCACTGCAGCTGTCGATAGTATGAACCATTGTGAGAAAGTATTCCCTTCTAAGTTATTTGGTTTGGAAAAAATTTTCACCCCAAAACATTTGAATCTGAGAAAAAGATTCGTGCATGAATCATTCATAAGATATCTGGAGGTTGGTGGCCGTTCCCGAATGCTGCAGGCAGAGATGCGGTTGGTACCAGCTGTCACCTCGCTAAAAGTGGATGGATGTGACGTTCGTGAAAATTAGAGTGACAGTTTTTCTCAGCAAGTAGACACTGTATCCAGCTGAAATTTTCAAATGTGACTTTTATTCTCCTCTGTATTTTTGCCTATAAAACAGCATTTCGTTGACAAAAAACCCCAATCTACTACCCTACCTGTAAGCTGTTTTGATTTCCTTTTTTGTTTTTAAAGACAACTAGAAAGCAGTTTTTATACACAGTGTGTATCAAGTCTGGGCTCCATTACACAAAAGACTAAACTTCATCTCGAGATCATCAGTTGTCAATATCACCATGGTGATTTGTATTGTGACACCACACTTTGCCTTAGTAACTGAGATTGATACACATCTTTAAGGTCCACCTTAGACTTTCGTAAAAATAGAGCCAGACAGGAGAGTTGGCGTCAACATGACAGAAAGGAACTTAATCTGCAAAAAGGGTCTTTAGACTTTTAAACGTCTGCACTTATCTGTATTATTTTCATAAAAAGTAATTATAAGCACTTTTCAGATGGTTTTGAAATCAAGTACCAAAGTGCCCAACACTATATTACTAACCCTTTATGTCAGGATTCAATTTCATGACTCTGCTTACCGCAGAATTATATGCTTAGGGGACTCTGTGAGGCGCTTAATGCTATGGGCCGCAAAGTCAAAATTCATAGAAAACAAGGCCATGAAATTGAGCCTGGACCCAATTTAAAAGAGCTGCTAAGCACAAAACAACTTTGAGCAAGTTTGGGTGGGCGGCTAGAGTGACTAGACTTACCAGAAACCATAGAGCACAGGGAGATTGACTAGATTGACCATGCACTAGAGCATGGTCGAGATAGTCAATTTGAGAGTTACGTCACACACGGCGCACAGTCTAGTCACTCTAGTCGCCCGCCCGAACTCGCTCTTTGCTGTCAGAATAAGGTTACCAGCCGAAATGTTATTTACACACACTGTCTTCGACTCGCCTCCGGCTTAGTTTTGCTTGGCAGAAAATGTTTAAGCAAAATTTTCTGCTTAAAGCGGCTCTTCGAAATTAGGCCCGGGTCTTGAGGCATTCCTTAAACCACTTCATACTCCTTTAGGAGTATGAATCGCAGGCAACTAAGTGGGCGCACAGGTTGCTAATTGTTCACTTTAACAATCTCCACCCTCGCAGGTGGTACCCTTTCCTTTTGGGCGAAGAGAAGTAATTACAGTGATGTGCCCAAGGACACAAGCATCTTGACGTGGATTTGAACCTACATGTACAGCTCAGAGTTTGCCCTTTATTTTTTTCAGTGACCAGCCAGCAAGACCAGTTAGCTTTTCACTTAACTGCTCCGCCCGAAAGCTTTTGCACTTGTCCATAATTTACATTAAATAGGTATGCTTTTCAACACTGAACTAGCCAGCCGGACCACTTGGAGAGAATTGTGACTGGTCCTCAGGGGTTTTTAAACTGGCATTAGGCCAGGGGAGAACGGAGAGCGCTGCAGTTTGATGACTCGACCATCACATCTTTCCTTTTTAACCCATGCTCCCTACTTTGTGTTCTGCAAGGAGCTGTCCCACCCAACTAATCAACAAAATGCTCCACTTTGACTCAAAACCCCAAATGTTTGGACTCTGATTAGATTGGTTACATGCACTTTGCCTCTTGCTAAGGAAAGCGTCTCAAAAGTCGGGTACATAGCAGGCGCAAGGCATGTGCTGTGATCCAGGATCCAGTGAACTGCCAGCATGTTCACTGGACCGCAACATTGAGCCGAACTATGTGATCATTTCTAAACGAGAGAATATACGCGTTTGCATTTTGAACATTCCGACGGTCCAATGCACCAATCCATTTAGGCCTGCTGGACTATTTCACCAATCCAATCAGAACGTTACTACCATTCTGACTTTTTAGGACGTTCCCAAGAAAGGATGACATTAGAGTACATTACCAAACAGATCAAAAACTGGAGAATTTGGGATGGTTACAGAGGATGGAAGGGATGGCATGTCGTGGCCGAGTGGATAAGAGCACCGGACTCAAGCTCTGGTGTTTCTGATCTGCAGAGTGTG
>CM021528.1:11993677-12011638 GCA_010994315.2 Pisaster ochraceus
TGCTCAGATTATAGCAGTTACACAAGCACTACTCTGACCATAAGCATGAGAAGTCCTATTTATGTGATGTATGTAACACTCTAAGCCAAGCCCGCTTCACACAACCATATTCCGTCAATTACAAGGAGCTCATAGGGAAAGCAACGAACTAGTTTTTCTTTTAGGATTTTGTTCATGGACATCATAATGATCAGTGTCTGTAAGAAATGACTTTCAATATTGAGATCGGTTCGGGTTATACCATGTAAAATTTAATTCCTGTTGCCTGCTTGCATTGTACCCATCACGAGCGTATCGACCCTCAAGTAATGTTTTCAGCTTTTGTTGTTGCTTGAAAAGCATTTTCAAAGACAATTAAAAACTCAAATATCAATGTGCTGTTAACAAGGTAATTTTCCTTTTATTTGGCATTTCAAAACTGTTTTTCTGGAAGTATAATTTTGAGCTTGTCGGGAACCAGTTACAAGCAGTGTAATCTATATGGTGTATTGCTCGATGACCTGTTTCTGTTTAGCAAGATTTATGTGCTTAAATTGGCTCGGTGAAAGATTGGCCCTGTAAACCAACCCTTTTTATCATGATAAATTTCTAATTATGTAACCTTAGCCGCTCTATTTTCAGGTCCGAAAATCGTGTCGTGTAACTAATTTCATTTTTTCAGAGAGCTGATATTACAGGAGTAATTGTTACCCTGTCTCTAGTTTCAGTTATTTGTGCCGGGACAAAAACAAGACTTAAGGAAAGGTTATCCAACAATTGTCCCAAAGTAACTGAAATCTCATCAAGATTATTAGTTAGCCTCGGAGATAAACCCCGGCAGGCTCGATACATGAGACTGTTACTGCCTCGTGCCATGGTTGACACTCGAGACCGCTACTGCCTCCTGTGTTTGTAGAAAGTGATCGCTGTGGATGCTCAAGCGATTTGATGAGCTCTAAATTTCTATGAATTTTTTATGCTGCGTCAAGAAGATGTTAGTGCTAGGCATTTTTTTTTAAAGATGGGAAGTTCAGGTAAAAATGACACCTAGCTGCGCTGTAATGAGTGATTTCCATGTTTGCAGGAAAACCAGATGGAGGACGGAAAGCTGTACTCTTGTTTAGTTGTAGTCTGGTTTATTAGTTGTTTTGTGGTGAGAGTTTAAAGGAAGGGTGCGTGGGGTGGGGTGGGGAATAAACATGAAAGTATTCATTTAGTTAGTGGTATGGAGGGGGTTGCAAATTCTGATCAAAGTGTTAATGAAGTAAGATTTAAAGGAGGCAAACCAATGAATACTTATTTTTGTTTTAGTTTGGTTTCCTTCTTTTTAGTAATCCTAAAGTTGGTTATGGACTGAAAATATTTCTGGCCTGTGTCTTCTAAAAGTAAAAGTAAACTGACTAAGTTTAAGACAGCCAACAACAATGCTAAAATCATTTGTCAATATACTGAATTTAATTTGCTAGATCTACAGATTGTAGGATTGTTTAGCTGGACATATTGAAGCATTTTGGTATGGTGTGCAAAGTCTGCTGATTGAACTACAGCACCAATATTTCTGAAATTAATCAAAAAAATGTGTATGTTTATTGGCCACCTCTTGCATTGGAAATATGAATAACCAATTTTATCTAACTACATTTGCATCAGTAAGGGGGCAAAGCAAGAGTTGCACAAATATTTTGTACCTAAAACATTAACGGTATTATTCAGGATCTGTAGAGTTGAAAAAACAGTCGCAGACTGTTCATGTTTTGTGTGATCAACCTTGTACATGAAATAACAAACCTGTGAAAGCTTGGGCTCAATCATTTGTGTGAGTCAGGAAACAATTTTGAAAAACCATGCCCATTTTTCATGTAAACACATTGTCCTAAATTTGGGTTGTAACAACCAAAATCAGCTGTGGCTTTGGTTTTTTTTAAAAGGTTTTAAAGTACAGTTTTCTCGAATATGACTTCATTTCAGAGGGAAAAGTATCACAGAAAAAAAAAATCTAGTATGAACTTTGTTATAAGGAAGCTTTCAAAGTAAAATTAAACAAGTATGTTTTTATCCTTACAAATCTTGTATAAACCTTAAAATCTTTATACATGGTTTCTTTTTTAATTTTTTAAAATATTTTTATTTATATTCCAACAAACTTAGCAGCTGATTTTAAAGGCTTGTTTTCTTAATTGTTGATATAGGGGATAGGATTATTCTGTCTTTGGTTTTCATGATGAAGAAACAAAACAGTCAACCTAAATTGATTATGTAATAATGTAGGCTCTGCTGTGATCACAGATTAAACCTTCACGCCCAGAAAGAGCGAGAGAGAGAGAGAGGGGGGGGGGGGAGAAAAAGAAGAAAAAGTGAACCATCACAGCTGGTCTCATTTCAGAAATTATTCATCTAGGTCAACGTCATACAACAGACTTGTGAATGTTCTAATTATCTACACTGTTTCTTCCCCGGTACACGTGTAGCACTGGTACCAGTTGTCACGCCTAAGCTGAAACACCTTTCTAAAATCAACGAGTCAAGTAGAAAGGTGAGAGAAATAATTTCGACAGAACATCTGTTTTGTTGCCGCATCATTTTTCTTTTTGTAGCTGTACTTTTCTCCAGTTGCTGCGGGACTTGTTTTTTTGACGTTGCATACTCTAACAATTTTTTTTTATTGAGTAATTTTCTGGTTGTTAATTTTTATTGGCTTGAGTATTGAATTTTGTACATGAAAATAATTGAATTGGATTTCTATTTACGTCAAATTCAGTTATTTTGTGCACTAATTCAGTTTTGTATGCACCCTTTTTGTCCTTTAGAAAGAGTGCTAATGACATTTTTAAAACCCCCAAATAAATCGATAAAAAATTACAAGTCTCTTACCTCACGTTAGAAAATGTAAAATGCCATTGTGTCCGACACCCTTGCAGTTGCGAGTTTTGTTTATCCAAAACATCCAACGACGTCCCCTTTTAATAATTTTGATCTGTACATGTTTGTAAGGGGAATTTGTAGGTCATTCCTGAATAACCATGATGTTTCATTTAAGATTAAAATTTATGACTATATTTTTGTTCTTCAGATTACAAAGGATAAAGGTGACACTAAGCCTAAACTTGTTGAGGTAAGATAATTTTATGGTTGCATTTTAGTTGGGTAGTGGTTGATTCAAACTAACCTCGTGGTTCTGGATTATGAGACTACCTTAGACTGGTTCCGAGACAACTGTAGACTGGTTGCGAGACAATTTTAGACAGGTTCGGTGACAATCTTAGACAGGTTCCGAGACAACCGTAGATAGGTTCTGAGACAACCGTAGACAGGTTCCAAGACAATGTTTGACGGGTTCCGAGACAACCTTAGACTGGTTTCGAGACAATTTTAGACAGGTTCAAAGGCAATCTTAGACAGGTTCAGAGACAACCGTAGACTGGCTCAGAGACAATGTTAGACAGGTTCCGAGACAATTTTCAACGGGTTCGGAGACAATCTTAGACTGGTTCAGAGACAATGTTAGACTAGAGCTGAAGATTTCTCCTTCACTTCACTGGTTTCAATATAATTTAATTTGATTGAGATTGAATGAACATTCTAAAAGCCCTTTACCTTAAAAATGTATATATTTTCAATTAAATTAATTTTTAAATTAAATTAATTTTTCAATTAAATTTTGTCACTTTTCAATTCATTTCAAATTTTATTTTATTTTGGATCATTATTCAACACAACATTACATGACTATATTTAAAAGGACTAAAATTGAGGTGTTTACATAAACAATTATGTAACTTTTTGTTTTAATGTTTAGCGATAACATCCATAAATACTCATGTCAAACAAACAAAACAAAGATGAGAAATCAAAGAAGATTAATAGCCAAAATCTGCAAAACTAGAAACATGTGGGTTTACTTTCAAATAAGTAGTTGTTGACTATTAATAAAACACTGTCAATAACTAGCAAAAGGGATATCAAGGATCCCAAATCACCATTGAACAACTTGGACTTAATCAAGACGGCCTAATGTTACGGCCTAATGTTAAACACCACTTTTATTAAAAAAACTTGGTCATAGATTACCTTGCCTTTGAAATGGTGATAAAAATGCCACCAATTATAGTGACATACTGCCAGCGGTGCACTATAACTGATGTTGTTTCCTGTTCCGTCAAGATGTGATGAATTGCAGGATACCTATGAGGTATGGCAGCCACCTGTGCTTTCAGTGACATACATGTAGAGGAATCATATCTTAGATGAAACGATGAATGATTTACCTTGTAAACAATCAATGTTTTATGCGCACAGACAGATATGGATAATAAAGCGGATGTCTTGCCATATTTTGCTGTGTTCTTATAATAACCAATTTATGTAGCACCTTACAAGGGTTTACAAGATGCTGTGTCGCACTCAGCAGCCACTGCAAGAAAAAAACGCGCCAAACATCTTCTCTTAGCGATAAGTGTAACTGGGTTCTTTTATATGCATTACACAACGAGTGCTGGACCAACGACTTTACGTCCCAAACCGAAAGACCGATACCTTGCTGAAGGATACAGATGTCAAGGCTGGGACTCAAACCCACACTCTGTTGATAAAAAAAACACCAGAGCTTGAGTCGGGTGCCATTTTCTGCTCACACTGGGCACGCCACAGGACAAGATAGTTTATTAGTGTAAGAATAAGTTTCTAAAAAATGACACCATTGGAAAGAATATCCCCCTCTGTAAACCAATTTAACCATCCCTTTATGATATGTGCCTCATGCTGGCTCAAATCAGACAGGTCTAAAAAAAAAAATAATGGAAGTGATAACAACTGAAACATTTGGCCATGATGATGACAGTTTGATGATGATGTCTTACAATTGCATATGTATGTTGAGACATACTTGCATTTCAGGTCCTAATGAGGTGTTATATAACACCCGAGTAGATCCTTGCCGTTTGATTGGAGGATTGGAGGTCACACAGCATTTATTATTCACAACATTTCATGGCCTCCGTAGGCCGTTGAGTGTGCATTTTGGTACTATTCAGATCAGCGTGCATTTTCATTCCATCCGTTTCGCACTATTGCACACTAGATCACCACACGTTGGAAAAGATAGTTCTTCTAAAAACCAATAAATGATGGGTCCATTTGTTTGACAGGTTTTCTCATCATGTTTCACCCGGCCTTCCTGGAATCTTGAAAATAAGCGGATTGGGATATATGCCCTGGGCTCAGTTTAATAAAAAAAATTGCTTAAAAAATTTCTGCTGAACAACAATAAGTAGGATACCAGTCACAAATGCTACATGTGAAATGGTATTCTATCTGGTAACCTATTACTGATAAGCGTAATTATGTTGTTCTTAGTAGTAGTTTTTGTGCTCAAGCAGCTCTATGAAATTGGGACCAGGATAGATAAATGAGCAGGTTAAGGTGCATGCAAATTGGTCCCAGTCACGTCCTTGCATAAAATGTGTACATAATGACTGAAACAATGAATGTCTTGATCTGTCTTGCAAGACATTGCACCCAACTTTTTAACTAAGTGTAATTATTATTAAAAAAATAACATTGTCTTTTTCTTTTATAACTACATGGATGTAGCTTCATCAGTACGCTGGTTATGACCCCCATCAGCTCACCCCCCTGCCAGACCTAGAGACAATGACTATCATAAAGAGAGTGACAGACGCCCTGACAGACCTTCAGCATAAGCCGCAGTACAGGCAGGAATTCAAGCGACTCTTCTTCTCTAAGATGTCAGAGGCTGTTCTTGTCGTAAGTTGCATTTCTTGATTGAAAAACTTCATATGGTGGAGATTGGTATTCCCACAATATAGACCGATCGGTAAACAGACATGATGCACGCTGCACCGCCATTGCTGGGATGCTGGCAGCACAAGTTTTTGTGTACAAAGACTCGGGAAAATCACTGTCTTTTTTTCTTTTCTTGCAAATAAAGTGTGTTCCTCAACGATTTACACAATTTTCCTGACAGGACAACATGACATAACGATGTAAACACTGACTACATTATAAATATTTGCAACTACAAAGAAATTGAATCCTGAAAATGGCGCAGATAATTCTTGCATTTAAGTGTGATAGACAGAAACTGCACGGTCGGGTTCAAAATGTGTTACCACCAGCAAGGTTTTTCACTTTCTGTTTAGTTAAATATTTAATAATTGTGTTCTACTACATCATTATGCCATGCTGTCCTGTTTGGGAAATTGTGTAAATTGTTGAGGAAGGCACTTAGCTGGCATAAAAAAGTAAAAAAACCAACAACAATTAGTTTTTCCCGTGTCTTTGTGTAAAAACCACCTGCGCTGCCAGTGTCTCAGCTATATGGCGGCGCGGCGTGCAACACTTATGCATACAGACTGATCTATACTAAACATTTCTGATGACCGGGAAAGCCTATATTATTTAAAACAATTTTCATCATAAATGTTGTGTGTGTGCAAGAATTAATGCTGTCAGTTTAGCCGTTGATTCGTTATCTGTTTTGTGCTTTTGTTGGCTAGGATACTTTCTGGTGGTTCTTCCTGCAGCGATATCATCCCAGTAAGAGAACCCAGGAGAGAATTTTCAACCGAGTTGCTCATAACTACGTCAAGCTACTGCTGTTTGCAAAGAATCCTAAATTCAGGGATGTCTTCTTCCAGGTCAGTTACTTGACTGCCCTCTCGTCCTCCCAATTCTTTCCCAAAAGTTGGCAGCAGTGCAGCCATGAAACTTCATGAAACTTCACGCAAGTCCACTTGGGCGAAAGAGGCAAATTTTCCATCACAGAGATAAAACTCAGCCCTCCAAAATACGGTTTTATTATTATTAACTAAACCTTCAGATATCTAATGGAATTGATGTGGAGACTCTGAAATGTAGCAACCTGTACATTTAGGGGTTTCATCTCCACACCAAGAGGAAACTTCTCTCAAATTGTTCAGGATTTTTCATTTTGTATACAGTCTCACCCATGAGAATGCTGTGCATGGCTCAGTAAGGCTGTGGGTGGTATGTACTGGATGGTTACGGGGAGTTGGGACTACATAATTTGGGTACATTTTTTTATTTACCATTAATCTGATAATAAGTAAACAACCACAAAAGGATTAGTAACTGAAAATAGTCTTTGGTGTAGTTCTTGCCTCACTTGCCCTTTCACTTCACTGGATATTCATCCTTGACACTTTCCAAGGTATGTAGGTGATGTTCCCTCGGGCCTTGTGAAGCGTTTGTCAACGGTGGTCCTAAAGTAAACCAGCTTAAGAGAAAGTCTTGCCAGCATGCTGGACAAGCACCTTGTGACAGTGTTTCAGAATTTTCAAATGTCAACACCACATTTGTCTTGCAGGATTACAGCGACGTCCTGGCCCAGTCAATCTACAGTGCCTTCTGCGCCGCGTTCCCCAACTCATGGCGGCAGTTTGACAATAACTTCAGAAGTGACCTTTGCACTCTGACCTCTCAGTGGGTGGACGGGACCAGACCGAGGCCAAGGACGTGGCTGAAGTGGAACTACTCCGCGCTGGAGCCGCAGAATATGAAGAGAGAGGAGTTCATGAAGAGCGATAACAGGAAAGGTAACTCTTTCAAAGTGATACAGCCTCTGTTATATGAGGGTGGGAGGGTTGAGGTACGGTTGCCCATAGTAAAAAAAATAGGACGAGCATGTTCCCCAATAATTCTACAAGATGCACAATATGACATCTCAAGATATACAATGTATTTCTCAGAATTCAGTAGCAGTACACAATACAATAGTAGAACAGCACAGTCAAGGTAAATTATAATTCAACTAAAATGTGAGGGTCAAGGGTATTCATCTATCTTATTTTCTGATGGCATAAATCAAAAATATACTCAGTGGGGGCTCTATAAACTTCTATAAACTTCTATGAACTTGTACCTCCCAGATAATAAACATTAATTAGGAGCATGGCAGGGTTCAGAGATCGCCGAATGTACAGTGCTAGCCCACATTGGCGTATTCAGGGTAAAAAATATATATAATATTCTTAGTTTCAGCAAGAAATTTCTACTGATTGAGTAGGAAAATAGGAAAATAGATGGGAGAAGTTTTCTGGCCTTTAAAACATGTTTCTATAAATATTCTCATTTTGAAATATCTTTAAGAGAAATGTAACATAATTATTTGTTTGCCCTGGATTTTAAGGAGGTCTCTTCAACTTTGATATGCTGACACCAGAGAGCAGCAATCACTCCAACGCAAGCAAGATGACCGACTCCGTCCCCCAGCCACAGCTTCCTTCCTCCCAGCAAGTCAATGCCAAAAACAAACACCAGTCACGGACATCAAGCGGCACATCGCTGTCCACAACAGCCACAGGAATCATCCCTCAAGACTCTGACTTCATGTCCATCTCGACGGTGGCCCGGGCTCAGCACGCCCCTCTCCCGCTGAGAGGAGCGGGTAAAGGACCCGTCGGTAACCCCACGACAGGCCTGGCGAAAACCGGCATGCTGAAGACCGGCGGGCTGTTACCAATTCGTGAGAACTCACCGGAGATTTCAGACGTAGACAAGGCTCAGTTGAAAACGGGGAAGCAGAAAACTGCTAAGAACATCAACAGGACTAGAAAGGATCAAAAGAACAGGAACAACACGTCTAAGAACAATGGAGAGGGGGTCAGGGCAAGCGATAGTAGTAGCAGACATACCTTGGAGGTTCAGGCATCCAAGTCAACAACGCAGTCCTTCATAAGGCAGAGGAATGATGCGAAGGCAGTACAGGTTCGTTTCAAATAGTTTTTAGACTAGTTCTATCAGAAAGGAATATTTATGCACTGTTATTCTTTTTACTTGTGAGTGAATTTTACCCGACAAAGATATCTTGCAAGTAACTTTAACCCTAGCAGAGCGCCGTATGAAACATGTGTTATGCCATGCATTTCAAACTGTAAAAAACTACTGCTCTAGAAATTGCAAATGATAATTCAAGAAATAATGACTTCAGTCAAGGTATATACACAAGTTCAAAGCTGACTTCCCAAACTTTTGATCATAACTTGAACAAAGGTTTCATTGCTTGATTTCTCAGGATCTTTCCTGATTTTGTGATTTTCTCAAAATGTCCTTGAGCCATTAAATTTTCTTGAAAAAAGGGAAAGCAACCACCAAGAGGAAAAAGAAATAGCCCCACATTGTATCCAAACCTGTAGTCCTGCATTCACAGAGATTTCACGGCCGTTTCACAGCAAAGATTTTCCTAGTGTGGTTTGCAGTAACACCATTCATTTTCTCCGTAATAAGTTGTAGTAGTTCTGAAAAGAACCCAATAGTTTTAACACCTCAAGGTCTTGATCATCTTCAGAGTAACAGCTCTCATTAGAGAGACAATCACCTGGTGTTAACGCAAAACCTTAGTTTCTAAAATGATTTCTTTCACCCACCATGCAAAGTTTCAAATCCTACTCAAGCAGTTTCTAAGAATTGAAGTGCTGCATTCTGACGAAAATTAAGAAGCATGATCACATCATCATCCCTATCCTTAAAGAACTCCACTGGTTCCTGGTACCAAAACAAATTAAATACAAGGTGTCCTCATCACACTTGTCTTCAAAGCACTCCAAGACTCTGAACCCACCTACATCAAAGATCTTCTCCATATAAGGCACTGTTCCTCTCCGTTCTGCTGCCTCAACCTGACTCATTGTACCTTAATCTCGTACCACCCACTATGGCGTCAAGAATTTTCTCACATTGCACCATTCTTATGGAGCAAGCTACCCAGCAACGTCAGAAACATTCACTGTCTCAACACACTTCAAACTCATATTAAGAAACTTCTGTTTACTGCAAGTTTTTAACATTCCTGTTTTGGTGAAATTTTCTGTAGAGAGATCGACACTTTGTAGCATCTTGTCTGAGTAATCTTTTATTAGAAAGTGCTTTTTATTAATATTGTTGTTTATTTTTTCTCCATTATCCCAAGTCTCATCCCGTTGGTGAGGGCGCTACATTCTCCAAAGTGATGTTCAACAGCAGCGGTCAGAGTCCTTTGGTCCTTCACTTCTTAAGACAGAAGGGTCTGGATCAGACGACAGGCATTGACAACTTCCTCAGACGAACAGAGATTAAGAAACTACCTCCATATCCTTTTAGGGTTGCAATCTAGTGTGATCTTTTTTGGGGGAAAGGATTTCCTTTAAGGCTAAAGCCTTGTATATGTAACACCTGGGTTCAATTTTAGGAAATTGTGTCCAATAAATTGTTCTGTAAAGCACAAATTTGCGGGGAACCAGTCACAAACAGAATAAATTACATGATAATTTGGCTGGAAACCTATTTCTGCTAAGCAATATTTTTCTGTGCTGAGCAATGCTATGAGAGCGTCTACAAACTAATCAGGGCTTTCCAACACGTTTTTGAATACAATCCTAATTTGGAAATGATTTTGTGACCTTAGCCCTTCCTCTGTATTAAAATCCTTAACCTCTCAGTGCACAATGGACGCCCCGACCTACAGCCAGCTGATACAAGACACTTTCCATTCTGTACGCCAGATGGATGAGAATTATCAACTGATGTACGAAGGCAGCCAGAAAGACCATACACAGTTCCTTAAGAAACAGAGAAACGATCTCCAGGAACACATGAGGTAAGCGATATTAGGTTGGGGGGGGGAGGAGTAGGGTTCAGCACTTGAATTTCAGATAGAACTAGAATTTATTTATTTATTTTTTTTGGGGGGAGGGTCATTTACTAAAGCATGACCCTACGTTTAAGTGAAGTGAATCTTAAAAAGTGTGTGTGCAAAAAATGCTGGACTGCTGAACTTGTTCGGTTTTGAGGTTATTGACCTAATGTCAGAATTGCTGGATTTGGGTTTGAGATCCAGATGATAGGTCATGCCCTGGGTTGGATGTACTCATTGAGCTGAACTGAGTTTTTGTGCTTGGTATTTTTGTTTCTTGTCAATGAGGAATGGTTGGTAGAATGTATCAGGATCCAACCTCAACCCAGGTTTGTTCAAGATTCGTGTGTTAAATTTACCACAGGTATAACAAGTTTTTTAAAAATATGTTGAACAAAGAGAAATTGAATAGAGTGGGATTTGAACCTGTGACCTCTGGAATATTGTGCTTTTCGAAAGTTTTTAAATTTGATATGATGACATTTTGTGTCATTCAATAAAAAAAAATTCAGAAGCTCAGATTTCTGATACCTGTGGTAAATCTGAAATGAGTAACTGTGGACTTGCCCTGATGAGTGCTTATTTATCACAAACTAAGCCCTTGCAAATCTTCGTTCGTACACCCGGATGAAGAGAAACAAATCATGGTTATAAATGTATATTTTTGTTTGACAGACGCGAGGATTTGTTGATGGCACAACCCAGAGAGGTCAAGAGGCTCAGTGATTTGCTGGTCTTGGAATTATTGGTAAGAAATATAAACATCTGTTGGAATTCTATAATTATTTATTAAATATTGACAAATGGAAAAGTACAAGTACAGAGAACATGAACTGGTTTTATTGTCAAGTAGTATCGTCTGTTTGTTTGAAAGATTTTGGGTGGACAAATTATTCTTCATCAGACAGTAAACATATGTTGGAGTTTTAGACCCATTTAATCAATTTTGACAAAGGAAAATAAAAAAGTGCAAGCCTTAAAAAAAAGAAGAAGCAAGCTAAGAGAAGGGGTTTGCTCCGGTGTTTCTGGCAGTGGCTGCTGCTGAATGTGTCGCAGCAGCTTAGGTGCTATATAAATCGTTGTCATAATTGAAACAATATAAAAACCTGTCTTAAAATGTTTCTGTTTGTTCAAGTACCCAGAGTACCTTATTGTTAGGTACCGAGCGCTAAAGACTATGTATTAATATTATTGTTAGACAGTACACTGGAATTGTGCCCAATTTCATGGCTCTGCTTACCACCAAATTCTGCGCTTATGATCCAATCACCAATCTCCGCTTACTGTGCAAGCGCTGAATTTCTGCGTTAGCTGTGTAAGTGAATAATGCCAAGCAAACATGGAATACGCACGAGCACAAGCACAAATTCTTGCTAACCCACATGCTTGACGTAACCGCGGAATTTGCTGCTTGCGTAAGCGTCGATTCTTTGCTTACGGTAAGCAGACTCGTCGAAATTGGACCCTGAAATGTTCCCAAGTATCTATGGCTCTGGCTTCAACATGGGCTGAAGGCTCTGTCAGTTATTTTGGAAGTGCTTATACTTTCCATAATGGGGCTTTGAAGCGGCCTGTCTGTGTTCAAGAATGCTGGTATCTTGAGTTGTGTTTATACATGTAGTATCATTTATCAAGTATGAATTCCCTGTTTTGTGTTCCACTAACAGAAAGACCATGATGAAGTGAGTACTGGTGCTGCTCTGGCTGTGGAGGAGGCCTTGCTACGTCAGGATCAGATCTATTTGTAACAACAAAGACTGTAATGATGGCTTTGGCTATATTGCAACAGTCACAGCCAGAGTCAAAGCCACTCAAGTGACACACAGACCCCCTTGCATTGGCCGCCATATTTGATTTAATACAAACACGTGCCAACTTTGTAGTGATAACTTAATGCGTGCAGCATGTGCACGCACTTGTTATGCATTGACATGCCAACAGGACAGACCGTAATTGCATACGACGTCACTGGAGTATGGCGACCTCACAGAAGTCAGGGAAGGTTGACCGTTTGTTTCCATTGGTTCATCATCCCTCCACATACAGACTATGTCACCTGAGACATGTTTACAAAAGAGCCACAGAGCCTGGACTTCACAGTGGAAGAACACATAACAATCTTATATTGTATGATATGAAAACTTGTTCAGCTGTTTTTTTGTATACAGAAATGTGGAAATTATGACACAAAATGTAAAATTTCCAGTATGACCACTGTAAAAAGTTGCCTGCCAAAAAAGGCCCTGGAATTTCCAAGGTCAAGGTTACAAGGTCTAACAGATTATGCTGGGACTATTCTTCATAAGGACTATTCTTGACAATTAAAAATATTAAGCAAAAATCACATCCGCCCATTATACAAATATCAGTGCTATTTATTGGTTCTATGCAGGGAAATATTTCCTGGTTTTTTTGTTTGTAAAAATAAAGCAAGAGTTTATTATAAACATTTATACATGTTTTTGTATATGATTTTGTATATGATTTTGTACATTAGATGTGAAACCTTAATAGTTGCGAGGCAATAAATAATAAATTGACTCAGAGATAAATATTTATGTAGAGTGTGATATTTTTTATTCAATCGTCTTGTTTCCCACCAATTGGCTTCAACTCTTACACCAATGTACGATATAAGCAATGTATTCTCAGTGCTCAATTTTGGGAGAACAGGTACAAGTCTAACTGCAGGCATGTCACCTAAAATGTTCCAAAAATGGCGCAACCATTGAATATTTATTGTCTGGTGACATCAGGTGAAGTGGATCAATATGCGAAAGAAATGTTCTTTTCGTTCTGTCAAAATTCTAAATTTGCTGGTCTCTTTGAGATAAATCAGGCGATGCAACTTGACCAAACCCCAACCCTCTTTTCCTGAATTGTCAGACAATTTGTTTAAAGACCAACTCGAACGACATCACTCAAACTAATTTGACTGGTATGTCCTTGTCTATTTTGTGTTTAGTTATTATTTGGTCATTAAGTGTGAAGTTTTTCCTCCCTGTAATTTTATTGAAATTTGATTGGAAAAACTAGGCCCCCCCTTCTTCCATTTTTGAACTAGTGTTTTTCCAGCCATTGGCAGTGCCTTGTATGGTTCCCAGCAAAGACCCATAAAAACATGAAATCAACACTGAAGTACCAGTGCCTCAGAAAAGCAGCTTAAAACCAGTACATGTTGTGTCTTAAAGTATGTCACAGCACGAACTGGATGAAGGTTATTTATCTTCATTGCCATGCATTCTCCATTGTCTTGTTTGGATCCAGTCCAGTGTGACATTACAGTGCTGTTTTGATTCCTGTGCCCTTAGAGACATTTTCAGATACTCTGCGTTTTTGCTCAGCGTCGCTGATAAATTTTTAAAATTATTTTTTACTATGAAACAATTTTTGCTGAATTTTACTCAATTGTATGTGATCATTCTGCACTCATTAACCCAATCTATAAAATAAGAACGACGATGTTAATTTCGTTCAAGTGGACTTTTAAGGATTATGGCTCAGTTTCAACTTTTGAAAAGATGCTGCTTAAAAAGTATTCATAACATTATTTAAATTTTCTGGGATGAAACACAATGTGAACCTTGGATGGAGAAATACAGAAAGAAATTTGAAATCTAAGTGTTATACTTGGGGAACTTACGGAATCAATGGTACATCTACAAAGATTAAATTTGTACAGTTGTAGTATAAACAATATACAGTGAGAAATATTTGTACAGAATTCACTATTTAAGGACTAAAAATGTACAAGCAACAAATCAAACACAACACTCATAGACTTAAATAAACTTTATGCTTGAATTCGTTTTTTAAAACTTTGAAAAACGCAGCTGGTTCGGAACCCTTTGTTTCATTCTTCTCTTATGATTTGCCAAATCAATGATCACAATTTTACTTCTGACTAAAATGAAAGAAATGATTCAATTCTACACTAATGGAAAATCAAGATGTATGTACAAATGTAAAAACAAAACTGAATGAAACTACGTATGTGTCCAGCTCCGCTCTGGGCGACACCTCCAAACCCTGCACTCTGTGTCAGAAAGTCAACACCCTCTTACGACAAATCTTCTTAGGTACTTCAAGAAGACACCCCTATCCTTACAACCTCTTGGAGGCTATATCTTCTTGAAGACCACAACTTAAGACCATGTCATACAGGGCAATGTACAAGCAACAAGGTCCAGGCAATCTCCACAAAAAGAAGAACCATTCTCATTTAAAGGTATTATACAGGATTGGTAGAGCTGACAAAAAAGTCACAGTATTCATTTTTTGTATTAATCAACCATATACATGAAACAACAAAGCTGTGAAAATTTTGACTTGATCCAAGAAAATAGTGAAAACCATAAAAAATTTACAGCATGTAAACATGTCCTTAATTATACTATTGAGTTCTTTTAGGTTTTCAGAAACAGTTTTCTGGAATAATGCTTCACTTCAGAGGGAAATAGTTCACAGAAAAAATGGTTCTAGTATGAACTTCATCATCAAGTAACTATTCACAATCAGTAAGCTTTCAGACTAAAATTAAACAATGATGCTTGTCTCCGTTACCAATCTTGTGCACTACCTTCAAAGTTTCACATAATTTACATGGAGGCAGGACACTGTTTGACAGTGTTCCATTTGCATGCAGTACAGTTGGTTGCCTGTAAAAAAAATGCCTCGTGTAAACAGGCCTTCAGATAGCAGCCACTTACGGAAGCCACGCCTTACAACAGTAGTCCCAGCTTGGACAGTTGTACCCTCATAAGTGTCCAACAAGTTCTAAGACATCATGTTATCCTAAAAGCTAACCATCATAGTCCCTGATAAAAAAAAAAAACAACAACCTAGGGGCCCTATTTTGAGTTTTTGTATTACTGTCCTCTATACAAAGAGCAACGCCTTAGAAGCCACACCCTCTACAAAGCCACACCCAAAAACCTATTATTTCAATATCAGCAGAATCCCTCATCATCTTGAAAGTCCTCTTGTACTTCTTCCTCCACATCATCATCCTCCCCCTGACCGGCCGCTGTCTCCGCCCCCATGCCCTGACCCAACGGGATATCCAAAGCCCTGTGAACGGCCTCTATAGTACGCATGTTGACGTAGTACGCCATATTGACTGTTGGGATGCGGGAACGCATGTCTTCCATGAACTCGTATGCCTGTAATAAAATAAACACACCGTGATTAGTTACCAAACTCTTACATAAGTAAATCTGTTACTTTCAGTTCAAATTAAACTGGATCTGACTTGACCCAAAAATTGTGATTAAAATTTTAAATAGTTTTTTTTTTTTTTTATAGATTCAAGAAAGTTTTAAGTTTTCATTTAAGGTATTGCACAAACAAATACACCAATGATAAGCAGTAGTTTATTAATAATAATTATGATAAAAACAATTATTTAAAAAACCCCTTTCTATGTCGCATAGACATCACAAAGCTCTGTACAACTAAAAATCCACAAATTACTAAGAAATGCAGATAAAAAGCGGTCAAAACAAAAGACAAGTAATCAAAAATTTACAACAATTGAGTGATTAAAAACCAAAAACAAAAACTATTTTCAGGATTCTGATATTATCTCACATCCATACAATGTTACAATGTTACTTATATTTTGTGTGCTTTGTCCCTGGCACCTGAAAGCGTTTGTATATTTCTTGTTTTGAAACAGCATCATCAAATATCCTTCTTTTGAAAAACTGTATGTAGAACAACAATTTCTAAGCACAATTTCCTCAAATATTTTCCTTATTTGCTTACTATTGACTTATTTCATACAAATACAAACGTGAAAGAATGTACAGTAAGGCAACCAATAGGTCGGTTTGTACTACACAGTGATACATTAAAAAGAGTTAGAAAACAGGAAGTCAAGTAAAATATTTGACAAAATCAAGCAGACAAAAAGAAAAAAGAAAAAAAAAACAAAAAAAACTGCACTATATAGTGATACACTAAAAAAGGTTATAAGAAATGCAGCCAATTTACAAAATAGAGAAAGGGGATCAAACAAATCTCCATCAAGTAAAGAAAAAGAAAGAGAAACAAAAAACAAAAAACGGTTACAGAAATCAAGTTAAAAAGAGATCTTAAAAAGAACCAAAACAAGACATGATCAAGAATTGACTGTTGTTTTGTACAAATAAAGAGACAAACTAAAAGCACACTTCACTGAAACAACACCACAGATGTTTCATATCATAACCAATGCACTGTAGCATGAACATCAACAATGTTGTGAATGGCCATTAAACCAACATATATAAAGAAAATTGGTCAAGAGTCACTTTTAGTTATAACATTTCGTTTATGACCCTCTTTCACATGTATGTAGATTTACCACTTGAAAATAAATAGTTTGACAAAATAGACCCTTCCTGCGAAATATGTAAATTGGACATCTAGTGTGGCGAAATGAGGGAACATCGTGCCTGTTTGTATGTTGCTGATGGTAGCATGACGCATACGAGTTTGTGCATCTGCCTAGTGCACAATGAAGTTTGCCTACCAATAGTGTCTGTATGCATGCGTGAATGTAATTAGCATATTTCATGGGAAGGGCTAATTAAGACATCAATTAGATAGATAGATAGATAGATAGCTAGATATATAGCTAGATATCTAGATATCTAGATAGATAAATAGATAGATAGATAAATAGATAGATAGATAGATAAATGGTTGATTAAAAAGTCACAACATAAAAAGTGAATTGCAACAATAATCACATCATTGGAAAGCCAGTACTAAATTTCATTTCATTCGCCAGCAAACATTAAAACATTGCACATTCAAAATATTTACATGGAACATACACATTATAAAAATAAGCAGCATTCAAAAGTGTATAAAGATTTAGCAAAGTACTGAGAACTACGCCAAAAAGGACATCAAGATATATAATCAATCGAGTAAATGAAGTTACTGGCTAAGGTGAGCTAAAAGGGATAAGCCAGAAGGACACGATTGAAACAAACTACAAGCCAACTTTGTTCGACCGATTGGCCATTTATAACACTGGGTTTTTCTGACTGTAGTGGGTTTTTCTGACAGCGAATCATTTCACATCTAGGAATTGATAATTTGTCTGAATTCTTTAAGACAGTTTTTACCTTCTTGAAGTTTTCTTGTCTTGCATAGTGTTCGATCATCATACCGAACACGTCGCCCACCCTGACGGCGCTGCCTAACTCTGACTCCTCCAGTAGTACTTGACACTGCCTCATTGCTTCATCAGGCTCCTCATCATACACTCTGAGATGAGCAAAGACAGACAGACAGACAGACAGAGAGGGAATGTTTAGACCACAGGGCTTTCATAAATGTTA
>CM021528.1:12084453-12107334 GCA_010994315.2 Pisaster ochraceus
GCCGCGGTAAGCAAGGGCCATGAATTTGGATCAATGTGAAGAATGTTGACTGTAAAGTCTTAAGAAGGGCTCTACAGGATTGGGTTTTTCATGCACTTAGTGGGCAAAGTACTTTGGTGCTTTCTCAAAATGATCGATAAACTTCTTGAATTATTCATACAATTCAAGACAATCACACGTTTGTAGCACATTTGCTGTTTACTTTGGGTAAACGAGACCCAAAAGTGACAACACAACCCCAAGAGGCCCTTTTACTTGAGGACATTTTTGTGAGCGACTTTTAAAGAGGCAACCAAACTGCACTGTGTCTAAAAGGAGCACTGTGGGAGAGACAGTGTCTGACTGCCTCCATGTAAATTATGTGAAAATTCCACTGTGAAGGTTTGTTTCGTTGTGGCAATTGCCTGGAGCTGATTGCCTGTTGAGTGCCTTGTGTGACACCCCGCCTCAAGACCGATTAATATGGATGTTGTCTTGTGCTTCACACTCCATAATGCTGCCACTTCCCAGGTTGTATCGTAAACTTGGGTGTGATCGCTGGCTGTACTGCGGTTGCAGGTTGAATGGTAGCTCGGTTTGTAGAGCGCCTGCTCGTTAATCCGGAGGTCATAGGTTCAAATCTCGCTTTAGTCAATTTTTGTTCAACCCATAAATTGTTTATAATTTACTCAGACAGTTTCCTTGTGGTTTATTACTTGATACAATCCATAATGATTAAATGTACAGTATTAAGACTTCATTGAGGTACCGAAAGGGGGGCGGGGGGGGGGTTGCTTTCTAGAAACAGTCAGGTAATTTCATTTCATGCTGGATTAACCCTGGAGACCATTTGTTTCTGTATGGTCACCACCATACGCGTCGACGGGCTGGCTGGTGTTGATTATACGACTCAATATAAGGGTAAAACCAAATTATATCTATATTGTCATTAAGAAAAATAATTATTCACTTTTTTTTTCAAATGTAGAAATCATGGAAACATGGGAAGCATTGGAAAATGTCAATTCCGGGCATGACCTTTACTTTGACCTTTTGGGTTGAGCGGAAGTAGGTCAGATCTTGCACCTGCGAAATCCCAAAGTGAAAACGCACACACTTACATATCTCATAGCAGGCCTATAGTAGTCTAATGTTTTTTTATTCACGGCTCGATCCGTAACGACTGCAACAAATGGAACACTCTCGTTGATACAGACCGTATTACGTGCATGATGAGTCCAGCGTGGGCAGTATGTGACATATGGCCTAGTTTCATGCTTCACTCGGGCCTAAATATTGTAAGAATATGCCTGGCATACCATAACCCACTTACAAGGGCAGTGTTGTAACTGTACACCGACACGCAAGGCTTGCCAGAGGAGTAGTGGATGTGGTGAGAGAAGAAGGTGCAGCGAAACATCCTTAGAACCAGTTGAATAATGTAACGCCGTTATTCAGACAGACGGAGTAGAGAGGGATGTAATACCGGGATGGGATGTGTACATTTTATTTCTTGATTTTTTTGTTTTTTTGTGAGAAGTAAATTCATTTCCATCCTTTTGTTTTCACACATCATTCCGCTAACCTGTGAACATTTTTATTACATCACATTTTCGGTCACGTTTTAGTGGGTGGATTTTTTTTTAATGATTTTATTTTGATAGCTGCAAGCGAACTGAGCAGTAGTGTTGGGTGGGGGCGGGAATGATCTTCGACTCCTTTATTCTCATTGTGCCAGCACTATTAGGAAACTTACAATCAGTGAGCTTTCAGCCTTAGACACAGCAATTTCATGGCTGGTCACCACCAATCACGCCATATGGAAAGACGGATGTTTGTAAGATAAAAAATGGCAATAACTTACTTCAAATAACCACCCCTATCTGGAATTTTCCTCCCACACATTTAACGGCCCCAGTTTTATATAGAACTCTCGCTGACAATTAGTTTTGTTTTGGGCTTACTTAAGCCGATAAATGCGCCCAAGCAAAAGTGCATTTCGTAAACGCTCGGGATTTGACAGCGCGTGGGCGTGTTCGCAATGTATTTGCATGTTTTGCGTCACTCACCCGAACCCATTTTTACAGAGCTGCCTAATAGCAGAAAACAGTGCTTAAAACCATTGCCTGCTAACTAAAAATAAGCAGGAGACCAATCACAGATTGTGCAGTCGACCATATTCTGGTAAGCATGAGTTGGATGTGCTTAGCTACTTTTTGTGTGTGCTAAAGCAGCTCTATGAAATGGTCCTGCGTACAAGAACTGCCAGCAAGTTATAGTTAGTGTGCCTTTTGCTTTGTAAGCAGTGGTTGTGGAATATAACCTGTAGTAAGGACTTGTCCATAAGCAGAAAGCGTCTTGCATGGTTTTGGCAATTGACCTTTGATCTTTAATTGTCTTCCTCTGGTAATTCTTTGAAGCCCACCAGCACTTTTAAATATTGTTAAAACTATTTTTTATGGGTGTTTTTTTTTATAAACATAAATATATAAATGAACCACGTCTTGAAAGCAGTACAACAGGTTTTTGAATCAGAATTTTATTTACGTTTTCTTTGGTATTCTTTCTCCTGTACATTCGTTACTTTTGGTACATCTTTTATTGAGTAGTGAAACCTTTATCTAGAATTCACAGATTGACAGAATTCTCCGGGTTGTAAGAGATTGTCAATTATTGGTGGATAGGCCTACATCTTCCCGAAATGAATGAAGTATGGTCATAAGTATGTCACTTATTATAAAGTTTGTAGAAGTACCAGTAACCCCCCCCCTCCCCCCAAAAGGTAAAATTAAATAAGTACAATACAATACTAATAAAAACAATAACTCAAAATTAAAAACAAATAAAATAAATAAATAATGAAAAAATAAAAAAAAAGTAGACATATTTTGTTCTTCGTGAAACTATTGATTCAATGGGCCAAACTTAAAAAGTTGCCTGCAACTTTTTTAATCATATAAAACAACACATTTTTCAGAAATTAAAGTCTCCAATCAAAAACCGGGGATGACTGTATCCCTTCAAAAATGAACTTGCAAAGTGTTAGGAATTCAGAATAATGTGTAAACATCTCGTGTGGGGGTGTTGGGGTGTTTGTTTGTTTGTTTTTTCATATATTGTGTTGATCCATCCACCCTAAATTTCAACTTGTAAATATTGACAGACTAGTCAATTTTCCGTATACTCTAAAGAACAAAGTAATGCCTCAAGTGAAGCAGACATTTTTGGTCAATGTTCTCGCAGGATATTTTCAATGTTATTTCCTGGCTCCCAAGCATGCAACTTTGTATGTTGAAACCGAAGGGGAAAGTGTCAAACACACGCACAAAATGTTGAATTAGTCGTTTCTGTTAATTGAAAACTGGATTTCTATTTTCAGATACATTCTTTTACCTACCACCCGCTAGTTGTGGGCGGTCGGGATGGGGGTGTATATATCGAAATGTGTAAGCATTGATTACATCGAACGGCCTGCTGCAAACCTAATACTTGATTGTTCTCCACCATGCTAAGATTCAAATCCTCTTAACCCAACTGCTAAGTCCATAAAATCGTTGTATACAGTCATCATCTCCCAAGTATTGAAAAGATTTTGGTTCTTGACAATACTATGCTAGTATGAAACATGTTGTTTATAACAGTTATAACATATCCTGGGACATTTTATTGGGCCCAGTAAAAATAAATAGTTCGTTGACCAAAAATATTAATTTCTACATAGTTTGCATTATATACTGTATTTTGCACGCACAATACTGCATACTGTTCAGTTAGGCAAAATAAGTTGTAAATATATATATATCTATCTATTTTTGCCATTTTTATATTTTTCGCTAATGTACATTAACTTGTATAAAAATAGCTCGACGTGTCCAGGGTCCATCAAAGTGATTTAGCATAAATAAATAAACAAAATCTTGCATTTTCTCTCCCTCCATGAATTAAAAAAAAACAAACCAAAAAACAATTTTCAGCCTCCAGCCGCACATCGGAAATTTGTTTTATTTACAATAATAATTTTCAGTTTCCATACAAGCCATATTTATTTTTTGTGGATTCTGTCAGCAAAGCTTTTGAAGCCTGCAGTTTGTCCAATTTGCGACATATTTAATAGGTGTCATAATTACAGGGGGGGGGGGTTAAAGAATATTGTTTCAGTTTAAGAAACCGTTGTGAGATAAGCACTATATTTCCAAGAGTCCTTTAAAGGGGAAAAACCTCGTGTACTTTACTTGGGTGGGAGTCGAACCAACGACCCCCTGCATTAGAGCTGATATCAACTTCTGACACCTGAATTCCCAGAGCTGCCAACTCTCCCTGATTCTGCAGAGAGTTCCCTGGAAATAAACCAAATCTTTCCATGTTCTGATGAACCATGTTGAGAATCTCCCTGATTGTGGAAGCTTTTTTTTCCTGTTATCTTGAATGCAGTTCTAAATATTTCCCTCATTGTTGTACAAAAACTCCCTGATTGCAAGATGTAAATGTTGGCAGCTCGTACAGGCAGCTGGGAGAACCCCCCCCCCACAATATTTCCTGAATGGTTAATGGACACTTCGTTTCAGCACAAGTACATCCCACGCGAGTATGATACGAAGGGGGGAAAATGAAGTGAGAATGGTTTGTTCGTCTTGGAGATTGCCTGGAGCTTATTGTCTGTAAATTGCTTTGTGCCGCATGGCTCTTATATGAAATTCACTGAGGGCAAAACTAAATACATAATTGAATCAAATTAAAGGATTGTAGAAATGTACTTGCATTTTATTTATTTTTTGATTTTTTTAAAGCTTCGCTGTTTGTTCTGGATTTAGCTTCCAAATTTCCTTTGTAATTCAATTCTATTGAGCAATGTTATTATAAAATTTGACTAGTTATTGTGGGTCGGGCAGTGCTAGGCGATGGGAGCGCTTTCCATTTTGGTGCATTTAAGGTTTTTTTAAAAAGTCTATAGGTTAGTGTAACAGTCAGAATCTGTGTGGGCGTTACCCTTTACACAATAGTGGGTGCATCATAGATAGAGAAGTCCACGCGATTGTTTTTCCTGACACGATTATTAAAGCACCGCCAGTGAGGAAATCGTATTAGATTTTGCGAAATACCTGAACTGTATCTTCCAATTTTGTTCAGATATTTACACTAAAAAAAGAAGAATTTGCCTTCTTTTTAGTCACTCTTTAGTCACTCAATGCTTTGAATTAATTTGTGTAAAAATGTTATGTAAACTCAAAGCATTAGCCGATGATGGTATAAAGACTGTTGCATCTTAGTTCCTAATACCTCTTTCGGAGATCAGTAAAATATTGTCTTTAACGTATTTCGACATCACGATCCCACCATTCCGTGAATAATTGCCATTGCATTTTGACAAGCTTCTCAAAATTCCAAACTGAATTTCAGAGATGGTATTTTTTTGCCGTAAGATTGTTGTGGCTACGTGACCGAATTTACAACCATCACACCGGGGAAAAAAATTTGTTTAAATCCATCCGAAGTCATTGATTGTTTTCAGCTGTGTGTAAACCTGGTGGGCGTGAGTCTCTGACAACAAACAACTTTCACTGAACTGTTTTTAAACCGAATCAGTTTACATGGTTGTGTATTTCACATTCCAAACATTGCAATGTCGAAGAAGTGTCAATCCAATCCCTCTCGATGACGGAGAGGTGACGTGGAAAGCACAAGTCTCTCTCAAACCACTAGAAGGGCACGTGCCTGCGTTCTCAACGCCCAAGTTGTCTTTGCTCTCCCATCGCTCTCTGCCCGCGCTCATGACGTCATTAGAAAGTCCCAAGGGTTCAGCAGCTGCGTCTCCTTTGGCGCCCAAATCCATAGCGGTTATTCCTTTCCCCTGACTGAGATCGTCTGATTCCATTATCGACGTTCCACGATCGGTAATCTGGGTAAATTGTCCGGAACGGTTATATGTAACGTCTAATGGTGGTGACTCGGGCGAGGTGAGGTTAACACCGACTGGCCCACAGCAAGCCGGTTGATTACGAGCGGATTCCTGCAGCCGGTCGTCTGCCATATTGGTTTCCCGCTCGCAAAGCGTGTCCCCACAGGCAGGACTCTCGGGGGTTTTGAATAACCCGGTCGGAGTTGATGTCAAAGACATTGCATTGACGTCACGCGTCGTGAAAGGCACACTGCTGTTGAATTCTCCAGCGCACATGACATTTTGTCTCTTCATCGACGAAGAAGGTCTGTTGTAACGCCAGCCAAGCTTGAACTTGATTCCCCGTAGGCAGTCGAGCTGATGCATGCCGGGGGCGGTCTCCACGGTCGCATTTTCACGGTCGATACCGGTAGTTTTGTGCTCACTAGCGATGGAAACCGGAACGCCAGTGGCGGTAGCTTGATGATAGAGCTTAGTTGTAAATGGTTTTTGATAACGCGGTTCCAATTGTTGAGGCAGTTGTCCCGAGGGCCGCGATGCCGCCTTTCCCCTGCCCTTCTTTGTTGCAAAACATTTCTTACCATGCTAAAGAGAAGGACAAGAAACACAAAAGCTTATGAAATTTAACACTAAGTGCATTATACATTATCTGTTACAACATTTCGGAGGTCAGTAGATC
Organism: Pisaster ochraceus; assembly: GCA_010994315.2. Lineage (NCBI taxonomy): Eukaryota > Metazoa > Echinodermata > Asteroidea > Forcipulatida > Asteriidae > Pisaster > Pisaster ochraceus. The sequence goes on from CM021528.1 coordinate 12,091,008, forward strand.
CATTGCTCGAAGGCAAGGATAGCTCTCTGTTCAAAGACGTCAATATACGTCATACAGGTCCAGTACCGTAGCCTTGTGGTCAGCCGTTTTACGATAATTATCATCAGTAGATTCACGGCGAGGTTTGCATGTCATCGTTGCTGGGCCCGTGGGCTTACAGTCTACACGTTGATGATCTATTACTTTACGCCAACGCAAAATTGACTTCTTAAGTATAGCGGCTCAAACAGCGGCTTAACCTAAATGTTTATTTAAAAAAGGAAATAGGCCTAGGTCTGTTCTTTGGAGGAGGTTTTGATCCTAATGAGCATGGAGGAAGAATGATGAGTAAGGGTGTTTCTGACATGGCGACTGCAGATGCGGCTACGGCTGGGCCATTGTTAACATGCGTTAAAGCAGTGTCCTTTGAAACACCCTAGCAGCAGCCGGAGCCACAGCTGGAAATTCTGACTCGGCCTACTAAACCTTGGATACTTTTAGGGTCCTCTTTGTTTTTGTTTTTAAAAACCTTCAGGAATACCTCCATAAATCAAGGGAAATTACATCGTTGACTTTGGGATGTTGAGTTAATCAAGTTTAAAAACAACGAGAAACAGTATATATTTTGTCAAGGGTTTCGCACGCCCTTGACTGTGTGCAATCGAAATAACAACAATGATTTGTGATGTCAAATGTAATGTCCTCGCCTTAGATACTAGGTTTTGACAATATTTCGCAGGAAGTTTAGTTGGTTTAACTATTATGTTTAAGGATACCCCAGAGTACACTATCAAAAACCTCCGGGTAAGAATTGATCTGGGTCCCGGGGCCTGACCAATTTCCGGTCAGGCTGACCCGGAAAGTGACAAAAATTGACTTTTAACTCAGATTCTGCGTCAGTTTGGATCATTTCTGGGTCATTTTGACACAGGTCCGGGTCATACTGACCCAGAAATGGATTAGACCCCACGGGACCCGGAACTGGTTCAATTCTGACGCGGATGTTCTTCGAGTACTCCCCGAAACCACTGGGTATTCACTCAATAACCTAGGTTATCCACGGGATAACACCGAGAATCTACGGGATAATCCAAGGTATCTGCGGAATACCGCTGGGTGTCTACGGGATAACCCAAGGTATCTGTGGGATACCACTGGGTATCTACGGGACAACCCATTGTATATATGGGATACCACTGGGTATCTACGGACTAACCCATTGTATATATAGGAGACCACTGGGTGTCTATGGGATAACCCATGGTATCTATGGGGATACGGAATACCCCTGTAGGTTTTTACAGGATACCCTTGAGTAGCTATACTGGATTATCCAGGGTATCTACGGGATACCCCTGAGTTAGTACGTGACACGGTAACACCCCAAGACACGAACTGAGGAACACATTGTCTCGCTTGATCAGCTGAGTCTATGATCGGGTTCTTAATTCCATAGTCTGCTTTGCATAATCTTTCATTTGACAGACATTGTTTAATAAACAGCATTGGAAACTAACCACAATTAAAAACGTCAGGATATAATTATGTTGGTATGATCGACATAATAAGTTGTCAGTAATAGCTTTCTTTGAAAGCTTTCTTTTAACACGATAAGACGTACCGGTACGTAATGTCATGAAAACTATATTTCCACCTGAATTACTGTATGAGAACACTGCACTTGTTTTTATTTTGATGTGTGCTACGTCAAACTGTAAGTTGGTTGATGAACGTGAACAAATTCTTGTAAAATGTAGCAGCATTTTGGTCCTTTTTCTGGATTGTGTCTATCTTTACATGTCGGATGAAACTTGCACAGGTTGGTTGTGTTTATTGAATTATGAGGATAGGAATGTTTGGACTCATTCTAAAGTCAATATAATCTGTTAAGAATTACACACATCCTTGCGGCTGCGGTAATCCAAAACAAATCCGGATAGCAGCCAATGGCTCCTCGTCGCTAATAAAATGCTTCACAATCACAACTGTACGGAGCTCTGGAAGTGCAATCCAACTTATTGAGATCCTGAGATATGCAAGAAGATAACATCACTAACGTAAGATGTGGACATCCTGAGATGACTTATCTCGGGATGACGACATCTTGAAAGAAGGTTGTTGCTTTCCAAATTATATTTTACTTTGGGATGATTTCAACATGTCAGATGGCACTTCCGGAGCTCCGTACAACAGTTAAACTGATCACGCACGTCACTTCACAAAGCAGCTATAGATACAATGTAGGCCTACTCCTTACACAAACAAAAACACATTAACAAAAATATCGGACGTACAAGATAATAATAATACTATACGTACGACCGTGGGGGAAAGGCTCTTATTTATCGCTATGTACGTACAGATGCAATTACGCGATGATATTACAAAATGGAAGGAGTGCGTTGTGTTGGTACAATTTGCCGAACCAATCGTGTGTGGGTCTGTGACGTAGATCCACGTCGTATGTGCCGATGTAACTCCCGCGGTTTTATCGCGTTAAACCACCATTTATAAATTAATTTACAGACGCCTACAGTGCGTAAAAACGTCTGCGCGGACAGAAAAAAGGGGTTCCATATGTGTTTGACACCGCAGCCTGCCGTTTTGCTGTCATCATTCTCCGTATGGTGTGAATATTTACACTACAGCAGCCTGCATCCCTACGCTGTGGGCACACGCACGTCGTTAAAAATGATGACCCATTTCACCATGGCATCATCATATTGATTTGGTTGTCAGTTCTGTTTATACTTAAAAGATTCGACTTTCCACTTGCTGGGACGAGGACAAAAACTGTCGGTCATATTGATTCAGCTAGAAAAGTATATATACAAATCAATGGAAAAAAAACAACACACAGAAACTGGTTGTTGAAATCGCAAAAAGAAAATTGTATCTACAACAAGGAAATGACTTGCATGTTTAATTGAACCTCAAATGACTGGATGGTTATTATGTTTTGTTTCTTCAATCCACCAAACAGTGAAATGGCGTTATTGAATCACCCCTATTTGGTATTAAATTATGTTGTGCAAAAACTGTTCAAGGTATATCACATCATAGAAAGTACTATCTTGTCAATCTTGCTGGTACAACCCGCGTGTAAATCTCTTTTGGGAGGAGTGTTATGGCGCCGAAAACTGCTGCTGCGTGGTGTCGACGTTTCGAGCAGTATACTCTGCTCGTCTTCAAGATGACGTTGTAGGGTTCTGAATGAGCTTATTCTCATCAACCAGTTTTCATTTTGAGTACACAATACAACCAATCCATTTTGTACACATTCATCAACGCAACTGGAACAAGCGGCTGGATTTGGGAAAGCGCTTTTTATAGGCGTAGCGATCGTTTCCAGAAAATATCAGACTAAAATATTTCTCCGAAGGATTTGTACCGGAAAAAATGTTATAATCAGTGAGCATTAAGATTGCATCTAACCAGTTTTGTTTTCGATCCTGTACGTGAGTTTATTTATCTGACAGAAGTTTCGGAAATCCATGTAAGTGCATGAACTGGTACACTCCATTGCATACCTAATAGGGCTATACATTATTGTATGTAATTGTTGAAATTGAATGCTATAGGCCCAAATCGTTTTGCTTCTTTTAAAGTAATATCTATCAGGCCTTCTTTTGATCCAATCTGTCAAATTACTTTCTCTCTGGAAATTAATGGTATCCGATAAACTGCAGACAGGTAGGTCCTTGCAATTAACGAGATTTATCATTCCCAGCGGAAATTACCTTAAGTATGACGGCGTGTGGTGGGCGTTCGTTCGCCTGTCTTCCCCCGACCACGTTTCCCTTGCGCACTGCGAGTTTACGCTGTCTTGCCCTGTGGACACGATTCAATAGAGAAATAAGGGTTAGATCTATAGGTACTTGTGATAAAAGTGTTACCGCTGAAGTAGACAGAATGCATGCCACCATTTAGAATAGTTTTTTTTAAGGGACGTACGGAGCTCCACAAAGGGCACCCATTAATATCTAGACAACAAGATAATTTATCTCGCAATGACAACTATATATTTACGGTATACGGAGAAATGTCGACATGCCGTGATCATTTATCTCGCCCAGACGAGTCAGTGAAACTAAGAAGTCAACTTTCCGTCTTGGTTTCAGTCATTTTGTGGTTGTTATTGTCGTGACAAGTCGACATCTTGGTTTCAGTTAATAGTCATCTTGCAGAAACCATTGTCATGACAAATCGACGTTTTGATTTCAGTTATTTATCTTGTTGATATTATTGTCATAAAGTCGACATCTTGGTTTCAGTTTGTCACGTTGTTGATATTGTCGTGTTAAGTCGACATCTTGGTTTCAGTAAGTCATCATGTTGATATTATTGTCATAAGTCGACATCTTGGTTTCAGTTTGTCACCTTGTTGATATTATTGTCATGTTAAGTCGACATCTTGGTTTCAGAAAGTCATTTTGTGCTGATACTATTGTCGTGACAAGTCGACATCTTGCCGCATAAACACTTTCAAATTTGCTCAAAATCTTTTCTGACGAGTTTTACACGAGTGCTTCATTTCAAGAGCATAACGCATACAAAATGCAATCTGCTCACAACATGACAGCATTTAAAAATTAGCATTTCTTCATCGTCATCTTAAGAAAAGTGACACATATTTACACTCATGTTATTTCAACAACCCAAGAGGTTAATTTTGATTATCACTTGGGTATCTTTTTGAGACAACACCCATGGTGTGAAATTTAACCCCCAGTGTTTGCAGTGTACACGCTTTAGGTATGTAGCTTTGGTAGACCAAACAAATATGCACCTTTCATTCAATTATAAAGACCCGAGTTCTAGCCCCTCGGTTGTTTGACTTTACAGCGATGTTATCACTTGAATCAATCGGCAACCGTGTTCTATTTCCCACGAGCCACCGCTCAAGAATGAGGATGACTATTATTAAACAGTTTGTACCACTGCTACGTGTGCAGCACAAGTGAAAGGCGTCCAGAACGCTCGCTTCGAGAGGAATCTTTTTTATAGGTACATAAATTATGCATGGACTGCCATCGCGCCCCTATCATAATCGTCATCGAGCGACTTGGTTTACACACTCGAAGAAAAAAAATGGCGCCTACTATCAAATCTCCCAACCAGGTTGTGCTGTTGGCAAGGTTTCCCAATTACGCAACGTCACAACACATCCCCCACCCTTTTGTTTTTCTGAAAAGAGCTGTTCGGTTCTTTTCAGGGCCGCTGATGACTCTTCGAAAAGAGATTGATTAATTATTAACGTGTGTACTCGTAGATCGAACTAATAGTCCATCTGCTAAGGCCCCTATGTGGGAAAATTATAAATAATAATAAATAATATCATACCATGTCATGTTTTAAACGGGGCTTATCGTAGTAATTTGCCTTCCGGTTACACGATTCAGATGGGTGCAGCAGTAAGTTTAAACAAAAGTTGTCAAATTTGTGTCTGTTACTGTCCTAACTGCCAAGCACTATTTAGCAGACACAAGGAGTTCGATTTGGCGATTCAAATAATATGGGCTGCGCGTTGATGAGAAAATGGTTCGTGAAATGTTCAACGCATGCTTTGCTTGGCGATGCATGCGTTTTGTATTTCACTGGCTAAATGAGACTGGTGTGAATAACATTATAAATATTGGATGATTATGAGTACAATATAGCAGAATATAATCACTAGGCGTGGTCTGGACTGATCCATTTCACCCGGCTTCGCCTCGTGAAATGGAACCGTCCAGATTCAACGAGTGATTATATTCTATATTGTAAGAATAGAAGGCATCCTATATATGTTTTTATATACCTCACCTATAGATCATTGTCGTTTGATATTTTTCATATAATTCAAAATTTATTTCAACAACAAATATTACAAAGTTTTGAACAATTTAGGCCCTTTAAAAAAAATGTGTTTTAACATAAGGTATTATAATGCTGACAAAGACAAAGCTGGAGCTGTCCAAGACCGGTTGGTTAAAGCGCTTTCTGCTCAATGTAATATATATTAGATATGCGCGAAGGTTACCTGCGAAGCGCCCCGAGCGCTCTATATTGATCAATATAAGACTCCAATATTAAATTGTGGAATGTCAGAGCAGTATACATGGCAAAACAAGTGTGACACGGTGACACGTGTTCCACCAATCAAATGTCAAGGATATATAAGATTCTTCATTTCGATGTAACTATTAAATATGTTAAAATGTTTGCGGTAACCGCTGCCAAACACAAGATTTAAACTACACCCGTGTCAGCGGGTATGCGCGGTGGTCTCGAATGCAGGGGTTGCGGGTTCGAATCCAAACCGATCGATTTGTTTCCCTTTTGATTAAATATTTCTCTAGGACCCGAGAAAGGTACATCACACATTGGTGTGGGGTTTAGGGTTACAAATGGGGTCACAAATATTATAAGACTATAGTTTATTGGTGACGCGGCAAATAAATAAAATACTTTCGGCAACCACTTGAAATGTTTCTTCTCTAAGGAAGATACATTTTTCCAGTTCAGTTTCCACAATGACTCAGCACCCGCAAGTTTGTGGCGGGAAAAACAGCCCAAGGCTGTACATCCGATTCTATTGTTGCGGCGGATGTAAAGGATGTCACTGCAATACTCATCAACAATGAAATATCAAACAAATATTTTAAGAGGTAGAACATGTCTAAAAATAGCTTTCTAACAAAAACTGGGACACTTGCATTAAACATGGGTCTATTAAGTATATAGACCACGTCACCTTAATTGCAGAAAGTGACCTACGTTCCAAGGTATTTCCTGAAAGCCAACATATATAATTATTGAGAAATGTTGCGTTTTGTATGACAAGTTTCGAGTTGTGCCTAGTATTTTCTTCTTATCAAAAGCGGATTAAACTATTTCGTGCAATCTCCATAAAATGCAAGATGTTATCGGTTTTTCCCCCTCTGAGCCTTGTACAAACCAAGCTATCGGGAAGTCCAGGCCTTGTGACTATGTTGTAATCATGCATGATGTCACGTGTCAAATGGTCTGTATATAAGATTAGTAATAATTGTCCCCTGTGCGGTTATTATCCGGACAAAACAATTTACCTATTTCAATCCGTAATTCTTTGAATGTCAAGGTCATATCAGTGCCCGTCATCCAGATTAATCTATTCGTCTGAAATACTTTTATAGTCGAGAAAGTAGCATTTAAAGATCCATGCAGGGGAGGGTATACCTTTGGTAAATACTCCAAAAATATACAAGGATATATTGAAGGTATACTTTGCCTTTAAATAAATAATTGCTTATTTTGATTGCCTCAAATCAAGTGATCATAAATTAACGCACACAAACCCCCTTTATACCATAAACTATTTTGTTAGTTTTACTAAAACGGGATCAATTAATTGATGATCATTTTCACAGGCAGAAAACTGGACAGTAGAAATTAGTTTACTCTTTCAAAAAACAAAACAAAGCCAAAACACTTATTTGCAGATTTACTAATTGCTATTGTAATAGCCATTAATATAATTATTTGGATCATTTCAGGAAACTATCTAGAGTAGATTGTTGTTTCTCAAAATGTAGACGGTGGAAATTCGTTGACTCTTTCCGAAAAGAGATGTATAGCTTTAATCTTGCAGATTTACTTGCGGGCACCTTTTATTCAGTTATCGACTGCCATTGACCCAATTCACATGACGTCATCATGGCAGTAATCTGGGTGGCACCGTTTTCGGAGTCAATAATGCCCCTGTGTGTAGTGGGCATTTTAGGCATTGCGGTGTTTACAACCTTTCCATCGACACCACAAATGTTGAGTGTGGCAGCAGACATTGGCGTGAGCGACGTCGGTGTAATTGGGTCAATATGTGAAAATGCAACGGCAAAAGTATCCGGCCGCAGCGGAACAAAATTAAAATGTCATACCGATCGCAAACGATTTGTTTTCTTTTTAGAATATAAATCTCAAGACAATTTGAACAAAGCCTAATCCACAGTAAATTTGTTTTGTGAATAAACGTCTGATTCACTCTTAAAACAATAAGTATAGAGGCACACGATGAAAGGCAAAAACAAAACAAAAAACAAAACCAACCCAAACAAACAAGAATTACCGTCCGGAGGTAAATTGCGTGGGGGATGTATTGATGTCGGCGTAGGTGGTAGAATACGTGTCGATGCGTGGCGTGGATCGCAATCACTTCACTACGCGCTAGTTGAAATCGAGTTCCAATATGCTGATCTGTGCTAATGGCGTTGCTATAACGACACGCACACAGCAGTTTAGTATTTATAACGATTCTAACAGACTTGACTTAATGTCAAATGATAATACGCAGTTCTCAGAGAGCGCTCTTTACACCCAAAGGGCGTCCTAAAGGCTCGTTATCCCCCCGTTTGTACACGTATTTAGAGATGTAATTGGAATTACAAGACCAACTTTACATTTATAACATTGTGTGTTATACACCGCACTCTTAGATTCTTGTCATTTGATTGGTGGAACACGTGTCACGTGTCCAACTCTTTTTGCCACAATGTGTACTGTTCCATCACTCAACATTTAATATAGGGGTCCTATATTTGTAAATATAGGACACTTGGGACGCTTCGCAGCTGCTACGCTTCGCGCGTAGGCCTACTAGTTAGGTTTTACATCGAGTACCTTATGGACATTGATTGAGTTGTGCATTATTATCGTGCGCTCAAACACGGGTATGGTTGTGAACGCTCCAGCTGTGTCTTTATCAGCCGTTTATTACCTTGTTGAAATAAATAATAATTGTGTTCAAAACTTTGTATGTAGGCCTAGACCTTATGCACATGACGTCATTTGAGTAGGGCGCCCTCGCCTAGAGGTCAAAAGGAGGCTGTTCATTGGCCAATCCTGTGCGCCTTGCTTACCAATCTGTGCATTTTCCTTTGTTTCATCATCGGTTTACCGATCTAAGATGGCGGCTGTATAACGTCAATGCAAGGTCTATTATTTATTGTTGAAGTATACTATGAGTAATATAAAAAATATCACGAGACGAGGATCCAGTTTGGGGTATACCAAAAAAAAATAAGGTTGCATTTTATTCAAACACTATAAGAGAGTATAACCATCCATTGAATCTGGACTGTTCCAATTCACTCGGCTTTGCCATGTGAATTGGAACAGTCCAGATTTCACCTCGTGATTGTATTCTGCTATGTTGTACTCATAATTTGTATGCATCCAGTATTTGTATATTATTATAAGGTATAAGGTTGGGATTTAAAAAAAAAGGGGAGAAAAAGAGGCACTGTTTCTGAGTATTGAATTCACCTTTCTTTCCTTTGTTCGTAGAGTTTAATCAGAGTCACATCCAGTATGTTTGCTTCGGGTTCCCATGTGTTGAATCTAAGACAAAACAAAAAACCAACGAACAAAACATGAGTCTGTTTATGCTTGTTATTTTCCTGCTACGAATGCGGCGTTAACTTCCTTCAATAAGGTACATTCCACAGAAAAACCAAAATGTAAGTGATTTAAAAAAAAAAACCAAAAAACACCGGGATTTAGTATTTTTGATTGGTTTAGTGATTTTGTTTTTATAAATACAGTATAAATAGTTCTGAAATCATTTGGAATATGCTTAAAAAAAACCACAATGTCGAAGTGGCAGACGGGAGGAACAAAGAAGATAAAACAAAAGCAACAAACAGAAGTTAACATTGAACTTTTTAAAAAAAGTTGTGGTCCTGCATGAGAAAAAAAAATGAAATTATTGATTGGCAAATTGTGAATAGTTTTTGCTCCCACACCGGTGCGTTATAAAGAAATGAATACTGTTTTCGGTGCCTTGATATCCAGCGGGGGCGACAATCCACGAGTGAGTGAATCGAAAAAAATAAGATTAATGTAGATATGTCTCCCAAAGATTACTAACTAATTTTTTTAATAAGAGTACTTAATAATTGCATGTTTTAATTGGAGACGTCTCTTGTTTTTTCCTGTGTTCCATTACTCGACATCCGCCCATAGACTTTGCACACAAATTCTTTGTCGAGCGTCTCTCTCTTTACAGACCTTTTGTTTTTCCTTTTTCTTTTGTGTCCTCGGTCTCCATATGGTAGCGAATATTAAAACACACCAACACATACAAAAACACAAATGCAATCTTGCTTACTTGGTTGCCCATCCTTTCCATTTCACGAGATATTCTTGTTTACCCTGGAATCAAGAAGATGTTATTGATAACGATTTAGTTGTTTGCTGAAACAACACAACACAAATTAATCTTTGAAGAGTGCTTCATGACAGGTAACCAAGTTCATAATTTAATGGGCGCTTCGTCCCAAGAAAAACCTGTTTTGGAAAAGTATGTTTACATTTATGGTCACATTTTGGACGATGAGTTATTGCAGAGATAGAAGTTGTTGGTCGTGTCGAGTCATGGGTAGGTTCACTGTTCACTGATCACTTTCTCCCTTTTATCTATTTCTTGTCTCAGTTCTGTGTGATTTCAAACACCCTGTTTTACTCAAATAGTCTTTTAGCCCGGGAACTTTAGTGTTACAATTACATTTGACTTTCTGTGTAGACGTTGATGGTGGTAAAAGTTGTCAAATTTGTTGGAGTTGGAAACTTGGCAAGGCTCAGATCTGTGCAACAAAATAAGTTGGTCAGACATTGAAATTTTCTTTCTTAAATACCAACCTCATCTGAGAAATCTGAGAGGCATCACAATAACCGTTAAACTGTCGGCAATCGGCCCTACCTTTCTCCAACGTGTCTTCCTGATAGAGTCCGCAATGTACACGGCAGGCCCCATATGGCGAAGTCCATCCGAGGGTACGCCGTCTCCCGTCGGCATTGCCCCGTTGCCAAGCATGGCATCCATCCCCCTCATTGTGTTAATCACTCCCTGTGCTCCTAGCGTAAAAAACAGCTCTGAAATACCTCCCTTTTTTATCGACTACAAATTGTTCCTCCGAAGCCAAGTTAAAAGACCCAAGCACCCAGCTGATTAGAGTCATTTATACTGCCATCAAGCTACCGTATGCAGAGCACGCGTTTTAATCACCCATATTCTTTTCTTTTTTTGCGTGCTCCGCTATAAAAGTGACTGGCGAACCAGTATGACGTCATTGCATTGACGTGACGTCAAAAGGATCAGCCACCATGCACATTGTTGTGTTTTTTATTTAAATGCACGTGCAAGGGGACAGAGGCTCAAGTAGGGGTTGTTGTTTTTCAAGTGGTCATCCAGTGTCGAGCCTTTAATTGCTTTCCGTGGAATTGCCCTGGCCTTCTGTTGATGGTTCTCGACCGGTGAAATCGCCGCGTCAAACGGTGCCAATGCCATTGATACGATGCGCGAAAAAAAAAAGAAAAAAAGAGAGGAAATTACAGGAAAGTGATTCACACGGTCGAGGGCATGTGGTGTTTTATAAAAAATTCGCTCAGTGCCATTTCTGGTAATGACTTTTTGGGGGGCTGGTTTACGGCGTTAAAGTCTGGAGTACTTTTAATTTGTTTAATTCTACCTCTATGGGTTAATTAACTGTACTTCTGGGAAGCACTGCGGGGTGCGAGGTGTTGATAGTCCTCCCAAGGCTCTTGAGGTCACAAAAAACAGCGTTTGTTATTTTGTTGCGGTTTTCCTGTAGGACTGTCAACTTCCCTCAAAGATATTTGTGTTCTGTTAGATTGTTCGTGACGTCAGCAAGGCAGTTTGTTTGATTACAATGTATGTCATAGCAATCAAATCAACCATGTGTAGTGAACGTAAACGAGGCAATCAAATATTTGTTTTTTTGGAAAGAAAAGGCGGTACTGAAAGAGCTTTTTAAGTTCGGTGTGCCTGAAAAAAAAAAAATCATATAATAAAATGGTTGCTTATTACCGCACCAAGTGCCAGGGGTCGGGCGGACAATGCCGTTATGCCAACCTTTTGGGGTTTAGTTGCAAATGGATTGAAATTGTTTCTGACATTTCCTCGGTTTAGACTCTTTAATATTTCCGGAGATATTAAGTCTTGGATTTTATACTGTGGGGTTTAACAGTGTATGGAAGAACCGAGATGAAGAACGGGCGAACGGAGTTAGAAGTATGTTAAAGTATATCATTAAAAATAATTAGCATCATGAACATTTTGAATAAGATGGTTTCCCGACAACCTTTGGTTATACAACCGGCATGTTTGCATTATCAAAGTAAATATTATTACCCACAAAAACCCCTCATCCAAATAAAATGTTTCTTCACACTTAATTCGTGAAACCATAATTTTTTTTAAATGGGAAATAGAGTCCTTAAAGCCTTAAAAACAAAGTAATGTTTTTATTTTATTGAACTATCACCCCCATCCCCCACCCCACAAAAAAGGAAAAACAGCAATAAAAAAAAACAGAGTTTCAGTCTGAAAGTTTCACTGATTATAAAGTTTATACCAGTCAGAGTAATAATTATCTAGAAAAACATATTTCCACCTGAAATACTGTCAACGTCAAGGAAAAATGACAATTCAAGGGAAAATTTATGACATACAAAAAAAAACCGCACTCTGTAAGAAGCAGTGCAGCTGTTGATACTGTATCATAGTTTGAGAAACAAATCCCTTGAGAGGAATGTGGTTTTATGAGAGAGGGGTTCCAAAGCATTTCAATCTGAGAATCGTTTCTCATATTGCGTATTCCAATTACAAATCAGTCTTCCTGTGTGGGCATTACCGTTCCAGATTTCCGGCAATATCTCCCAAACTCTACCACCTTTTGAAACAAAAATTTCCACAGATTAGTTTTGTTGTATTATCTCCATTTATACAGGAAAACAAACAAACAGTACAACGGTTTCAAAACCCAAAGGTACACTTTGCTTTTTTAAGACCACCAAACGTGAACGAGGTTGCTTATTACGCAATTCCATCGCTGAAGTTGACATATGGTCGTGCTGGATGAATGGCCTCACAAACCATACAACGTTTTCGTCTGCTTATAGTCACCTGACCAGTGGTGCTGGTTTTATTTATATGAATTCTGCCCTATACCGATCATAATAATCACCTTCGACGATTGGGACATAATGTGATATTAATCTCGTCATGAAACAAGTTGAACAAATTATTCACTCCTAATTTTAGATTATTATAAACATTAAAAACAAACAAAACAAGGAAAAAGGAAGAGCACTTTCAACAGCGCGATTGTTTGTGATGACCTTTTTGTTAATATTTTTTCCTAGAATGTGAACTTAATAAAACAGAAAGAAAAAGAAAACAAAAACAAAAACAAAACTGATGAGCGACTATATCTATCATTGAAATTAACCTTGCCAGCAGCTTGCAAATACGAATTACGACAATAGGCAAAACAGCTGGTTTACTCTCGGCCAATTTCCTGTTTCTATTGGCGACGAAGGCGACTGCCTTCAGTTTTTTTTTTTTTGAGCTGGTTACTGGCGTATAAGCAGATTTGGTCAATGTTGTGATGACGAAAGCGTTGCCTTGGCAACGTTTGCCGGTCGATTTTGCAATGATAATAATATACTTGTATTTATAATTTATAGCGTAGGTGCGCTAATGTTGAGAAGACCTCTTCGTTTATGTAACATTTGACAGTTTAAAGAAAATTTTTCAATTAATTGCTTTTATGTGATGGTTTGTCTGTCTGTTTAACATGTCAAATAGAATTGCGAATGTATATATTTCTGAAGATGCGGATGGACGGTGGGGGGGGGGGCAGGTGGCAAAGAGCCGAAAAGATATAACATAAGGAAGAACAATTCGTTTCTTTCGGTAGATTTACAAGTAGGCGTTGTTTCTTATTGTAAATTTCTTAATGTTGTAATAAATTATTCAATGTTTTCGTGATCAGATTGTCCGCCTCGTCACCACATACACTAATGAGAACAATTAGGATGCATACAGGCAACGTACATGGTTATAGTAATTAAAAAACTTTAATTAACTAACTTTAATTTGTAAGCTCACTGATTATCAGTACCGAACCCCGAGAGAAATATTTCCGTCTGAAATGTTCAGAGTCGAGGAAATAGCCCCGTGAAGACTCCCACATCACCCATGCTGGATGAAAAACGAGCCCTTTCTGGGTCAGCTTGACTCCGAAAGGGGTCAAGTCCCGGCAGTTTTTAGAGTGTCCTATACCCTGACATCAATTTCGTAGAGTGGGCATGTATAATTTAACTATCTCCGCTTCCAACGTGCCAAGCAAAATTGTTTGCTATGCTATTAATAAAAATGGAGTGGAGGAAAATAATGTCCCGAAGAAATACAAGACGAACGTCAAGAATATACAAAATCGGGTGGAGTAGGCGTAGCGTCAGTGTCGCCCCCTCTTTTTCAGGAAAACGTGACGTCAGTTAGTACCTCAAATTATTCCTGCTGCGGTGATGTTATACTGCTGGGGCATTGCTGAATTTGGGTCAATATGTTATACCGCTCTTTAAAAGTATTCCATTGCTTTCCCCCGCGGGTTAGATCCGTGATTTTCGTGTGGAAAATTTGCCAGCGAAAGTGTTTTCGTTTCAGTTTGGTCGCGCGGGGCGCCAACCGCAACTTGGTCAACAACCAGGCGCTTTTAAGTGAAGTTCAAAATTCTCTTCTGTTTTCATTTCGGTGAAGGCACAGTCAAACGTATGGTGAATTTGTCGAAAGAAAAAAAATAACTAAAATCGTACTCAGCATTGGCATTTCCTTCGATCACTCCGAGGAAAGAAAATTACATACTTTGAATAGCTTTGCACAAGAAAATGTACTTTTGTCAATTCATTTTTCATGTGACTTTAGCCAGTTGAAATTAAATTTTAGGTTTTCATTACCAACCCGCCGAAAAAAGGGTTTCCAGTTTCCATTGTCTTCTGATTGTTTTCCTCTCAAATAAGTAAAGGGTATTTCTCAGGCAATATTAAACTCGCCAAAGCCACATGAACGGTCCTGTCGACTTGCATGCTCAAGCAAAACGATTTTGATTTGTGCAAAGGATAGCAAATGTACCTGTCTACAACATAGTTGCATCTATAGCAGCAGATCACGTGGATTTCACACGATGCTTAATGGTGCTTTCAGCTGACTGTGGGGCTCATCTAGACACACACCATAGGCTAAGAAAAAAACCCAAAACCCCACAAAACCCCACAACCTCACCCCAAAACCCCCACCCCAATACCCAGACACCCAACAAACAAACAAACACACCAACAAACGAACAAACAATCAAACACATTGGATGTGAGGAAGTGGAATTCCTAAAATGTAATTATAACTTCCCCTTGCCACCGATTCGTATCGATCTGAACGAACATCTGCAAGTATTTTAACTGAGCATAGTTTGCCTTCAGAGCAGAATTACAGACAGAAGCCATATATAGTTTGTCGGCGTTTCAACTCAACAATAAGAATAGTTCCCACAAGCAATAAACCAAATCCCGTATTTTGTGTGTGTGTTTTTTTTTTTTTTTTTGCTGTTTTTTTGTTGGGGGGGGGGGTGTAGGGGAGGGGGCTATATTCAATACGAGGAAATACTTGGTCTTTGTGAACTGAAGGACTTGACATTTAGAAAGAGGGCGCTGCAACACCTTTTCGAGTAGTCAGTTGTAGTGTTTTGCTTAGCTGAGTAGTAGAAGCTAGCAGCCAGCGATGATACAACAAATTATTGTTTGTGACCGATTAACCACAAACGCGGTCGGAATTTCATTTTTAAATGAAGATCTCTGCGCGAAAAGTTTTCACAGACAATATATAAGGTGGACCATAAATTGGATGCCGTTGACAAAAGTAAGGGGAAAAACCACAAAAGAAACAAATATAAACCATCAGTCTTGATTTTAGTCCTAACTAAGCACGGCATTTTCCTTCAATAATTGTGTCAAGACAAATTTAGACTGCCCTGCCCCTTCATTCACGCGCCCCGAAGTGTGACGTCAGATGTTTGGGCTTAAGACAAAGTTCGCTTATCACGGATTAATTAGCGTGTATTTCCTAGAATGATGAGGTTCGTGAATGAGGGCGCCCTCCAGTTCTGCGGAAGGCTGTGTACAAAGAACACTTCGCCCTGGTTACTTGAAAACGTACAATGGCAATGAAAACCTTATTGGAATTACTGCTAAATTTGACCGAGAAATAACATAAGTAAAAGGAAAATTACGGAAAACAAAGTACGCAAGTGTTGTGTCACTCTCCCTCGGTGAAAGAATTGGCAGAGAACGAGGTTGCGATTCTTAGAATCGGATTTTCAGCAGAGCACTCTTGTGCAAACTAGTATGAAAATGAAAGTGAAACAAATACCCCTAAAACAAACAAACAAACAAACAAACAAACAAATAACCACTCCAACACCCCAACAAACAAACAAACAAATGAACAAACAAACAAACAGACACCCCAACACCC
>CM021528.1:12344099-12355579 GCA_010994315.2 Pisaster ochraceus
TCCTCCCAATTGAAATACTGAGGAGGAGGCGATGTAGAACAATTTCGTTTGGCTTTTGGAAATCCAGCTGTGACCAAAATAACACAAAAATTGCAACATAAAGTCCGGTATTGGACTCGGTTATGCTGACATAGAAGTTACAAGTTAGAGGTTGCCACTACCTCTTCAGTCAGCGTTCCTGATGGTTTGATGTCAACAATTTTTATTCTTAAAAAGAATCGGCAGTTAATGCTTGTGTACGTTGGACGATTTGTACGTATTTTGATAATAAAGATATCTTATAATACCTCTTATAATTGTGGCTGATATTAGAATATTCCACACCCCTCAAAATCTGTATTGTATTTTCATTGCGCCACTGTATGCATGAACATTGATTATGTCAAGGATTAATGTCAGGCTCATACATAATCATTTATGTTGTGAACGAAGACAGGAAAAACACAAATTTGTTATTTTACCCGTCTTCTTGAGTTTTCAGAAATAAACAGTACGCAAGAATACTGCACCAACTTTGCCGAGTCCTCTTTTGCCACTTATAGTTGGCCCAAGCAGCATAAGAGAACCACGTTACAAATTTGACAAAATATAAAGTAAACGAGAAAACGATTGCTTTACTCACCGTACGCAGTGGTGAGCGGACATCTTTCAACAGACCCTACCGTTAACCCAGCTATTGTCACTGGCCAAGATAGAGGCCCAAGTGCGGTATCTTCGGTAACTTCGTACTCACATTGACCTACAGAGTAATGGTAAAATATGGGTGCTTATAACACCTGAATTTTACTTTAAATTGGCTCTTCTAGACCAACATACGATTTGTAGTTAAATCTGGTAAAATCTCTTGAACTGGAGTCATAATTGTATGTACAACTAGGCATTCCCTTGCAAATAAGTCGATGAATCCTAAATTTTTAACCAAACTTAGTTTAAAACAAGTCAACATCACATTGCTTGGATCCATTCTTCTATTTTTTTTAAGAAACGAACCAATTAAGTTGCTTCATCGCAAAAGACAATTTTGGGGGCATTTTTACAAAATAAACCTACATTTGTACTTTTCTTGAAGACAGTTTGCTAAAAAAAAAAAAAATTAGTACCATTTTCTAAATTGAAAAGATGATTTTTCTCCATGACATTCTTGGTAATATTTGTCATTATCCGTCTCTTTTTTATCACCTGCTTGGCTGGGGGTGAAGATGTCTAAAGCCACTGATTCTTGGTGGGTTAAAGTTATACTAAAAGCAAGTACTCTCTTAAATTTCTTTACCCTTTGCACATTCAACTAAATGGTTTACGTAAAACAAGTGGCTATTTCATTCTTAATTCCACTTGTGTTTTTGTTTAGTTTTTGATACACGTTATACATTTTTGCTGAGTTTATAATCTTGAGCTACTTACCGATAACATGGACGTCAAAAAAACACTGCAATACCACGTTAACAGTTCCAAACCCATGCCTATACGTCACACTCTGTGAACCAATGGGAAATACCTCTCCAGAAATAGCGGTCGATGTGAAGTTTGTTTCGTCCCATCCGGTTATATCCGGTTCCCTCCAGTTCACTTTGGTTGCAGTGGAGCCAGGATTCGCCATTACTGATATATTCTCCGGGCAGACTAAACCAACCTCTTTTTGAAAATGAGGAAACAGTTATTTGGTTAGAATAGAAATAGGTGGATATTATCAATCAACATTAAATAAGTCCTTTTCTGTGAACAATACTTTCAATTTTTAGTGTTATCTAAATCATTGTGGAAGACTCCAACTGGTTTTAACTTTATTTATGGTAAAATGAAAACAAAATTATTGGATTTTGTTATTCAAACACTTGTAAACACGTTCTTTGAATAGGCAAACATTTAGATAAAATGACACATGGGTTACTTTATGTACAAATCTATTCACATTAAATAATGACATGTTGTCAAAGAATAGATAATATAGACCATAAACGGTTGGATACGCTGAAATGCTTTATGGGTGATTGCCTGGATTGTAACAAACCTTTGACTGTGATGGTAAAAATACAGAAGTTCTGATTCCCAGACGTGTCTGTTCCATTGTACATCACCTCGGTACCTCCAACTGAGAATTGTCCATTTCCATCTTGGTTGCATTCCTTTGAGTCGGTTGGGAAGCAGCCAAACACCACATCAACGGACTGACCAGAGTTATCTGAGAAGACTGGAGGGATCCATGTGTAAGGTACCGGATTGGTTGATATGGCAGGAATTGTCGCATCAAAAGGACAACCATTGATACCAGGAGGCTCGGCATCTAATTCATGTGTTAACGAAAAAAAGCAAATAAGAGAAAATGGTTTTATTTCTAAAAAGACTTTTAGTAGTTAATTGTAATGCAGCAAGAGATTCTATAAAGAAAATTGTGCATTTTACCTACAACTTCAACCTCAAAAGAGCATGTCAAAACAAGGTCACTGATTCCAAACCACTGCTGATACGTCACTCTCTGTGAACCAATGGGAAATGCCTCCCAAGAAATGGCAGTCGATGTGAAGTTTGTCTCGTCCCATCCAGTTAGATCCGGTTTTTGCCAGTTAACTCTGGCTGAAAACGAGCCAGAATCAGTTGAGACCGTCACATTCAATGGGCAGATTAGATCAACCACTGTGATATGAAAACACATACATTAACGAAATTCTGTAATGATGATGGTAAATAACCATCATTACCATAGACAACACTTTGAAACCGACTGGAATTAATGACCTAAGTTATGTTTTAAACATCTTTAAATATCCCTCGTTTTAGTTACAGAAAATACAAGGACGGATTCGATGTGATTTGTTTTCTACGAACTAAATGGATAATGATTAGTTCAACTTCTGTGAATTGTCAACAAATTAAGTTAACACTCAACAGAAATAACAAAAATATGCCAAAATAACTATCCATTTTTTAAGGGAAATATTGCTTTTTAGAAGGGATATTATGTTGTAAACGACCTTAGTTTTGTTTGTTAATGATCACCTCATAAATTGCTTTGTTTACACTCTTTACAAACAATATGTTCAACTAACCAACATCTATTAAGGACAAGTAGAATTGATTGGGTTGCAACAAACCTTTGACTGTGATGGTGAAGTTACAGAAGTTCTGATTCCCAGACGTGTCTGTTCCATTGTACATCACCTCGGTTTCTCCAACTGAGAAATTTCCATTTCCATCTTGGTGACATTCATTGGAGACGGTTGATGAACAACCAAACACCACATCAACAGACTGACCAGAGTTATCAGAGAAGACTGGAGGGATCCATGTGTAAGGTACCGGATTTGTCGATGTTGTAGGAAGTATGACGTCATCGGGGCAGCCATAAATGACAGGGGACTCATTATCTGCTTGAAACACAATGTATTCGATGGTATACTAGCATTTTAAAGAAACATTAGCTTGTTGCTCAGTACACTGTTCATGGTGAAAGTGAGACATCAGTGTAACTTGAGACTTTATTCATGTGCTTAGTTTGCATCATGGGGGTCTACTCACACAACAACTGATGTTGACTACTTTCCTTTTTCAGATGACCTGTTTTTGTGGTTTCGATATTGTCTATTCTTGTGTAATTTTGGGGGTTTTTTTCGGGGAAAAAGTGATGCAAATATAGCGTGTAACAACTTCGTGCCCGTTACCTGAAACTGCGATGGTGAATGCACACATTCCTGCATTTGAGGACGAATCTTGCGCTGTACACGTCACAGTAGTATTACCAATACTGTACAATTCACCTGATGTCGCCATGACCTTCTCGTCATCTTTACACATAATAAATGTGATGTTGCCATCCACGATATCAGTTGCTGTTGGTTCGGAAGGCCAAGCGACAACAGCTTGTCTTTCTCCAGATTCAAGGCTTGCTACGGCGTTGTCCGGACACGTCACAAGTGGAGGTTCAATGTCTGTACGGGAGACGTAATTAACGTCACATACCAAATGTAAGGCTATATTATCTTTTGAAGGAAAAGCAAATCCCGTTATTGTTATATTATTATTATAATTTTTTTTTTTAATTTACATGTCTTTTTTAGACATAATAATTCAACATGGGGCCCCACTCTAAAAACTTCCGGGTCAGATTTGACTTGGATCCGGTTCCCATGGGGCTTGACCCAATACTGGGTCAGTATGACCCGGAATCTGTATCAAGATGACCAAGAAATTGGTCAAACTGACGCAGAATGCAAGTTAAAAACCCACTTTATAAACCTCATTCTGGGTTAGCCTGACCTGGCTAAGAATCAGGCCCCCTGAGTTTGTACCCTTGACGTGATTATTATTTCACAGTGAAAGATTGTCGGATTGCTTTTGGGCTGTTGAAAGGATCTTCCCATATTCTTTGTTACAGTTAAAACCATCGAGATGGTAAAAAAAAGGGGGATTTCTTCTGCAAAAGTTCATAACATATTCTGAATAAATAAATCATGTGAACTTTTTTGAAAAGTGGCTATTACCTATTACAGTGACTGCAAACTGGCATAACGCTTCTGGCACAGTGCCGCTAGTCGTGCATGTGATGATCGTTGTTCCTACGCCAATTCTATCACCAGACATCTTTACGTTGCCTTCTCGGTCTTCACATCTTGCTTGATCAATGACGTCACCCGCAGTGTCATTGGCTGATGGCAACGGTGACCAATTTACACTTGCATATGTCATTCCAGCGTCGGCTTTGATTGTGACATCTTTCGGGCAAGTAACAACTGACCGGAATGTAATTGGAAAAGATCCCTCTGATTTAGCTGTTCAGTGTATTAAACCGTCACATAATTAGAAAACTTACTACCCTTCATAATACCATTGGTATTGGTTCAAGACGGTTGTTTCTTTGTTCTTAGTTAGTTGATAAGTCAAGCAATAGAAACTGACTTTCGTTTCATTCAGAATTAGACCCAAGAGAATTTCGTAAAGTTTTGAAAGTGAAGTAGTCCCCGTTGTGGTCGGAGCACTTGGCACCATTCCCAAATCACTGCATGGGGAAACATCTAGATGAAATAGGGACAAAATGTGAAGGTAGATCTGTTACAGAAGGCTGCGCTTTGGGGGAACAGTGAGGATCCTGAGAAAGACCCTTGAGATATACTGTAAGGCTACGGGGAAGCAGCAAAAAGTGACAAAATGATAAGATAAGAAGAAGAAAAAACAGAGTATTTGTGAGACGCACAGTATCTGGGACCCCATTTGAAGGAGGTGGTCAAAGAAAAACACCAAGCTATAAGTAAATTGTGCGAGAGATGGAACAGATGAGTCTTAAGATGGCGCTTGAATGAAGAAATAGTCTTTACATCCCTCAACTCGTCTGGCAAGGAGTTCCAAAGACGCGGAGAGAAGCACAGCTTGAAAATGCTTGGTCTCCGTAGGTTACCAGGTTAGTATGAGGAACAGAGAAAATCAGTGATAGAGCAGAACTGAAACCTGGTCACAAGTTCAGCTTTTGCAAGAAGTTCTCGTATGTAGGATAGAGCTGAACTGTAAAAGGCTTTGTGCGTGAGGAGCATGGACTTAGATTTACATTAGTCTTCAACAGGAAGCCAGTGAAGCTTGTGTAATAATGATGTTATGTAGGGAGAAGATCTCTTCTTATACGTCACTGTCTTTATTTTTACGACAGGTTGGCAGATCTATGTTTGAGTTATGAGATTCCTTTTGTGAGGACTAGCAACGTTACTAATCCCCTGCAATGTTTCAGTTGGGCAGATAAATTCTGTGAATATTCTTTCCGTTGGACGACTTATTGAAATTAACAGTTGTGTAACGTCATCATAAGCCACGCCCTCTTCATGAAGATTCGCTCCAGCGATTACCTGATAGACATTATTTTGACACAATACTAAGTGCAAAACGTGCCTCAGCAATTATTTCAAAGTACAGGCACTGTCAATGAGCAACAATATTATTATGACTTACCGTCCATTGCATCGGTGAATAAGCGGAAGAGCCAGCGCCCTCTTGTGCCGATATTGGTACGTTCGTCGATGTTAACAATGTCGTCTGTCAATGAACCAGTTACGCTGTAGTAGGTAACATTATCCCCTACGTCATATCCAACCTGATAAGTTAAATGTATTGAGAGATTTCAAAAAAGATTGCAATAATACAAACAATTAAATAACATTTTGAACAAAAAATGGCACTGAAAAAAATACCAATAGACTTTTCATAAAAAGTAAATCACTTAATAAAGGTGTGAACAAAGTTCGTCATAGACATTTTAAATGGTGTGGGCTTACGGAAGCGCCCGAGTTGGGTATTTTCAGCAACGAAACAATGGACCCCACAAGAGAATTATTTGCTCAACATGGACGCCACAAGAGAATTCTTTAGAAAAGGGAGAAATAGCGCAACATTAGCAGGACCCGACAAACCCAATCCGTAAGTTTGTGTGTGGGGGGGGGGGGTATACACGATCAAACCGGGACCTATAACCAAACAGGACAATGGGGTTCACGGTTGGGTAAAGGTCCCCAGATGGAGAGTGTGTACAAAACCAATGGCAGGGAGACTTGGGAATGCGAGGTTCCAGCAGACTTACTGCAGGTAAAATTCCATTGTTTGCGTAGTTCCGAGTGTGCGCACATTACTGTAAACAATGACTTTCCTGGTAGGTTTGCTGCCACCTATAGTGTCCCCAAAAGTCTCTCATTGGAGCTATTGCCTAAAAGTAGAAGTACAAACAACAGGAGGGCAATGTGAGGTCGCTAATTACTGGTGTTTACTGTGCGTAGGCATGTCTACTCATTCCAACCGAGGACTTCTGGAAAAATGACATAACCGAGGACAGTCCTCGCTTTGCTTTCGCAAAGGTGGTGTACCTGTGCTCCGGCTCCCCCCAAACCGGTGTCTTCATTCCCTGGGTTAATTCCCGACGTAGCCGATGTCCATTTTATCTCTTTGTAATTATACATCACAAAAGACTGTGCACCATCCGTCAGTAAAACAGCTTGGAAAGAATTAGTCTGAATATTGGACAGAGGAAATATAAATGATAATTTTAGTAATGGAAACAAAGAATGCAACGCTCCAAACTTAATCAGTCATTATGTGATTTGAAGTCTTTAGGATTTTAGCTGTAAAAGAGGAAAGTAGTTTGTGAAAGTGTGGGGACACCCTCTGCTCCGCTTTAATATCGGGCCGGGTATAACCATCTATACCCTCACAGACCCCCCCTCCCCCCATTGAGGGAAAAACAGTTATAGTTGAGTGTCTTGCTCAAGGACACCAGTGTCAAGTTGGGGATATGAACCCATCACCGCAAAGACTCATATAGCCACCGGAACGTGAGTCCGCTCGGCCACGACACTCCATTATTTAGTTGAATTAGAAACAGATATGTTGACTTCATCGAAATCTAGCACACAGTGTGGCTTGACAAGCCTAATGGGTGTGACGGTCTCAAAAAGGACACATTTTAGCTACAAGACGCTCGGCTAAATCTCTCTACCTTTGAGAAATAAATAAGTAATGAAAGTATTGTTCTTACTATGGTCTCTCTTGTGGTGCCGTAGAAGAGAACTTCGTACCAAGTTGCTATTAACATCCACGATGCTGCGAAATCAAAGTGGTTTCTGAACGCCCGTCTGACAACCGCCTCACCACGGTCAAATATAATCTCATTGTCAGGGGTCCGAAGATACGGACGATAGGTCACATTCCCGGTAGTACGGCGTATGTCAATATCGGCCCAGAAAGCTGCAAGCAGTGGAGCTGTCCATGGAAACTTCTCAGGCTTCCACGTGGTGGAGCTTGGTATGTCGCGAAACAAAATCAAGCCATTGGTGCTCACCTGGGGGAGGACACGTACAAAGTTTTCAGCAATGGGCGCCAGCCTTGCAGCAAATGCTGCTGGCAGCACGTGCTGACATATTTTAATATATGTACACTGTCTTAACCACACGTTGGTCAACTATCCACGCCATGATGTCCTGTTCTGGACCGTGGCACACGATGTGGTGTCAATCCACAGGGACACTGATTTGGTTAGAAGGGGACAGGACAAAACCCAACGGCATCATTTGTGCACGAGTTTGGATTGTCAAATTGTCAATGGTAGATGAAACCAAACTATCAATTCTTGTTTAACAAAGCAAAAATATAAACCTATATTAACCCAAGCAAACAATACATAGACTTGTTGAAAACACACTTGGATAAAATAAATAAATAAAAAAACACGTAAGGAAAAAGCACAACAAACCATCATAACAAGTTGAAAAACAAACAGGTCATTGCTGCAGGCTTAATATCACTGGTATACATGCATAACGTAGGTTCAACTCATTCAATTAAGTGCTGTTAATAATGTTAGTTGCGTCCTATTCATGGGTACATTACGCATATAACCCTTTCATATAAAACCTTATCATTTCTAGATTAACTCACAAAAGTTATTGTGGTAGTTTGGCAAGCAGACGGCGTCCTCGAATTGATCATTGTGTTCAAAACTTTTTTTTTTAATGCTCTTGTGTATTTATTGGTTTTTTGTCCTAAAATATCTTCTGGTCATGTTTACATGTTTAAGATCAAATTTTCTGTATACGTGTAATTCAGTTTTAACTTCCAGGTATATTTTAATAAATCAGTGTTGGATTTAATTGAATTGAACCAATGAAATTGAGAAAAGGTATGAAAAGGAAATTTGTGCTTCTTACAAATAAAGACGAGAACTTATGACCGAAGAAAGGAACAGGTATCGGCGGGGTTATCACTCCTGAGTTGACGTCATCTTCACGTGACACTGATGTGTCTCCGACCTGTACCCCAAATGGGAATAAGATATCTGGGGAAAATAGGGAAAATGGGTTTCAGTTGTCATTTTTCTTTATTTTTTCAAAATGATTTACCGGGAAAGGAATGGTCATAGATTGGTTTTGTCAAATAAATGCTGATTTATAGGCAAAATTAGAAAGAAAGATACATTCAGAGTCACATGTGAAAGTTTCAGCTGAATACACTGTCATGGTATTTTCGCAATAACGTTGAATCCATCCAAAGTTTGGAAAGTCACTTTGTAAACTCCACCGCCCAAAAGATTCCATTGGTAAAATTGGGCACCACTAACAATTCCTAAATGACTTACTGTCCTCGGAGCTTGCCGTAGCGACGAGACATAACATTGCTACCGCAACAGTGATTGGTGAGTGTCTCATCATTTTCACCTCCTTGATAACTGTCACCATAAATCAGATAGGCGTAACTTGTTTGTCTACACCAGAAGAACTATTGGAGTTACCGGTGATAGATATTTAGAGAGTCAGACCAGACTACCTAATGCCGCACCCACATCCCTGAACAAGGAACGAGAATACAGTGCGCCAGTCCAGCCATTTTGTAAACCCACGCTCGAACCTTGAACTTCAAATGCATTATATGCAAGACCTGGAGTCCCCCCAGGGAAAGGTTCACCTTGATTTCCCAGGGGTTGCAACAATGTTTGGCACGTGACGGGTTTCATGTAGCTTTGTCCTCATGTAACATGTTGTGGTTTTGAATGACAGAAAACTGTAGCAAAAATGTTATTGTTACAAATGCATTCAGCTTAAAGGTGTGCTCCGCCGTTAGTTTATTTGCAGTCATCTAGTTTTCAACTGGCACACCAACCAATGCGTTGCTTTTTCCGTTGGCGTCTGCATTATCTTCTGCGTTCCTTACCGTCCTCGTACGTTCCTAAAGACATGGAGGAATTTTATAAGGAAGGAGTTCGGTGGTAACGGACGATGCCAATTTCCATCGTTTCTTCACCATCGATAAGTTATCTTTTAACATTGTCGTCAAAGTTTTCTTGATATCGTTTCACAATTTAGTGTTTCCCAACCTTCACAGCAACTTCTTTTATTTTTAAACTGTATTTGTGTATTTATTAATTATTTTCATTGATATTACTTGATTTAACCCACGCCCAAAAAGTTAAAACTATATTGGAGCCCTGCACACATACCAATGCTAACTTTATCTTTATGTTGACTTAAAGGTAAAAGCTGAATCAAAGTATGAAACATGCTATTTTTCCGGAATAGTGCAACCCTTCGTGTCTTTTTCTGATAAGTGCGATATTATAACCTTTATGTGAAGTGTACTGACTTCAGTTGTCGTTGGTTTGAAAGGTTAGTAGCTATTCCGTATTGAGCTCGAATACATTTTATTCACATAATCTTTCGTTTTAATTTTCCGTGCGCACTGAGATATAGTATTGCGCAATAAAAGAGCGGATTATTATCAATGTTATTGACCGAGTGTTTTTAGGGGGTTACATTATCTCAAGTTTGATTTCATGAGGTGCGCAAACAATTTCTCCGTGATGTTTTTTCACCACTGTGAGCTAAAGATAAACACTGACAATGTATCAACAACACCTTACTTGCCCCTGACGCATGACTAAAACTCTTGATTTGGGCTATTAGAGCGGCTTCATTCTGCATATAAATCTTCCCTTTTGCCACCGCTCGGATCGGCCGACGACAGCAGTGTACTTTTGGCACCAGTTTGAAAATCTTTGTTTCTTTGAATCCATCCGCGTTTAGCGAGGTTGTACCACTAATCGCATTTATGGCTGCAACATTCGCGAACGGATAAGACGGAAATTTGATCTTGCAGTCAATCCTCAGAAATCTGAGAAACGATTTACGTATCAATCATTTCTCAGAGTCAAATGGATGAGCAAATTTATCCAAACCATATTACTTCGAAGGGATTCCCTTTTAAAGATAGTAAACTGCATTCTATTAACTGCTGCAGTGCTTCTCATCAAGTAAGTTCTGATGCTCATTGTATTTTTGAGTATTTTTACCAATGTATCACCCTACCTTTAAATACAGACTCAAGGTTGCGTATTGTCAACACCTTTACTAAACTCTGAATTAATATTACAACACAGTGTCAATGGACAACCGTGTACAAAAATACAAAGGATATGCTTCAACACAGAGAGTTTTTTCAAATTCTTTTCTATTTTTATTTCTCCATCCCATCTGAACAGTTTTCTTTTAGGTTTTCATACTTTGTGATTAATAGTTACTTCCTAATTGCGAGTAATGGTAAAGAATACCCATCTTTGTTGGCTTTGTTTTGTTTTGTATTTTTGGGGTTGTTTCTCTCCTTAAATCGACAATAGGGTTTTTTTGTTTTTGGATTATATGATTTAGCAATCGTTTAATTGATTTTTTTTTTATTTTAATGGCAGCTCTATATTCAGACACCTGCATGCTCCAGTAATCCATCATGAGTTGAAGGTTACAGGGTTTGGGTTTGTATTAGGGTTGAGGTTAGATTTATTTTCATGTAGGGCTGTCAGAACATGAATGCGTAACCACATGGTACGATTACTATAACACTAGAGTGCAGATTTACCATAAGAAAGTGGTTTTGTACACATTTATTCAAAAATATACTTTCCCAATGATAACCATAGCCTTTGATCGCATGCACATTACACAATTGCAATGTTAATTTCGCAATAATTTGAC
>CM021528.1:12401314-12411445 GCA_010994315.2 Pisaster ochraceus
CCCCCCCCCCAATCTAACCAAATCACTGACCCCTGTTGATTGGCACCCCCTCTAGGACGTGTGGTATGGTCCAGCTTAGGAGATCATGGCATGAGCTGACCAGTGCGTAGGATGTTGACAGGAAAATGGAAATATGTTTTGATGGTGTGTTTATTGAGAACAAATAAAAGATGGAATATAGTTTAATCGTTCAAAAAGATTGTGTTGAAGGTACTATACAGACTCGGTAAAGATTTTTTTTTAAACATCATGTTATTGTTTAATTTTAGACTGAAAGTTTGGTGGTTATGAAGCTCATACCAGAACAATTTGTTTTCTGTGAAATAATTCCCACTGAAATGAAGTCATATTCGAGAAAACTGAAAAACCCCAAAAACGATCAAACGAATCAGCTGATTTCAGTTGTTACAACCGAATTTAAGGACAATGTGTTTATACTGAATATTGTGAATGGTTTTTCATTGTTTTCTCCTGACTAACACAACGGATTAAGCTCACATTTTTCCGGGTTTGTTATTTCATGTGTGTAGTTGGTCACTCAAAACATGAACACTGCCTGCGACTGTTTTGTCAGCTCCACCAATCCCGTATAATACCTTTAACTAATACACATTTAAATTTCAAATTATGGCAAATAAAAGGTTATAAAATGAGGACGATGAATGTGGCAAACTGCCCTTGATTATTTTCTAAAGTTATATCATGTCATCAGAGTCATTCGCAATCACCCCCTAATCAATGTAAATAAGCTATTAGCATATTAGCTTTAATCTTATGATAACGGGCAATACAGCAGTCGGGGCATGGCCTCTGCTATCAGAACCGTGATATCACCCAAACAAAGATGACAGGCGAAGGGGCCTGAATCTGGCCAGATGATAATTTATTGCGGTTTGTGTCTGTCAGTATTTATTTATAATAATCTGTGTTCTTTGTGTGTTATTGTCTTGTTTTTGTGTCTTCGACCTACATGTTCTTTGTAGATGGTTTAAGCATCTTGTACAATACCAATTTATCCCCGACATTTGTCTCATTTGATCGGTGGTATTTATGTTACTTTGTGGCTGTGATTTCGAAGTAAATATTTTGTTATCCTTTTTTCTTTTTTATCAGGTTTATCCTTTTTTGTTGCAGTCCTGATGAGCGGCATTTCATGTGGATTTGTAAATTTTTGTTTTTGATAATTATTATTTTTATTAGTTCGGTAAACAATTGTTCTTGTTTTGTGAAAAACAGTATAAAATAACATAGATATTTGATAGACTCCGGGAATTCATGGTTGAACGGTGGAATAACCGGGATGTGGAGTCTTAGTCTCAGGTCAATTAGAAATTTCCCGTTGACGGACGGTTCGTTTCCACAGTTTGCAATGCGCATTTGAGTAAATGTTTTTCTTATGAATTTTGAAATTTGTGCAAAGCAGGAATTGTAATTATTGAAACAAAATGATGTTGCTTTTTTCTTTCTGAAAACTCACTGGATATAAATGTCATACCAATACCAAGCATTCGGAGAACTACTTCCATCTGGAGTAGGCCTACTTCAAAATTTGAGAAAATAGCGTTTGGAGACCCAGTAAAATTACCATTATAGGCTTATTTCGATTACAACAATTATGTTTACCTTCCCCAAAACGTCGGTGTCATGTATCTTTCAATTCTGGCATTACGTGGATTTTAACTACACTCACTGCGCCTTTTCAATATTATACACCTGTTCAACGCGTCCCAAGGTTCATGAAGCTATACCTCAGCTCCTCGGAGTTGTAGAGCACAGACTGCTAATCAGTTCAATCAGATAGTTAAGTCTCTTGTCAAGGATGCTAGTGTCACGATCGAGACTCGATTCGGCACTCCGGTGACTTGTAGCCACCACAACTATTGGTTTGATCTGCCGGACCGCTCGGCCACGACACGCATTTGTAATCTGAAAGCATCCTTTGTCAATAAACTTGAAATCATCAGTTTAAAAAGATGGCGTGACAACTGTTGTCCATAGCAACGTGTGGAAAAAACTGCAACAAATCAAGCACACGAATGTGCACTGAATCCACGACAAAGCACTCAGCCCTGTTCATCGTAGCCTAAGCATTCCCGAAAATGATTTCAGCTCCTTATGAGTATGCAGCACCGGCAGCCAAAGGGGCACACATGTGCTACTTTCTGAACAATGACAAAGCGTCACTCGTTCATTCAATGTTTCCTCTAAAAACATGACCACCTTACGATTCTAATTACGGTAATCTCCCGCAGATTGACTTGTCGTAAAAATGTGTTGAACCTTCCAGCAAAAACAGTATCACTCCATTACGGTAAATACATGTAAATTGAAAATTTCGGAAAAAGTGGCGTGAATTCTCAAAAGGGCCGCTAACTAATTAATTTTTTAACATGGCCTTACGAAGGTGTAAAGTCCATCTCGGCCCCTGTGTGTGATAAACCCGGGTATCTGTTTTTAAAGGGCATATATTATACCGTCATCGGCGTCATTATCACTACAGGACTTTGCTCTCGCCCTTCGCTAATAGATTTAGCTTGGTTATACGCTGATATCGTATGGGCTTTAAGAGTGCTAAATGCACCATTGTTGTGTTGGTCGAGTTGCTGATGTGAACACCCTTACCTATTACGCATCGTCATTGCATCAAGTTGACACTCTCGACCCGACGAGTCGTCTTAGAAATTGCCTCGTTAGTGGTACTCGGGTCGTTCAGAACAGAAGAGGTAAGGATGAGTTTTGAATTCAAATGTTCGGTATGTAACCATCCTCTTTTCTAGGCGAAGTACCTGCAAACTTTATCATGTGAATCAGTATCAGAATCCAGTGTAGTGTTAAAGACCATTGTTGCTGTTTGAAATGGTGATAGGTAATGTTAAAGAGAGCGTTTATTTCATTGCAACCATGACGTTTTGAATTAGCCAGTCAATGAGACCTCTTTTGGGTGTTGATTTTTCCAACTGTTATTGTTTTCCAATCTGTTTTGTACGGGAAGTTATTATGAAATCAAAGGGAACTAAAGAAACAGCTTTTTCGTAGGCCTAGTGCTTATTATTCCCCAATTAGAGTTACACACATGCAATAAAGGCCTGACGTTTTCTAGAACATTTTTTTCTCAGCAGTTGAATAAGACTGTGCTAGAGTCGAAACGCCTGGCCATTACAACTTCTTTTTTTAATCTTAGAAAAATCTCAAACATAGCCTTTTTCACTGACGTAAAATAGAAAGCTTTTGTTGGCACCATGGAGTTCGAAAATAAACCCCCATGTTGATAGGTTTTTAAAGAACCCGGCCACGGGGGCTGCAATGAGATTTGGAAAGAAAAATTAACAAACTTTAGATTCAGTTCTACCAATTTGGTATTTTGAAATTGGCTCGGTGCTTTCCTGCCCTACCTTTGAATCCCACATCGAACCCCAACCCAGAACGGAGTTCGTATGTGGATTTGGGTTTTCAGCCACTACCTGATTGCTTGGGTTTTCCCCCATTTGGGATTTTCCTCCCACATCTTAAACTGAACATTTCCTCACCGTATGCTAATTGCACTGTTGGGTGTGTAATAAAATAATAAATAAACAAACAAATAAATACAGCATTCGTCATGACTACCATGCAAATGACCTGAAAATTAACTACACCTTACAATAATTCCAAGATTACTTCAGCATTTTGATATCAGTTGCTTCGACAACAGTGTTTAAACATTAGGAAATGTCTGTATGTGATCTTGGAAGAATATTCAAATGACAAGCTTTAAAACTCATCAGAAAAAGTAACTAAACGATAGGGACTTTTCTCGGTCAAAAATGTTTTGTATGTTTTGATGGAGTTGTCTCATTTCAGCTTCATGACAAATAATCCTTGTGCTTTTCGAAAACAACGTAGATTTCAAGATTGCAAAGCGTCTATGACAATACAATCCTGTACATAACAACAAAACAAACAATTAAGAACGAAACTTATATAAATAACAAAGAAAATTGTTCAAGAGTATTAAGTTTTTCCTACATATGTTATGTTGAAAACGTCGAACTCCTGCAAAAAAACGCAGCATTTCATGTGAAAAGTCGTGCGTGCTTTTTGTCTGTCGATGTACCACCCAATAACATTTTGAAAACAAAAAATGTTATATGAATGGGTCACATTATCTTTGAACATTCCTCTGTCAAATGTTAATACATTTAGATACACTAAAGAAACATTAAAAATACATTTAGTTACATTGAGATACATTTAAGACACACTTAGATATATTTAGATACATTTAAATACAGTTAATATACATTCAGATACATTGAAGATACATTTATACATATATAAATACATTTAAAAAACATTTAGTATACATTTAGATACATTTAAGATTAGTTAGATATATTGAGATACATTTAGAAACATTAAAGATACATTTAGTTACATTACAGAAACATTCAAGGTACATTCAGATACATTTAGATGCTATTTTGGTAAAAGAAATGTTACATCAAACGAAACACGCAATATGCACACTTTTCCTTTTATTCACCTCTACTGTTTTCATCAATTAAAAACAAAGTACGGAACGCCCATAAACCAAAAAACGGAACGCCCATAAACCAAAAAAACGGAACGCCCTGGTACCGGATGTTAGTGCATAGTAAGCCTCCACATTTATAACACCAGATGATGGAAAAGTACCAGCGTAATCCCCATTGTCCTTATCATTAGATTACAGAGCGCCGTTGTGAATTTTCTCACATGGTGAGTAGAGATACAGTCAATGGTTGGAAGTTTTTTTTAAAGGTGCCGAAGTTATCATGATAGCTATCAAAACTTTATTACCGAATTATCGACTTTAAGAATCTGACTGAATGCAAGTTTTTGAATGCAATTTTTGATTTTTCTTCCAGCTTAGACTCAAAACAGTTTGAGGTGTGTTCGGTTGAAGTTATCGTGTCTCATCTTGGGGTACAGCATGGTTAAAGGATCACTGGGCAGCCTGCTACAGGTGGCGGTAGCGGCGACATTGCTGAGTCTAGCTTGGGCGTGGCAAGGTAAGACTGACAACGATGTCAACGAGGAAGGTTGGGTGATTGGGATGGATGTAATAAATATTTAATTTCAATCTGAAAGCTCAATGAATAAAACGTTCATAGCCAGTACCATTCCTCCACAGAAATTCATCATTGATATAAATGATTGCCGTAATCGAACTAACACTCTTTAACAAAACCTTTCCGGCCCAGATTTTACCCAAATTCAGGTTCCAAGGAGGCCGATGATAAATTTCAGGGTAAATTTGACACGGTATTCGCGTTAGTGTGCTCCTAATTTGGTTAAAATCTGGGCATTTGATTCGGACTATGGTGTTTTCATTCAAAATGGACCACCTAACATGTTATTATTGTTTTTCACAGAGTTGTATGGTGTGTTTATTATTATTGTAAAATTAACAACAGCTGTTTGAATTCAACACCAGGGCTTTAACAAATACCTATGATCGATCTTAATTGTAAATCATTCTTAATTGCTAAGCACAGTATACTGACAACTCATCTTAAGATAAATCTAAGTGCTTATTGAAATCACGGAGAAAGGAAAATTCTTTCCACCATGATGAAATCAAACCTTGCTTTAAAGTAATGATAACACACAACTGAACAGCCACTAAAACGAAAATATGTACGCATTTAAAGTTACACAAACACCGAAGAGGTGCATAAATGGTTACGTGACATGCGAATTAAGGTGATTGTTTATTTAACCTTTTGTTTGATTTCGAAGATGGATTATTGATTCAAAATGTGTTTTCTGTGATAAGAGAACTTGCATAGAGTATGCATCACTCACCCAACCCATTAGATCAACATAACCGTGTAGAGGTTGTGATGATGTGTATTTTACTTGAGGGTTTACACGACTTTCAAGGATCTAAAGTGCCATAAATTGGGTAGAACCACTTGATTCATCAGAGTTAAAGCTAAAGCCAAGGCTGCGGCTTCAGAAGTGGCTACGGCTGGATGGCTGAAAAGGCCTATTTTTCCACGTTGTCGCTGTAGCCAACAGGCAGAGCCGCAGCCGAAGTCGCTTGATTTGGACAGTGCCTGACAAACCATTATCATTGAGTAGCCATCTTATATTCCTTTATGTCAGCAAAGCGAGGGTCCCTTCTTTGGTGGAATGTGTTCGTAATGTGTTATTGCTGATGTACATGAGAGGGAAGGTGACAAGATCTACTACCTCATCGATCAAACGTCATCTTCTGTTGTTTCAAGCGTTTTGTTATTTTGCCATGTTTGAAGATTCTTGTTTGAAGATTTTTGCGTGTACTTTATCACAGTCTTTGTCAACGGTGGCCGCATACCAGACATTTTTTTGGGGATCGGAGGGGGGAAAAGACATAATCTGTGGGTGCTATTTCATGTATCGAACAATGCATTTGTGCATTGTTCCGTCGATCTCATTTAGTCGCAAAAGGGTGAGAGGAACAGTTCCCACCCCAACCCAGTTACACCACCGTTTGCCACTCTAAATTGGGCTGTGTTTAACTGATTTTAATACAACAATATGGTATCACTCAAACTCTATCCCATCTGTTAGGCCGTAGGGGCGAAGAGGTTGCAGCTTCAACACTCTTTTCTTTAGTGCTCTTTCTTTGGTGCTCTCTAAAACTAGTAAAGTTTTGTCAGGAGCCATTTCTAACGACCTTTGATTTGGGGAAAATGGGGTCTTTTGTGTACCTGGAAGAACCGCGTAGAGCCTTACCCCTATCTTCCAGGCACGAGACGATTAATAATGGAATCCAACTATCTAAATAGAAGTATAATTTTAATGATATAAATATTCATCTTTTGGTGAGGATTTAGGTATCCGACGGGGAATTTCTTTGGTGCTCTCTAAAAACTACTCAAATTGAGGCTGCGCAGTGACTCAATTATATTGCCCCCAAAAAAATAGACCGGCAAATCACCATCCTGACTTTCACCAGAGACTTGTGCGTTACATGCTTAATGCGTTTTTAAAGAGCTTGTTGGTGATTTCCCCCGTCACTAGAATGGGACTTTAACACCAGTGGATCAGGAGTCTCCGCTCTACAACTAATATAGGCGATTGGTGCAAAGGTCGGCGCGAAAGATAACCGCCCTTTGTTGTCTAAAGGCGTTTCAGGGTAAAAAGTTTGATGCTTTAACGCGATGGAAGTCGATACGTGGTATCTCGCCGCGGTATCTCGCCGCGATGCAACGTGCTGTGCTTTCATGTAGGACATCGCGCGGCAGTGCCAGGTCAAGTGCAGTTGAAGTTTCTAGGCCAGTTTGCACAAGGTTAAGTTTTGATAAATTGTAAAAACAAAAGAATAATTACAGAATGCTTATTGATTGAAGCACAGAAAACATAACTTTATAGCTCTCTTAAAATGCGGTGTATCCCGTAGTTGGGAAATAGGTTGTGGATCTACATTTGTTTGTGAAAGCTTTTGAAAGGTAAAAAAATTTCCTCTGTATTTAAGCGTTCTATATTGAACTGCCTTACATTCAAACTGATAATCGTTTACTTAGATGTACTGTTTCCTTATTAATATAACAACAATCTACTAGGCCTGCTTGTTGAATGAAGCAGCGACTGGCATAAAGATTCATATAGAACTAGGCAACGTTTTCCCTCTTTCTTTTTTTCATCGTCCAAACTCCAATACGATCTAAAGCCACTGTCCTTCTCATAAGCAAAGGTTCTTCTACAAAGAGATTCATTTTGCATGCTTGACTGGGTTCGCCCTTCCCTGTTACAGTAACAAGCCAGTAGGACGGATTAGCTTGCTGTTTCACAAGTACGACAGCGTTTTCACTTGTCCCTGTATATCATATCAAATTGGGATGCTGTTCAACATTGAAGTAGC
The DNA here is from genome assembly GCA_010994315.2 of Pisaster ochraceus. Classification (NCBI taxonomy): domain Eukaryota; kingdom Metazoa; phylum Echinodermata; class Asteroidea; order Forcipulatida; family Asteriidae; genus Pisaster; species Pisaster ochraceus. Next base: position 12,409,185 of record CM021528.1, read on the forward strand.
TGTCGGACCGGTTCTCGGGTGTTTTAACTAGCTTTTGGCCACCAGACCACTGTTAAAAATATAGATTATGCACACGTTTTCAAAAAGCTTAAAATTCCAACGTTTTCTTCTATTCTTTGCAATTCTTCAGATTTCGCTACGTGCGGTGATCGACCTAGTGCGGATTTGTCAATACGTATCGTAGGAGGTAGTGCTTCGGACGAGGGTGACTGGCCGTGGATGTCAAAGACCTGGCGGTATGAACCGGGTAGCGAAGACAGTACCCCGCGGTGTGGAGCCTCGCTGATCGACAAGGAGTGGGTTCTAACCGCTGCACATTGCATGTAAGAAATAGTACTTTTTCTGCTTTTGCCTAAGGCCTTGTTCGAATGGATGGTTTCGGCAGAGGCATACAGCTATGGCTGCAGCCAATAGCCATAGCCGTAGATAAAGTCGTTTGATTCAGCGAGACAACCTGTCTAACCCTTCTACTTCTCTCGTATGCAACAACGACTCAAATGTCGAGGTCCATCTCGAACAGCCACCATTTCGCAATTTGTTTTCTAATGGGGCTTTCGTGGACGATGTGTCTTAATTTTATTTATATATTTTGTTTCCCCACTTAAAGCGAGGACTTAATTGAGGCCGAAAGAAAACATCTGTCTGGTGCATTTTTATTAAAATGCGAATAACAACTAACATTGGTTTTGTGTATGTTTTAAATTCGTCAGAGGTGACCTCAGTGTGCCAAGGTTCATGTTGTGTAGAGTCTCCAGTTTTATTAATTTCAAAATATCACCTGTTTTACTTCTTACAGAAACGTCTTAAACGAACCAGAGCTCCATTATTTCGTATTCGGAACCAACACAACTATAGTCGAGAACTTTTCAGACAACGTGCAGATCAGGGGCGTCTCTGATGTGTACATGCATCCAAACTGGACCACGTGGCGATCGGATACCACGGATTGGGACATCACAGTGATGAAGCTAACGGAACCAGTGGAGCTGAACGACTATGTTCAGACAGTGTGTTTACCCAGGGGGGAAGATGACTCGTTGTTCCCACCGGGCACTGACGCTACTATTACGGGCTGGGGAACAACCGAAGAAGGAGGTGAGCAAAAATAAGTGACGAGGGTTTGTAGATATTTAGCTATCTTCCTTGTCAGTCTGGACAATTAAAGAGACCACTTTTGGAAACGGATGTTGGGTTTTTTCCGTTCTGTGATAAGGGCTTTAAACTCAGCTTTCGGTATAATTTTAATACCTAACTTGCATCATTGAACATGGATATCGATTACTGTTCCGTGATCTGGTTACAAACAATGGCTTGGCGATCTCACGGTAATTTTTTTAAATTCGTTTCAAAACTGCAGCCACGAGGTCTAGGGTCCCATCTCTGCTACCGATAAGTCTATGGAATTGTGTTTTCAATTTGGCCTACACAGCAAACAGGACCCAATTTCGTAGACCACCACAAAATATTTTTCAACATTTTTCTGCTTATCATATTAACTAAGAAGGATATCATGTTGTACTTTTGAAATGGTATTTTAGCTGGCAAACATATTCTGGTAAGAATAGTTTTTTGTGCTTAGCAACTTTTTTTGCATACACAGCTCTATGAAATTGGGTCAAATACAGTATGCTTATTATTTAGACTTCAAAGGTCTGTATCCTTTTTTTTTCCAAATCAAACTCTCTAAGTATGTGCTGGGTCCAACTATTTTCATACAGCTTAAACACACAAACTATGCTACAGAAAAACTTTGCTAAACAGAAAAGACCAGCCAAATTGCCATACAGGTTACATTGTTGCCACTGGTGTCCCACTGTCTTGTTGCTTAGCAAGCATTTGGCTAATTAATATTTTCTGCTGACCACGCAGCATTATGAAATTTTACCATGTATAAGGGAACTAAAAACTCGGGCGGTCCAAGGGGGATTCGAACCAACTGCTATCCGTAGCTGACCTCATATACAATGATACTTCAACAGGTGCCCAGAATCCGGACCTGTATGAGGTTACAGTTCCCATCGTCAGTCAGGAAGACTGTCAGGAAGCCTACGGAGACGAGGAAGTCTCAGAGCGAATGATCTGTGCTGGGGTCCCAGAGGGCGGAAAAGATTCCTGTCAAGTAAGTTTTTTGTTCATTTAAAGAGCATTGCACATGAGGGCAACTTGGAGGGCAACATGCTTTACCTGCATTCAAAAGTAACATTACTGTAGTTAAAGAAGCATTTTTGTTTTGTATTTACAGTGTATCAGTATATTCCCGA
>CM021528.1:12418162-12429091 GCA_010994315.2 Pisaster ochraceus
GGGGTGGTGTTGTTTCTACTAATGTCAAATACCCTACTGTTCATGATACTCGATATGTGTCATGGTGTAACCTCAGCCCCATTGTGTCTTCCTTGATTTCTGGGACTCCCATAAATTCTTCACAGGGTTTTCGTGGGAGGGGGTGCTTCTGTACAAGAGGATCGGTGTCATTTCATCCTCCTGTGTCACTCTGATCGACCTGCAGCTTAACTATAGGGCGTGTTGTAATGCTAGAAATTGATAGTAGATGCCGATAAATTTTCCCACTATATAAAGGTGCCAATTTTGTTGCCTCTTTTCATCCTAAGATGGGTTTAAGGAACGGGGACCTGACCCGTTTCCAGGTCAGGCTGAGAAATTGGGATTTTATGTCAGATTCTGCGTCAGTTCGACCCATTTCTGGTTCATTTTGATTCAGATTCCGGGTCATACTGACCCCAAAATGTGTCAGGCCCCACGGGAGCCAGATCCAAGTCAATTCTGACTCGGACGTTTTTAGAGTGTTTGTTGGTTCTGCATACCGTCATTCCAAACAAATCTGTTATATGTAGCCTTTTCAAACATGTTATCTCTCTTTTTTTTTATATGTTTTGTTCGTAGCCAACTCAGCTATCCACGTGATCGTACCCAAAGTCGTCGATGACACAATAGACTATGACAAGCCCTCGACGAGTCAAGGGGACAGCGGAAGCGGAAGTTCACATTCCGCCTACGACGTCGTGGACGAAACCGAAGCTAAGGGAGAGTCGAACGAGGCTTTCGACTCGAAGGGAGAATAAAGCGAAGACCACCAGTATACAGCATCACGTACACAACAGCTCCAACGTGGCGTGACTTGGTTGTCACAAGCGTGATGGCGTTTGGGGTTTGTTTGTTTTTTTGCAGCACAATTTGTTTGGTTTCGCTGCTGTACCATGATGTAACTTTTACAATACGAGTTCAGATACTCTTTAAGTTGGAATCCACTCTCTGGTAGCCGAAAAAATCACAAGACTATTTCAATGGCGTCACAGTGGCTTGCCTTCTTAGTAGCTCGGTACAGCTAGTGCTTTAAGATGCAACACTTACAACAATTTTCACAAAAGTTATCCGCTCTTTCTGCACCATTCGTCTGTAAATAGCAGCCAACCAGTGTGACATGACACAGTAACAACGAATCTGATGTGAAAGAAGACACACACACACACATACACAAAACAGAGCAAATCGAAAACTGCTAACAAGCGCTCCCCGTGAACTGTTCTCCGTGAACTTCCGGCCAGGTGCGTGGAATGTTTCTGGCTAACATGCATGTTGGATTGGTGGAGTGGAGATGACGTATCAAGTACGAAAGTGTGACGTATAAGCAGACCAAACCACTTTATTCGGTAGCAACTTATATCCCACTGCTATTATTTGCAAATTAACACACACACAAAAGGTTTGTGTTAAGATGATTCAATTTTTTTTTTTAATAATAAGAATTTAATTTAATGAAAAAAGAAATACATTTCTGTTTGCCTTTGATTTTCGAACCATTACAATGGTTTTAGTTTCCAAAATCAACTATTTCTGCCCAAAACTGACGTCATCATCTCACATCATGTATATATTTTCTTATGAAGTTTCAGAGTTATAGTATTTACGAAAAATCTGGTTCCATGTTACTTAACATTATATAAAGAATTATTGCAATAGAATGCGATTTTGCTTACCCTTTTTTCAATCAAGAGAGTAAGTAAGCTTTGTGAAACAGTGTACTAATAGTATAATATGGTGATTCTGAAAGAAACCGATGGTGTAACCACTCGACGTTTCGATTAGTGTGGTCGTCTTCAGAACCATCATATCTCCTTTGAAATCGCAAACATTTGCTACCGCAAACCGTAAATTTGAAAATGGTTTCCACCGTCCAGAATTTCAAATCCTATATTGTTTTGGGGTTGTTTTTTATTATTAAAAGATTATCACAGAAGTGTTTAAAGGGACGTCAATTTCGTTTAAACTGGAGAGAACGTATTCATAGTATGACAAGGGAAACCACTCAAATCTATTAGAGTTCAAATATTGTGGCATGTATTCATTCGGCAAGATCGTTGTTTGAACACTACCTGTTTGTTTAGATCGGTTGTATACATGTCCACCGTGTGAAATAACTCGTACAAAGTCCATAATTATATTATGTATAGGCAAGCCTATGTACATATTTGTATGTATATTGACTATGTATTATTGGCGTGGTGTTGGCGCAAGTTTGAACAACACGTTATCATGCATAAGTATTTTTTCTTTTTCTTTTTCTCCAACGTGTATTTGATTTTATCAAAGTATAATGGACATTATTATTTAGAAACGAAAAAAATGAAATTATTCAATCTATGCTTTAGCTTCACCTGGGACCTACGTGGTATTATTTTGGCAAAATTAATTTAGTGTTACCTTTGCGATCGTAGTGTCAGTTTTATGTTATAAATATTGATTGGTTTGGGCGATTTTATTTTGTATATCACCGTCAACAGATTTATTTTTAACTCGTATAGCAATCTGTTGATACACCGTGCAAGTCTCGCTCGTTTTTGTCAGCTCCATACAAAAACGCGTGTATATACCTTTCCCATAAAGTATACACGGAAGTGCAAATCACGGGCAGCGGGGACTTTCACAATCTTGTTTTTCTCAATTGATTTGTAAGTTACCTCAATCAAAAAGAATCATGACACAAATGTTGCATTTTTCCCAGCAGACGACCATTTTCCTTCGTCAGTAGAATAAGATAGTTTGGTCAGTTGAATGTATGCATAATTAAGTACTGACCTGTATACTGTGTGGACAACAGAGTATAATGGGTACATAGCTATGTACAGGATTTGTTAAAGCTGTTTTAACAATTTTCCTTAGTAAACTTAACTGGTTAATTATAATGTTGCACCCGCTGCAGCAACGTAAATTGCGTTCCTGCTACTAAGTGATGTAATGCCGTGCTAAGCAACTGCTTAATGAAATTGGGCCCTGGATTACAGCAGTCTCAGGGGGAAAAAGCAAAAATGATTTACTGTGGACAATTTATACTTTCTCAATGGTGCAGCTTGTTTACCTGAAACGGATTCACTTAAGTGTTTCATTTCTGTTTTCCATTCAAAACAATGGCCCTTTTCGAAATCACGGAGGCAAAAGCCTGAGCCGGGGGCGAAACCGAAACCGTGGGTTTGAAAAGGGCTAACCAAATCGAGGCTGGAGGCAAAATAGTCTGGACCCTTTGTATGTGTTCAGAACCAGTGTACTTTTTTATATTGTAAACACAGGGGACCAGACAGAGGTGGCTGTAGATTGTATCTCGTTCAACAATCACCAAGAGTGACTGAAGCATTCGGAACAGCTGAAAACTACTTAGATAGTTTTGTTTCGAAAAACACAAAAAATATATAATATGGTGATTTTGATCTTTGCTGTCAGTTATGATATATCAGATATTTCTGATTAATTATTTTTCTTTTATCTTTGGACATTTCTTTATTCCTTTCTAAATATTCTAAGGCTGATTCATCACATATTGTATATATAAAAATGTAGCAACCGATTTTTAAAGTGTTTAATATGCAAAACGGAAGCGCATTGCTGAAGTAATTTGAAAGAAAATAACTTCTATGTCCAACTTCTTCGCACAAACGAAACATAATAGTCGTTGTATTGCAGCAGTATTTCGTTGTTATAATACGCAGCAATACGACTGCGTACTGATCAGTATCTACATGTAAAGTATTTGAAACGTATCTGAATAAAAAAACATAACCTTAACAAAAAATGTGATTGTTATTTCTAACATAGACCCCAACCTCAAAATGTTTGTTATTTCAGACCATTGTGGTAGCTCACGTGTCCATGCAACTTTCTTTACGTTCGGGGCCAAATCTCAGGAATTGTTTCATACCGAGGGGGACTTATTAACACAATATATTGGTATCAGGCGAGGTCAATGGAACATCTGGCAGGCAACCGTCAAGTTCTAAAGGCTGGTGTTTGGGCGTATTCTAGAGCATGGAAGTGTGACATCAGATGTTCTGGCTGACTTGAGACGGGTCCCCTGTCTTTGTCCGTAATTATGAAGACAAGCAATGGTCTTACAAACCCACCAGTGTCGTTGGATACACATATTATTATGCATGCTATGACGAATAATGATCAGGGCACGTTTAGAGCTCAGCAAAACAAAACTATTATGCGTACCATCATAAGGTTACCAGCCAAAATGGCATGTGACTTGTAGGCATACCATATGAGACTATCCTATTCATTGTTTCCGCTTGGTGGCTAACACAGCGTGTTGAAGTATGGAAACATTGCGATACAATAATTGCCCACATCAGGCATGTACAGCAGTTTGAATCCATATATGCCTACTAATGCAAGTAACGTGTCTGTTTGTGTCAGAAAAACTCCCAAGTGCCTGTATAGATCGGGCTGCAAATTTTCGTACGGCCTTTTTTCGGTCCGGTGATCATACTAAGAGGGTGCGATGTTTTTATTTCAAAATTTGATTTATTTCACATATTTTGTTTGAAAGAGGATGAACAAACGCAAGGTATGAAAGCGCGGCTGATGATTTACGAAAACATGCGCAACGAAAACAACGTTGACGTGCGGCACGAATCACGTGCGGCACCAAAACCTGGCCCGCAACCCACGCGCAAACCCGGCCGCTCTCCCATTTGGGTCAAGTTCGCACCATGACCATTCATTATGCATAAATTATTACGCCGATATTAAATGGTACAACATCTTGGCCCAATTTCATTATTTCCTGCCAACACGTCTGTGTGTGTATCTCTCTGTGTACTATAATAGAAAATACAACATTTCCATTATTATTTTAATTTTCTGATTCGATCGAACAACTACCTCGACCAATCACCACAGGAAACTAACAGCCTAAAAGGCAGCCTTTTTGCGAGTGATAACTAAGAAAAACACTGAAAAAAGTATCATTCAACCCTTTGCTTGTGGTCAGAGATTGTGCTTTAATTTGGTGTTGTTTGGAAGTGCGGTTTTAAAAATCCAACTGACTATTGATTGTATGCTTTTATTCCACAGGGTTAACCTTGTTAACTTTTTTTTTATAAGCGAGTGTGACTAACTGTTTGGTGCACTGAATTCTTTGGTTATGACGTTTTTTGTTGAATCCCTGGGAGAAAAAGACCCTGTTTCTATTAAGGCGGTTCGTGGTGCAGAATCGATTTTTAAGTGACCAAGCAATTTTTTTTATTTTTTATGTGCCGATGTGGCAAGAATTTCTGTCCCACAGGAGATTCTGTTCCCCCCCCCCATACAGCGAACTGTGTGGTAAATCCCTCTTTTGAATCAACATTCTCCAACTCATGTTAATTTCCTATTATGGGGGACAGAATCTCCGAGGGACAGATTTTCCTATGACACCGGACAATTAATTGTTCCCCTCGACTGGCTTTTGACAGCCGAGTGGTGGCGCTTATTTCAAGATGGCAGCGGCGCGGAATACAAAACTCCGTTTTATGGAACCATTTTCTATTCAGGAATGTACAAGAATGAGTAAGTAGACCCTAAACTATTCAGCGTAGATTATTCAATAACATTGTTACTTATTGTAAGGAACCTTCGGAGGGTTGGTTCTCCATTTGGTAGCGGTAGAGTAGGCCTACTTTATTCTCATGGTACAATACAGATTCTGGCAGTACTGCTACTACTAGTACTCTGGGGGGAGCTACTACTACACTGTACTTAATAGCGCTAGCTAGAGTATAGTGCTAACTGCTAGACTGTAAAACGTTTCACTGTGAGAAGACTACAGTGTCATCATCAAGAATCGAAGTTTAAAATTACATAGGGCTGCTGATGAATGAAGTGAGTTTGTGGTTTCCATTTTTTTTTTGGTTTGTTGAAAAAGCTTATGCACATAACGTTATTTGGGTAGGGCGCCCTCAACTAGAGGTCAAAAGGGCACTGCGCATACATAACATAGGGGTCTAGGTCTGTGTTTCTCAGCGCTATCATCATACTCATCACATTAATTATACCCCTGCCATCAATATACCCCTAAAATGGTGACGTGATGACGCCAATGCTTGCGGTATCTTGCTAACAAGCGAGTATAATGGACACTTTTCCAAGGTGAAATCTGGCCACTTTACTCATTCTAGGTGTAATCAATATGGGCACAACCTAACAATCTAACAGTTAATCCCAAAGGTTAAGGGCATTTGGTGAGTCAAACAAAAATAACTTGTGGCAATTTATTAATCATAAATCAACCACATCGTATGATTGTGTTTTAAGTTAGTCATAGTTTGTGTAATCAAATTAATGAAAAGGAGAAAGAAAGGACGCCCACAAAAAATAACCTGGTGTGGCAATTTAATTATCTACCACATTGTATGATTGTCTTTTAGTCATAGTATGTGTAAGTATGCTCTTGAAAAGAGAAAAGAAAAGATTCCCACCTACACACCAATACATAATATTTAGCGAAAAGAGCGTAGGATTTGGTACACACACTACAAAGGTCTTTGTAAACCAGCCTAAAAAGTTGTAAAAGAAAACAATTAACTTAACGAAAGTAGCTGGCATATAGTTAACAGAGAGTAGTGTTTAGTAAAAAATATTTTGTAGTCAGACGTCATCTCATGGTCATCTAAAACAAACCTACTTAAAAAAAAAACAGGGAAACATGGTACGGTTTATGCGTTGTGAGGATTTACTAGTTCCTTTGTCTTTACAAAAAAATCTTGGGTGCCACTTTTTGGCAGAACTATTCCGACGAAAAATTAGCAACTGTTTTCCTTATTTTGTGTCCAGGGATTGTTTTTCTTGCTTTCTTTAAAAAAAAACTATAGGCACATTAACTGAAACGGTGAAACTGCTTAAAAACTTCCTGGGAAACGAACTCATAAAAACCAATGAAATTCAACACTATTCGTCAATATGAAAGGTCGGTTTCCCGGGGGTAAATTAAACAAGCTTTACTGCGAACCATTCATTATGTGAACACTAAAGGGAATGTGAACAGCAGGAATGTAAAAAACCCGTGGCGATGTTCCAGCTTACGGGGCCAAGTTCGTTATTATTTTAATAGCCACTTTTTGCCCGGACTGTCGTGCACATTTCTTCATGAAACTGCTGCTTGCCACTTAAGTTTTGCGCAAAGAATAGCTTGCGGTGCACAGTATTGGCGCAGATTTGTGCGGTAAACAGCCAATTGACTTTTATAAAAGTTTGGTTTTCATCTTTTATTTTAGTTTAAATGTGGGAGGAAACCCCAAAATGGGGGTTTACTCTGGTACCCTGTCGTGGTGGGTACCAAAAGCAACAAAAAAACACATAAGTCGGTCTCATTGTTTCCATTGTTCATCATGTATGTAAGGGATTTGAACATAATACACGAATCGGAAAGGTAACAGTGGAAACGGGTCATTGGTTGCTTTCATTATTCTACTTCGCTGCCCTTGAAAATGACAAATACGTTTTATGATTTATTTGTTGACATTTCTGAAGAGAACCGATGCAGAAAACGGAGCTGCGTAGTATTTATGAAGTGGAAAGTTGGTTGTGACATGTTGCCAAAAGTTATTGCATGTTGCCTGTAAGTTTAAAAGCAAATGCTAACAGAGAAATTTACTCGGTTAAAAATATTACCCCCAAAATTAACACTGAAAATGAAGATGACGCGTACTCGAGCCACACACTCGTATGTTTGCCGACACAATCGAATACTTCCTAGTTAGGTTACGTTCTCCGATTCAGCACGTTCCAAAAATTCCTGGGTCAGAATTGACCCGGATTCCGGGTGTCAGGGGACCTGACCCTTTTCTGGGTCAGGCTGACTTATAACTGGTTCAAAATTTGAGTTTTAACCCGGTTATTGCGCCAGTTTGACCTCTTTATGGGTTATTTTGGCACAGATTCTGGGTCATGTCTTAAAAATGGGACCCCGGAGTATGGGTCAATTCTTATCTAATAGGAGTTTTTAGAGTGTGGGTAGCCGCTTAAACACACCTACCCCTCCCATTGTGATAGACAGAGATTAATACCAAATAGATTAATTAATTAATTAATCAATTATTGATTGCAAAACACAATGAGCTTCTCGTATAATGAAATAAGGAATGGAGACAAGAACAAATTTTGAGGAATTCTAAAAGTTTACGCCAATTTATTGAAATTTCAAGAACTAAATTCATAATCGTTTGATAATCATTTCATCATAAAAAATCAACTAGCAGTGGTCGTGGGTTCGAATCCCGCCCACCCGGCCTGTGGGTTGTTCTGTTTGTCTTGAGGCCTCGGAAAAGCACTGGATATTCATTGGTACGCATTGGTTCATACACATTGGTGTAGAGTAAAAACCAAAATAATAATTCTTTATCCTCATCACAACTGTTACATCTATCATAACAACCTTGTACCAGAATGATTAATTACACTGATTTGTTACAACTGAGGGGGTGCGAAGGACATCCGCCATACTCGCTCTTTCTTTAATTTCCAAACATAAACGAGAATTTTAAAGCAGATTCAGACAGTTCTTGTTAAAAGGGTTCGCCACGTACTGCTCCGATGCGTCCAAAGAACATTGTCACGTTTCGTAACCACTGAGGTTGAAATTTCAAGTCGTACGTCAAGAAAAGTATCCACTAAAACTGTGGCATTGTGCTTATCAGATTTGATAATTGTCAAATAATATTTTTAAAAATAAAAAATTGTTTTTTTTAAGTGTGCTGCCATCGGAATGCTTAAGTTGTTAGAACGTTGGTTAATAATATTTCACACTTTTGTTTGCTTAGGCTTATTGTATTTTTCGGTGTGTATTGTTTTCCGAGGTCCACTTAAGGGCCCCGGAGAAATGTTGATGGCACAGGTGCTCTAACGATGCAATCTGAGGTGAATCCTCACCACGTGTTCCCTCACGTTTTTGTGCGCAAAAGGTTTTGTGGAAAAATTTCATGTTAATGATCAACTCTTCGGCCCACTCTTGTAAAATTTCTTATTCACTCATATTTCCGTCTTTACAAAAAGAGGGCTTTAAATAATGGACATATCCCCGGTTTAGTCAATAGTTTACTTACTGATAAAGGGGGCGTAATGCTTTGGTAATTACTGAAAAAATGAATGACCATAACATTTTACTTGGTGAGAAGAACATTTTTTGAACAATTATCGTCTAAGAAATGTGTTTTTAGAGAAAGAGATTTAAAACTATGTCTATCTGAGAAACATTTCTGCATGAAACATTTCTCAGATTGTGTCCGAATTACGGATTATTCCTTGCGTGTACGTAAACCAATCCAGATTGTCGGTGAAATCTCAAAAACACTGCCACCTTTTGAATTGAGTTTTTCACAGGTTAGTTTTATTGTATAAACCTACATTTGTGTAGGATTTAAAACAAAAGAACGGTTCCAAAAACCAAAGGTATAAATTGCCTTTAAAACTGTGGGAAGGAAAAAGAACAGGTGTAACCATTTTGAAAAGCAGTGTTTAGAGTTTCTAAGAAATGACGAATGGTGGGGTGTTAAAAAAGTGGCAGAACGAGACATGCACCTCCAAGCTCTTTTTGATAATGGATTTTTTTTTTCTTTAGGTTGACGTTGGGCAAATTTCTACTCGTGGGTCAACTGATAAAAAAACTACAAAACACTTTTAATTTTCAGGGAACCTAAATAACCAAGCCTTTGTCCAGAATGATTTGGCCTATGTCACGCCTTATTGGGCCTTATCGCTCTAGTGCCTCCAGGGTGCTTAGAGTTCATCAGTCAGGGTGACAAGCTCAAAAGAAGATAGCAACTTTTTCTTCTCTCTTTCTTTTGCAAAAGTAAGTTAAACTAATTCAGTTTTTAGAAGGAAATACCACTTTTAAAGAAATCAAATTTTAGGAAAATGTATAAGGTTTTTTTTAAATGCTGAAGACTGAAATGATTCCAACAAGTTTTGTCTTTTTTTGCTTATTTGCTTAACATTTGCTTCTCTAAGTTTTAAAGCAGACCGCTATCAATTAAGCAAAGAATGGACGAAACAAAATCACGCCCACGTATAACTACATGGTTGGGACCATTGATCTCCATTAGATTGACATTATAGAGATCAATAGTTGGGACCACAATGTCCACAAAGTTCAAACACGCGCGAGACTTGCACACTCTATTAGCATCCGAACCTTGACGAAAACGAGATGTCTGTTATGCTACACAAGTCACAGTGACGCTTTAGCGCGTCCAAAGTGCATTACCTTGAATATATACAAAAGCAAGCCGCACCAGTTATTGATGCAGTTATTTGTGTTACTATTCATACCGTATCTCCTCTACTAATTTCGTTTATAACGAGGATTTTGACAGAGGTGATTCTTCACCATTGCTTTATAGGTAAGAAGAACTTGTCTCTGTGACGAGATGTCCTATGATATCATGTATATCAGACAAATATATATAATATTGTATGTCTGTCAGAGCAAGATCAATATCTAACCCCTCGACCCCTCAGTCTCTTATTTCGATTTCAAACCGAAATAACTTCACGGTGGACAACGAAAACATGTAAGAACTTGAGGATATTGAATATGTAGCTCTAAAAAAAAAAAACTCTTATAAAGATTTCGAACTTTAAACTGCTGTCAGATGAAAGGGAAAAAATCTAATAGGCCTATTTCCTGTAAAAAGATTACAATATTCGAATAAAATCTGTAGGTTTAACAATGTTTACCCCCATCATAAAAACACATTCTAAAACGAAATTTAAGTGGTATACCCCAAAAAGGGTGCTGCATCTGAAAAGAGAAGTTTACTTTCCATCAGTTGAACTCCTTTGTTAGATCAAGTCAAGTATAAGACAGGCAGAAGTAACTCAAGCCTCAAAGTCATCGCGGTGGTCTTACCGAGGCAGAGTAGAAATCAGACGCGCATTACCTCTTTTAACACTTAGTTTTAT
>CM021528.1:12446653-12456989 GCA_010994315.2 Pisaster ochraceus
GCGATGACTTTTTGTTGTAGTTATTATTATTGCTGTTGCTGCTGCTGCTGCTGCTGCTGTTGTCCTTGTCCTTGTCCTTGTCCTTGTCCTTGTCGTTGTTGTTGTCGTTGTTGTCGTTGTTGGTTTTGTACTACGTTCTCTCTATAATGCTCCACGTGTTTCTGGTAACTGGCGGATTGTCGTAGGTATATCCCCCCCCCCCAATCCAATGACGTACATTCCCTTCATTTTGAAAAGCATAAGCCGTTGGCAAAGTGTCTCGGCTCACAAACAACGACCACTTTGACCTCACGTAAGTTTTGTAAGTTTCTTGACAACTGGAGTGTTTGTCATGGCTGTATCCCCCAACCCCAAACAATGACGTAGATTCAAATTGAAAAGCATAACCCGTTGGCAAAGTGTCTCGGCTCACAAACAACGACTATTTTGACCTCAAATAAGTTTTGTAAGTTTCTTGACAACTTGGGGATTTGTCATGGCTATATATCTCCCGCCCCCCAAAAAAAATAATAAACCAAAAAACACAATAAACCAAACAAAAAAAAACAAAAAAACACCCCCCCCACACACACACACACACACAAAACAATGACGTAGGTTCATATTGAAAAGTATAAACCCCTGGGCAAAGTGTCTCGGAATTTGTAATGTGTATTTGCCGGATCAGAAGGTTTTTCAGTGTAACCTAAAAGCGGTGGAAAAACTACTCCGTTAAAAGGTCACCACAGCAACAATTGTACCTTTTTTTTGTTTAGCCTAAATAATAGCATGGCTGTCAAATCTTTTGTCCCCATTGAACCGGGCCCAATTTCATGACACCACTTACCACGAAAACCTCTGCTTATATACGGCGCCCTGTAAAGTGCACGATTTTATGTACCGTAAACGTAGAATTTCGTGGTAAGCGGCTCCATGTCATGAAGTTGGACCCTGAATCCAATTTCATAAACCTATTAAGCACATTTATTTGCTAAGCAAAAAAAAAGGGAGCGGGGCAGCAGTCGCAACAATTTTAACTTTATGGAATGTACTCTGTTTCTGGTGAGCAAGATTTGTCTGTGCTTTGTAAGTGCTTTGTAATTTGTTGTGCTTGCAGGCCATTTTTTGTTGTTTAGTTAACTTCTCCAATTTCATTTTTTTTTTTTTTTTTTTTTTTTTTTTTTTTTTTTTTTTTTTTAACGAAATAAAGTATACATGCATTTAAAAGAATATATGATATTGAGTCTTGGTGTGTACCAGTTAAATTTGAACCTTCGGCCTCCTCTGGTGTACAGTGGACGTACACGCCATATTACTTCCAAGGTTTGTTCCCCAATACAATCCCATTGCCCTAGATAACAAACCACATACTGGCAAAGACGTAGGAGTTACAACATTATTTCGAATTCAACCATTCTACTCCTATCAATGGGCTTTAGAAGGTGCGGTTTCTAAGCGGCGAAGTTCACGGTCCGCTGTCACCAGGCAGGCCTCCCACGCACGTCACCTTGTTACAAGGGAAAGTGCTGGCAACTGAAGCATGCTGGTGTCAATGGCAGGTCCTAGATTTGATAGAATTGAGTCGAAATGAACAGTTTATGCAATCGTCGTACATACATCAAAATGGATTTAGTGACAGGTAAACTTAATTAGATTGAGTCCATAACAGGTAGAATACTCTATACTCAACAGTCATAACCAAATGCTCATTTTGTGATTGTGAATTACTTATTAGTTTTTTATAGTTAGAAACTAAAGACTGTTTAATAGTTGTGGTAATGGAAAGCAAGTAACTTCAAAGTTGCGTATAGAATTCTAGACTCGTAGGCCCAAGAGGACGGATTTTGTTTTGTATGGTGGCTTTAAATGCAGCGTGAACTTCTGGTAATTACTCCACGGGTTAATTACCATAAAAACTTACTTGGCAAAGAGCACTGGAGAACTGTTGATGTTAAAAAGCAATGTCACAAACGACCCCCTTTGAGGTAATGCAGTTTTAGAGAATGAGGCAACTTTTTCACCCAACCATTGGAATCTGAGAAAGTCTTCCAGCACGAAGTCTTTTGGGGCATCTGAAAGCACACACTTCTATGCAACAAGTCCCCCCCCCCCCCTATTTTCTTGTTACTTTGATGACCAATTTTTACTTTATGCGTATTTTGGGATACATCAAGTGAGGATACGGGTCTTTGACAATTACCAAAAGCGTACTACCCAGCCTTTAGGAACATCTCAGACGTTGGAATTGACACCCATAGTTTATGTCAATTTCACGACTACAACCTCCAACACGTCACAAACATTGACATCAATTTGCGTGTTAACGTTTACGACATAGCCCCCAGTAGTGCTAAAACGATTGAACGAACACGAATAATAAAACCCATTAAATAAGGCAGGAAAGGGGGTAAAAATTATTCACATTTCATTTCCAGGCCGAGGTGAGATTCGAACCGGGTTCCGTTATAGAGATAACATTCTAGAAAGGTAACCGCCCATCCCAACCTACGGGATGAAGGATTATGGTTATGGCTCACGATAAGTAACAAAATCTATAGTTATCAGTCGTTCCTTATGTTTGCTTCACAAAAGGTTTCAAGGTTACGTAATTTTTGTATATGTTAGTGTTCTTTTAGATTAGCCAACTTTCAGGGGGTGTACGAACCAGCGACAGTGGTCCCCTAAGGGTGGATCTCAAGTAAAAAAACTTTTCACAATATCGATGGTTAAGTAAGGACAGAATGGCAAACCGTACTTACACAACTCATTGTCATATGGCGCCTTTAATGCGCAAAATGTAAGCACGTGCAAATATGTTTTTTACCGTCAGTGACCTATGGCATTGTTAATGTTTATAGCTCGGGGCTTTTTGCGAGGGAGAGTAAACAAGCCCTTTCGTTGGTAAAAGAAAATGAAAGTAACATAGTAATTTTTCTAGTTTACCATTCCTTTATCTTGGGAATAAACCAAAAGCTTGAATTCAATCAGGACACAGGTAAAAAGAGGGAGGAAACCTTAATTCGTCGGAATTTTTGTAAAGAGTTTTTTAAAAATGAAATGTTTAAATAAAATACATGGAAAGTATGCGCGAAAGTTTACTCTGTCTCCAACATTTATCAAACAAAATAAGCATGATATCGTTTGACACAAAACATTTGATTAGCATGAAAACTGATTGCACGCATGGCCATGTCAAAAATCACATTATGAATAACACCAATGTGAGTTCTCGATGATCTGTAATGTCCTCATTCGGATATACGAATATACCCTGATCGGAGAAGCTTGATTAATCACATCATTAGGACTGTACACGTCTGTATGTTATTATGGTTACTAACGGGATATATAGCTTTTGTTGACCACAATACTGAAGAGGTTGCTCTCGTCCAAAGGATATTCCAATTTGTGACATTCTTATTTTGGGAATGAGGGAGTCAATCATGATACAAATATTCCCGATTGGGGGAGTTTAAGTGCAGTGCCCGAACTGATGGCTGCGGCTGTTGCTCAGGGTGTTGCAAAGTGCAGTCCATGCTTCAACGCATGTAGACACGGTGATCCAGCCGTAGCCTCAGCCGTAGCCGTAGCCGTAGACACCATTACGAACTCGGCTATAACCATTGTTGCAGTCACAAGGTTACATTACCTGTATGTTATTAGGGATTTTACTCTAAAGGTAGTACATGTATACAGGAATTTGGATAAACAAAACATAATATTGTTGTTGGTTTTGGTGTTGTTGTATTTTTCTGAACGCTCAGTGATTATAAAGTTTATACAAGACCTTTTTTTCTGAGAAATATTTCCCTCTGAAGTCGTGTTCGAAAAAACTATAAAATGCAACAGCTGATTTTGGTTGTTACAACCAAAATTAAGGACAATGTGTTTATGCTGAAAATTGTGCATGGTTTTTGCTATATTCTGCTGACTCACACAACGAATTATAAGCCCACATTTCCACAGGTTTGTTATTTCATGTATATGTTTGATCACACAAAATATGAACACTGTCTGCGTCTATTTTGTCAGCTCTACCAATCCTGTATAATACATTTTATAAGTATGGTTTGGCCAATTTTTAATGTTTCCCATCATTCACTTTGGTGTAGCGAAACAGAGACTGCAAATGTGGAAGTAGTCTGGCCCCACTTTGTAGTGGGCATTCATGACAACTACGGCACACAGGAAGCACGACAAAGATGGTGTCGGCATTACAAACAACAACTTGGGGTAAAGGGGACTGCGTTCAGCTTTTTGTACCAGAACCAGTTTTCGCAGGTAGTTATACGCACAGACCGTCACAATGAATAACTTACACTGTACAGCCATATTCATTAGTTGTGTCAATTTCCCGTGCATATACACGCCTCATTGCCCCTCAGAAATGACATTAAAACGTTCATGTACAATTTTTTTGAGGTTTTATGTGAGGTCCCGACCAGATATGCATGGGTGATGCCCAAAACAAAATTCCGAGAGGCATGTTAATCGAAATGGTGCTCACCTTTTGAGAAAAAACATCTTCATTCCCATGTTTTTGTGTTTTGTTTGTTTTGTATCTTACCTCGCACATTGAAATCACTATTCTGACTCCAATTTTGGTATATTATTAAAAAAGGATTGGAAAGGATCAACAGCATCATTATTTTATTTTTGTCTGAAAGCTTGCTGATTTATGAATACAAGAATCAATTTTAATGTGAAATATCTCCCTCTGAAATAAAGTCAAATTCGAAAAAACTGGGGTTTTTTTTTTATCCGGCTGATTTCGGTTGTTCCAAAATGGAGGACAATGTGTTAATCATGTGAGACATTGAGCATGGTTTTTCAACTGTTTTCTCCTGACTCACACAGTCCATTTTTTTTTGGTTACAGGTTTGTCATCTCGTGTATGGTTGATCACACAAAACATGGCCACTGCCTGCTCTACCGGTCCTACATTACACTTTTAACAGGCGTTCCCAAATACACATTTTGCATAAAATAAAGCCCAAATACGATCTTAGATTTTGTAACATCGTCATTTAAAATACTTCAAATCATAACCTGAACAATTGTTTTCAAAGGGTCCTTACTCTGTGGTGACTGACTTATCTGTGCACTAAAAGATCTCAAATGAAAGATAAACCCCCAAATACCTGAAATGTTAATTTGAGGAATGATTGAATTCCAGCACTGTCTCGTGGCCGTCCACATTTAGTAGAGCGACATCCCGGGCTTTCCAAATGTGTTTCTTGTTATCCCATTTTTTTAAATAAACATAATGGGGTGAACCCCACATTGTCAACAAAAACCATAAGTACAGTTCCTACCTTAAAAAGAAAAGAAAAAAAACTCCCACAATGTCTATCTCTTAAGATCGGTCAGCCATTTTTTCAAACATCATTCGAGCAAACCAACTGGAATACATTCTTTTCTCAAATAAAATACAAAAATATAAATCAAAATCGAATAACAATCAAATGAACGGAAAGTCCAACTTCGTTTTTTTAAAGTTTTTTTAAAACTTCTCTCCTGATTCTAAATACATTTGGAAGGGTATTCAAATTCCGATACGGTGTGTGTGTTTTTTTATACTTTTTTTTATACTTCTTGTTGCGAATCCGACTGAACCGTTTGATTTGGCAGCAGTTTGAATTGGCACCAAGATGTCAAGGACGTGGCGCTGAATTTCATCGAACTCTAAAAGCACTTCTATGAATGAGCCACACTCCTTAGGTGAGAAGAATGGGCAGTTCAGACGAACCATGCAAAGAATAAAAGGGTTCAAGTTTTATTCAGAGTTTTAAAATGGACCTCGAGACGTTGCAAGCAAAACACAGCGAGTGGTTTCATTCAGAGCGATGACGTGCGAGTGCTAGAAGTGTATAATGGTTGCATAGTTTCACCGTTTAGTTTATATATATGTATTTTGTTTTTAAGCAAAATAATTCAATGATAAAGGGGTTATAAATTTACTAATCTGCGACATTTAGAGAAATCATATTGACCAGCCTGCTTGAGAACTAATTGGGCTAAGTGCAAACATGTTTTTTGTTATCAGTTTATTATTTGTTTTTGTACTTGTTTTTAAGTCTTCATTAAGGCTGGAAGATCGGGTCCAACTATTGGTGGGATAAAACTGAAACAGCACATCTTCTTGTAAGTAAAGCCTATATACTCGCGAATCGAAATTCACAAATTAGATGAAATAGGTCACTAAAAAACGTTCGCAGCACAACTAGCGTCCTTACCTTGTCTTCAGCGGCCTCCATATTTCAAAGTGGGTTTTTTTCACAAGGAATTATCAAATATTTTCGTATGGTTCATCGAAACAGGTACATAGTAGGCAACTTTCACCGATTTGTATTTCTTGCCAGCCAAGGTCACGGGGACAAGTAAAATAATTGTTGAGTAGAATATGACAATTCCTATTGTCCTTTTACCTCAGACCAGGTGTAGTGAGTGCATGGTTTAACTCCTATAACATTCTTGCGGTATGTTAAGGATATTATTTAGAATAATAAAGCACTTTCCACTCCGTCTGTTGTTCAATTCTTCTTTGGGATAACACTCAACCCGGTAGAGTGGCTCTATTCATGCCCGTGTTAGGACCTTCATACCGACACGTTCAGTGTAGCTTGTGGTAGAAGGGACTTGTTATAAAAACATTGGTTTGCTGCAAAACGGAACTTTAAATTAACTTAGAGTTTTGGGGGTTACACGCCTGTGTTCCGACACCCCAATATGTTCCAACACCCTTAATCGTATTTTCCCAACCCTAGCCCTAACCCTAGCGCGTAGAATGAGGGACATTAGGTATTTTGGAACAAAGAGCTTTCACCGTTTGGGTTTTTTTTTCTTCAGATAGTTCTATTTATTAATGGAAAGTCATAATCATTGCGTTTCTTAATTGCCTTAAAACAATACACGATTAGATTAGATTATGGTTTCGACATAATTATGGTTTAGCTTCAAGTAGGATGGTGTAAATTATATAGGCCTAAGTGTTTCCGTGGCATTTTTATTTGACTTTAATTTCATGAATTTCATTTTTATTTATTCATTTTTACTACTATTATTATTACAGGGGATCACATTCACGAATTTTTCTGGGTCAGAGTTGATTTGGATCAGGACAAGGGTCAATCCAGTTCCAAGTTGTATTGGTCCAGACCACAGTAAAGGTCAATCTCAAGCGGATTGATAGTTTTTACTGGTGTGTGCTAGTTCGTCGCGTCGGTGACGATATGAACTTTCCACGCACAACGGCAAAAGATAACCATGCTAAAATCCTGCTTAACCGAAAATAATATGTAAATATTGAGAATTTAAAATATGGGTTTCGAGGGTTTGCCTGATGAGGTATCAGTGTATTTAGTTTGCGGTATTACCATGTGTGTATCTACTTCGCTGCGTAGATTTATTCTTTTGAGAACTTGCTATCCTGCCGTGTGGTAAATTTCGAAATTCGGGAGACTACTAAGTTGTGAAAAGAACTGTCCTGCTTTTAACGGTGTACTTAGAATTCGAAAGGTGTGTAGAAGTTGATCTCCCAGACTAGCCAAGTGATGGTTAACCTCGAGTTTTGAAATCTACTTTATCCTTTTACTCAAAAGATGGATCTCAACAACTCAAGATCCTTTGTCACTGGACGATCATTGTGTACAATTTCTCTGGAATATTTCCAGTTTTGTTAACGGCATATCGACAGAGTGACCGGTCCGTCAGTTCCGGTCGATCGACCTTCGTCGTGTAAAGCTGCGCATTGTTATACGAGCATCTACTCGGACTTGATTTCGACGGGTGACAATACAGAATGATTTGCACGACGCCTCTCTAAAAATACTTTGACATAAAAAAATATGATGAGTTGAAGGATAATACGTGAGTGGCAGAGGCTGACCGCAACAAGTTTTCCTTCATTAAAACAAGACAAGGTTAACATTAAACAAAAGACCACTGCAAAAAAAAAAAACGGGCGTTAAAATTGACAACATGGGCGTTGTCACATATAGATTCCAAAAACAATAATCAAAAATTGGCTCCACCACAGGGTGTTAAAATAACACTTATTTCTGCCAACACAATTACATTGGTGTTATTTTAACACACTGGGATGCTAATTTTGATTCTCTCTCGAGTATATAGTATACAGGGATGTGATTTCTCCGTTTTTAACCGGAATTCCGTTTTGTTTTGTTTTTTGTTTTTTTAAAGATCAAATTTATAAAAAATTAAGATAAAACCATATAATAACGCCCCAGATTGCAGAGTAGGGCTTTTAAAACCAAAGATAAATGTTAATATTGGGCTTCGTGCTCGCAAGTTTTCGAGCTCGCATGCTTTCGCGCTTTGCGCTCAGAGTTCAGGTTATTTTCTCAACAGCCTATCACATCCCTGATGAGTATAGATGGGACAGTACCCATGGTGTCAATTCTAACATCCCAGCTTTTGCAGAGTAGTGCAGTTGCCGGGGGAATTCATATTTTGAACCCCCCCCCCCTGCCATTGTTTAATATATTACGTTTAATTATAAATTCGTTCGTTTTAACTGGGCATACCACGCCCCTGCGTTTTGCATACTGAAAACTTTTTTTTCACACTTGATTCATTCAAGAAATTGCTAAAGACTCACTTGTTTTGTCTTTGATTTTAATTTTTGATCTGTGTTGGACATATCCAAGCGCTTTGTAACCTATGGAAAAGGCGCTATATAAATGCTACCTTATTATATTATTATATCATTTCAGTGGCTACAGAATACGGTTTTCAAATTCCCACCCAATTCCATGCACAAGCAATCCTCTGTTTCTTTGCCCATTTTTGTATATTCCTGGTCAAGTTTTTTCGGATATTGATTTTTTGGCATATTTATAGTTTATGGCATTTGTACACACAAAAAGTGTATACAGAATGGAAGTACTAAGTGGCTTACAAGTTATTATAACCAAAAGTACACCGGCCTAATTTGTGACTCTCCTGCAACGGTTTATGATTTCCTGTTATTTGTGTTCATTTAAAGATTGTCTTTTTAACCAATGACACTGACAAAAAATACCTCAAATATACGAAGGTTTGGGGTAAAAGTTGAAGTATATCTACATAAAAGGTGACCCTCAACTTCTAAAGTGCAAAATCGATGAATCAAATTGGCCCAGAACGCGAGTGAAAGGAGAATTGCGATTTACATACGAAAAAGAGGTTCCTCGGTTCAATGATTATACAAAAGAGATCGGCACACCTTGCGGTGAAAGTACCCCCAATGAGAGTATAGGCACCTGGACTGATTGGTTAGGAGCAAGCTGGGTGGTATCGACGAGAGAGTTGGGCTGAGTTCTCTGCACCCTGCTACCATCACTCTGCCTTGCAGGCGAAGACACGTTCGGACGGGTGGCATATCTGGTTGGCTTGGCGGATAATTGATTAGGGCAGGCGATAGGAAACCATTATCCCGCTCTCAAGTTGTGCATCATCTGCTGCCGTCAAAATGGTGCATCAGGTACTCCTCCTCACCGCGGTGGTTGCACTGTGTCTTGTTTCCTCTGCGTATGGTCAAGATGGTAAGAGTTTATTTTATTTTTTATTTTATTTTATTTGTTGGGGGTGTTTTTTGCGTGTTTTTTTGTTTTCTTTATTTCAGAATTGATATAAAGGTACAAACATGTGTTTGATTTGTCCATATTAAATAAAGCACAGCTTCAAGGACTGATATCGATAACTTTAGATCCATCGTAGAAAAATATGGTGTGAATAATCATCGATGGGGGATCTTTTTGAATACAACATGTTTCTTTAACCGTATTAGCTGCAGTTTTGAGGCTGTGGACAGACTCAATCAAAGAGAGAGAGAGAGAAAAGTACACAGCGCATGAATTTATTTACTTTGTAATTTTATTAACGCAAAAACTAGAAATAACCTAGCATGCGTCTTTAAGAGATTTATATGTTATGTATATATGTTTTGTAATCATTAACGAGTTTTTATTTTATTACGTATTTCTGATTTTAGCGTTCGATTGTTGATGCCTATAGGTTCAAGGCTATATACACGCGTAATCCGCACGCCCCGCTTTCCCACACTTTCCAATTTGTCTTTAGAAATTATCTAGATTTGTTGGCCACTCCACGGCTTGTTGCAAATGCATAATAACATCGGTGGCACTCCTTCTTCGCTTCAATGCAACTTATTTTAATCCCCCAAACCATGTACCCGTTTGTAGAGGTCATGGACAAAATCGTTCGTTTCTTTTCAAAAGACAAGACGCTGATTATAATTTTCCCTGCGCGCACGTCGGTGAAAAGTTTGACACTGTTTAGTAGTGATTTGCCCAGCCTCCTCCCACTTTTAATTTGCATAAGACTGTGGACGATC
>CM021528.1:12486897-12497304 GCA_010994315.2 Pisaster ochraceus
AGATCCAGCTTGTGATATGATTTTTCGTAAAATGACATTCTAAAATGACTATTCTGACATTCTATTCTGGGTATACAGGGCTCAACACAAATCTGTGTACGGGTAAAACACAAATAAAATTTGTTATCCCCGATGCAAATTTAACTTCTATTAAAAAGTTATAAACCACAAGGGAAGCTGACTGTGTGAATTTTGACTAAATTTGGGTTGAACAAAGGAAAATTGGCTAGAGGGAGATTTGAACCTCCGGTTTAACTTGCCGGCGCTCTACCAACTGAGTTAACTAGCCCTATGTTGGCTGTCTCCCTATTTTTTCAATATCTTTCTTGTGGGGTCATTATCTCTGTTCAAGAAGACAGCCAGCGTAAAAATGTAGGTCTAGATAGCTCAGTTGGTAGAGCGCTTGTAAACTGTAGGTCGTTAGTTCAAAACTTGCTCCAAATTATTCAAAGAAACGAGCTCAATGCAACTTGTATGGGCGTCTGATAATCGTTGGAGCCAGTTTGTGTGAAGCGGAATTTCATCACACTTACAAACAGGGCCCAATCTCAGAGAGCTGCTTAAGCAGAAAATATTGCTTAAACATTTTCTGCTAAGCGGAAATAAGTAGGACACCAGTCACGGATCTTACATGTGTCATAGTATTTTGGCTGGTATCCCTAATCTGTTAAGCATAATTTTGTTGTGCTTAGCTGCTTTTTGGTCCCTGTCTTGCATATAATGTGTACATAATGACTGTAACGATGAATGTCTTGACCTGTCTTGCTAGATATTGACGAATGTTCCAGCGGTCCATGCCAGAACGGAGGATTCTGTTTGAATCAAATCAACCAATACACCTGTAACTGCCCTGCAGGCTTCGAAGGAGTCAACTGTGAAATCAGTAAGAACCTCCTGCATTTCTGGGAAGGGGTCACTAACAAAAAATCAGGAAATGATTGTCCACCTTTTCTGCTGTTCTGATCGTTTTTGAAAGAGGCAATTTTTCTAGCCTCAAAGAGATCTTTTTGAAAGTATCCTCTGAAAAACAGAAATCAAAAATTTGAAGTACTTTTTTCCAGACAGTGTGGGTGCACACACTATGTCAGTTAATTATTACCCTCTCCTCAAAACAAAACAGAACCAAAACAGGAGACAGAGAGAGAGAGAACAGCTATCCATTAAGGCAGGGTAGACAATTGCATTGGACAACGGGGGCAACAATGGTACCCTAGTACACACATCATCTGCTGAGAAGCTAGAGAATGTTGTTTTTCTTTACAAAATCTTGGGATTAAGCCCGGTTCATACTTCCTGCGAATGCGAACGCGAAGCAAATTTGACGTCTGTTTTCGGTGCAATATTTGCAAGAGTTGAGCACAGCAAGTTGTTTTTTGCAAATTTATGACATCAAATTCGCTTTGCATTCGTAGGAAGTATGAACCGGGCAAAAATGGCACAAATAGCCCACTATGAGGGCAGAGATGGTACTTGTGATTGATTTAGCTTGGTGCGCTACATACTTGTGCTGCACAGGCTGTATACTCCCAAGGGAGCTGAAATAGTTTGAGGAATGAAATAAATGGCCCAGTGACCAGGGGTAATAATGTTGGAGCGCCATGTCGTGTCACTGAGTGATGGATTTGAGCGCTACGTAAGAAGCCACTATTATTTCTTATTATTACTATCATCTGTTGTATTGTCAATTGACAAGTAATGATCATAAATATATTGATATTATTCTTCTTTAGATATCAATGAATGTGCCAGCCGACCATGTCAGAATTCAGGAACATGTGACGACCAAGTAAACCGCTTTGTGTGTACCTGTGTGCCCGGATACGAAGGCGTCTTCTGCGAAATTAGTAAGTGTTTCTCTCATAAAGTCACTGCAACCTCGTTTCCAGGGGTGATCGATCTCGCTGCCCCATTTGCTTTTTTTCCGCTGTCGCGCTGCTCACTCACAACCCCCTGGTATTGGTTTATTAAAATGTGCCATCACGTGGCACATTTCAATAAGGCCTGTGGCCGATCCATTCTACGCACCCACTCAAGTATGGTAGCCCACAAAGGAGGCATCAAGTCATAGAGCAACTGGTCCCCTCTCAATCTTCTTTGAACATAAGTACTTTTGTTGATTTCTAATCAGACAAAATAATTTCGCTCACTACCGTTACCATCTTTATAACAAGTAGGTTTTCAGATAGAAATTACAAAAAAAATTATGTCAGTCTTGTTTGTCTCGTGTAGTTACTGCAACCTTGTTTTCAGGGGTGATCGAATCTCGCTGCCCCATTTGCTTTTTCCTGCAAGCTCTGCTCGCTCATACCTCTAGTATGACCCTACCCTTTGATAGTGACCAGGCAAGTCACTGTACCGGACATTATTCAAACTTAACTCGTAAATGGCGAACAGATTTCAACATATTAAACATAAAAAGCAATCATCTAGATATAAGCTAAGTTTCAATTCCACAAAGAGCTTACATTGATCTTAAAATGTGTGCTGCTGTTAACTGCTAAGCAAAGTATGATATCACAAAACAATTCACTAAGATGATCTTGACTTATCATCTTCAAGGTTCAAGGATCACGGTTCAAGGGTCAAGGTTCATTTATTTTCCACAGTATCAAAACAAAAAAGAAATGATCACTCACAAGAGATCGTTGAAAAAGAATACAACTTTTCAGTATAGATTTCAAGAACTACATGAAAACAAATATGACGCTGCAGAGGGATCCATTTTAGAAGCAGAGCTTGTAGGCAACGTTCCCTAAAGACATGCATGTGCATTGAGACGGAGAATAGAAATTTAATGAACCAAGGAGGTCCCTGGTCGAGTCGAGCCACTAAGGAATATAATGGAAGGAACAGGTCTCAATGCACAGGCACGTACTCGAAAAAGAAATAGTAGATACTTTAAAATGAATCTTAGTGCTTTGTGAAAATAGAGTCCGGATTTCAGCAGTTATTGATGTTGAAATAACCACATTTATCGGAAACCTGGTTACTAGATGATGTCTTCAGGTCTGTATTTTCATCTTTGAGAGGGCAAGGCCATTTTCGTTTCGCAAAGGGCACTTCCATTGGAAAGTCTTAAAGTCTAAGGGAAAAAGAGACAATATTTTGTGTACTTATATTCCAAATTCTTGCGTGGATCCATACAAACAAACGTACAGTAATTCCGACAGATTTAACTTCTGCTGATAAAATTCTAAGTATTTTTGTTTTCAAGCATGTCTTTGTTGTGCTTTTCCTTTGCAGACATCCAAGAGTGTAACAGCTTCCCCTGTCGCAATGGAGGACAGTGTGTTGACGGCATCAACGCCTTCTCTTGCAACTGTGCTGCCGGATGGACTGGCACTTTCTGCGAAATCAGTAAAGCCTTTCGTTCCATTGTGATCAACCTCTCTCTGATCTAACCAATAACCCCAAAAGTTAACCCTAACGAGTTTTTCCTCCCAGTTTTTCCCCCCCTACACTGGCAAAAAATAAAAGGCAAAGGTGACTTCAGAACAGCAATAGCACCCTTGTGGTCCAGCAGCGGTTACCCGAAAATCATGCAAACGCATGAGCCCAGGTGTCGTAAGTAGAAGTGACCTAGGTCGCCTACCAGCGTCCAAAGGTCACGGGTACGCCACAGGCAGGTCATTTTTTCCTACCGGATAAAATGACCTGCCTGGTCTGTTATGTATACATACCCATTGCATGTTTTCATGGTGTCATGGTGCTGGAAAAAACTAACAACTCTTTATGTTCTATCTTCTTTCCCTCTCTTTTTATTTTTTTTTATTTATTTTTTAAATTTTTTTTAGAGTATTTCCGTTTCTTTTCTTCTTTTCTCTCAATTTTCTCCCTTCCCTTCCCATCCACCCAAATATCCATTAAGTTAGGGCGTAAATAATTTACACTTAGGCATAGCTGTAGGGATTTATCATAAGAGTCATGTTCCCACCCTAAACATAAGTTTTAAAAAATCACCTGCAAATGGCCTCCAAAAAGTCAGGAATGAGTATCAACCGTTTTTGATCGTTTGGATCGTTTTGTTTATGAAAGGGGAAAATTATTGCAATTTTCTCAAAAAGATCTTTTAAAAGTATCTTCTGGAAAAAAAACAGAATTCTCAAATTTGAAGTAAGGTTTTCCTGACGTTTTGGGTGCACACACTCTGGACAAACCAGGGGAAGTTCTCTGACGACCTTTAACCTTTTATGCCTCCTCTTTCCTGTTTACCAAAAGTACCAAAATTGTCTCAAGCTAATACTCAAATGGATAAATATGCTGTGGCAAAAAAACTTGTTTGAACCCTTTGTAAAAGACTTCATTTTGAATAGAAAAAAAACAAAAACAGGCATAGCTTTTAAATGCTTTCTTGAGGCATAAATCGTAAAGGTATCGTCGGACCTCGTTCCTCCGTGTTTTTCACACTAAGTGTGTTTTGCAGGAGGTGTGAAATTGGTTGACACCAATTTCACACCTGCTCCTGTTGTATTCCCTTTTGCCAGATATCAACGAGTGCGCAAGTAACCCTTGTCAGAACAGCGGCACTTGCGTGGATCGTGTCAATGCTTACGAGTGCCAGTGCTTGGCTGGATATACAGGAAACATGTGCCAGACAAGTAAGTATGCTGAAGCTTTTCTGTAAAGTAGCTCACCGGGCTAGTAAACTGTGTATTTTACTTGTCCCAAGGATGTTTTAGTAGCGCAGATTTTTAAATATGTATTGTCTTAAATGTATCTTTCCGATGGTAGCAATCACAGCCTGTAAATTGAAAGTTACATTCACATCTGAAAAGGAAGAAATATGAGCATTTTAAATAAGATGGTTGCACAGTTGTTAGTCGCCTTCAGGGCAAGTTGAGAAGTGGTGTTGACTAGCCCGTAGCAGTTTTTACTAGACAATGTACACTGGGCGTAATGTTAAGGGCAAGCTCTGCTGAGTGATTTACCCTTTGGATAATACCGACCAAACAAAAATTATGATTGAAAGAAAGGCAGTAGTTTTTTTGTGGTTTAGGCTGGAACTTTCACATTTTCCTTGATGATCCTTTAACATCTTGTTTGGTTTCAGTCTCGTATAAAAAAAGTGTGCCAAAAAACCTTCCACAAAAGAGATGAAGTATTATACAGGTATACGATTAGTTCCACTGACGTTAATTTCAGTTCACACTTTTCTTTGATTGTACAAACCTCTTAAGATGTAACTTTTGGAAAAAAATTGAATATTTATGTTTTATTTACAGAGATTTAACATTTTACTTTTTCAGATATCAATGAATGTAGCAGCAATCCTTGCCGTAATGGAGGGATCTGTGCGGACGGTATCAATGAGTACGTCTGTAACTGTCCACAAGATTACACCGGCGTCCATTGTGAAACCAGTGAGTATTGCTTCTCCATCATTCATTCATTTGTCGTGACAAGTTTCCTCTTGCTTTTGTGATGAATATCATCTGGGTAACTGTTCACAGATTTGCACATTCAACTTACATGGTGTAGAGACGGTCATTGGTGGAAAATTTTCCCATAGTTTTTTTTTAGAATTGAGTAAAATGTTTAGTGTTGGTCTCGCAAGTCCAAAACCTGACGTTTGAAAACAGTGACAACATACGAGGTTTCTTTTTGACTTCTTGACTTCGATGACCACCTGGGCTGAAACTTTCGCAGGTTTGATTATTTAAGTTAAGTGCTAATACTGGTCTTTGACAATTACCAAAATGTTGTTCTCATATAAAAACAGATACCAGTGTTTGATAATGAGCAAAGTTGTTGTTGTTGTTGTTGACATTCTCTCATCCATCTCCATTTGCCCGTATCTTTCACTCCAGATCTGAATGCATGCAGAAGTTCCCCATGCCAGAATGGCGGACGCTGCGAGAACCGGGGCTCAGACTACGTCTGCATCTGCACAACTGCGTACACGGGACAAAACTGTCAATACGGTAGATTCTTCAAACATGGTTTGGTTTTCCCTCCAGATAAGATCCAGGGACTTAAATGCAAACAAACACAGAGATGACTCGTTTTCATATCCCAGCTTTTTGTGGTCTTCATTTTGCCTGTACCATTAACTTTCTGTTAGCAGTGATGGTATTTTGTTGCAGTAATGCACAGGAATTTGTATTTAACTGACCTTTTAGATTTTAATTTCCTACATAAACTTATTTTTATCTGAACTTAAAATTGGCCAAAATGTTACTTGAAGCAACAAAATATAAAGTCTAAGTTATTTACTAATAACTGCTCGAGATATTTGAAGAATACATCATTCCCCCCATTGATGATTTCATAGTTTATGTCATGACACAAAATGTTAACTCTTTTTATCACTGAAATAGAAATTAACAGCTGCTCCAGTGTTCCTTGTCAGAATGGAGGGACATGCACAGACAGCTTGACTGGCTACACGTGCGCATGCCGAGATGGATACACCGGTATCAACTGTGAAACTTGTGAGTGTGACAAGATGGTCATATCGGTCTGAAAGGCCTAGGGATAAGGGTGTCCAAATTATTGGCTTTGGTATAGGCTACGTCTGGATTGCTAAATAGTGCTTTGTTCTTACTGACAATGTAGCCAGAGCCACAAGTCAAGGTCGCTTGATTTGAATGCGGCTTTCTAAAACATTAAGGAATAAACCAATGCACCCCTTTCATATCAGTCACAATCTCAAATAGCGCCCTCACTGACCCACAAGGGAGGCAGATCATTGGATGGCAGCTGCCCTTGGTGCATAAAAACATGCACGTGACCTCTTCTTCTTCTTCTTCCGGTTTCTGCGCAGGCTAACATTTTTTTTTACTGAAGACTGAGGCACTGAGACTTCAGTTTACCAGCAATCGTTGCAGGTCTATTGAATCAGTTAGAGCAAGAACAATTTTACAGTCCCTCTTTTCCAAAGAGTATAGTTTCAGCATTTAGAGGTCCACTTGATCTGCTTATGTTTCACAGTACAAAATACTTCCCCAAATTCTTACAGTGAAAGACTGTGGCTGGAGCAAACATTAAGAAATTGTTTTCAATGGTAACTTATCTCAAAAAGATACAATGTAATCGTACATGGTGTCATCATCTAAACTCAGCCAATTGAGTTTTCAAACGATAGAAAATGGCGACAGAGATTGTACCGCTTTTTGGTCTTTCTACACAATGCAATTATTGCATCACTTGAGGTGTCTGCTTTGTTGCCTTTAGTGACATACTGCGATCTGGAAGGAGAATGGTACAACGACTTCGGCGATAAGGTTACACTGACCCAGACAGGCTCTGGTATGCTGCTTGGCGATTACATCAGAGCATCGGAGAGGCTCATCGGATATATGGGTGAGTCATGGTGAACTAAATCTCTCCCTTCAGCTGAGGGCAAGCTGGACAGCAACTCGAACCCTCCTAGTGTTTGACCATTCAACATCATCTCCATGATTTTGAATGATAGATGCTCTATGTCAGCCTGCAACATGATATCATGTGGTGAATGCGTCTACACAGTACACAGTCAACCCTCCTACTGTCTGACCATTCAATAATCTCCCCATGGTTTTGAACGATAGAAACGCTGTGCCAGCCTGCTTAATGATATCATGTGGTGAATGCATCTACAAAGTACACAGTCAACCCTTCTACTGTCTGACTATTCAATATCCTCCCTATGAATGCATCTACACAGTACACAGTCAACCCTCCTACTGTCTGACCATTCAATAATCTCTCAATGGTTTTGAATGATAGATACGCTGTGCCAGCCTGCAACATAATTTTGTGTGGTGAATGCGTCCTACAAAGTACACAACTAGTTCTGTGCACAGTTGTTCAGTATAAGTAACCCTTATAGTTGAATGGTTGTTCTACTCTGTAAAAACTTTCCGATCATCAAAATTACTGACTGGTTCCCGAGACAAGGATCACGGAAT
Source organism: Pisaster ochraceus (assembly GCA_010994315.2). Classification (NCBI taxonomy): domain Eukaryota; kingdom Metazoa; phylum Echinodermata; class Asteroidea; order Forcipulatida; family Asteriidae; genus Pisaster; species Pisaster ochraceus. The sequence continues at coordinate 12,494,787 of CM021528.1, forward strand.
GGAGTTAAGAACCAAACGGCTTTTTTTGCAAAGAAAAGGGTTCCATCTGATTTGTCATCTGAAAAAAAATTGTTTTCTTTTTTTTTCCATCCAGCCCCCACTGTCCTCGTCGGCTATGCCAACCGAAATGTAGACTTCCCTGCGTTCGGCTTCACCATCATCCGTGAAAGCGGTCAGATGGCCAGCAGCTGGACTGGTCAGTGCCACTGGTGCGGTGGTTCAGAGGTGCTAATGACATCTTGGATTCAGTCTAACCAGGCCAACACCTGCAGTATGATGAGGGATGCTACTGAGTAAGTGGACCATTAGAGGTTACCTGATTGATTATAGGCAGGGGTAAGAGATTTTCTAGAGGGTTTTTCTTTCTTTCTGTTTAAACTCCTGGATTCAATTCATCGAGGTCAGCTCCTGCCGTAGGATGAGGAACGCTAGTGGGTAAGTGACCATGAGGGAAATGCCTGGTTAAGTAGGAGATTGGGGAAGGAGGTACGGGAGGTGGTTTTGCTCTGTTTGTCCTCGTGGGTACAGTCAAACAAGGTTAACACCTACGGTTCTGTGTAAATATCCCATGAACAAGTGAGAGTGCCTGGTTAAGTGTTGATTTGGGGCTGGGGCCTGGAGGTGAGGAAAGAGGAGGTACCTCTTAGTTTGGGATGGATCGCTGAGTGGAGGGGAGGGCGTTCTTTAAATCTCTCGGTGCGGGGTATCTCTCGATGGTAACTCGTGTTTGGCTTGCACGCTCAAGGAATCATCAAGGGTACTGTAGTAGTCCATTGAGTGAGAGAGTGCTGTGATTCAGGATTTTGTAAACGCAGGGCTGCCTCGGCTAAGCATAAGTGCACTTTAGCTGTTCCGTCCCTAGGCTGTCAAACCCCTCATCAGTAACTTAGCACGATGAAATGATGTGAAGTGAATTTGTGCTGAAGGAAATCTACGATGACTAAGGCTTGTAGAACATGTCGTGGCCGAATATCCCCAAACGTGAGCGAGCGAGCGATCCTGAAGCTAGTTGTTCTACCAAAGATTTATCGCAACATGGAACAGGCCGTTGAAGCCAGTGACTGTGTATCGAGCAATTATCACAAACTGCACGTTAACCAACCAAATCACAAAAACGATCTTGCGTAGACACAAATTTTCAGCAAAATTTTTTACTACAAAAGCCATTAAACTTGAAAATAAAATGTTACAGGTTACTAGTTGTTGGAATGAGATCCTACTTCGGGCTGAAGTCACTCATGCTGGTTGAATTCGATCAAATAAGCTTGAATTCTGCCTACTACCAGTTTTTTGAAAGCTTAGCTTATTTTACGCGACTCAATTTTTTCCACTAGTGTGCCGTGTAACACGGACACTTGATTAATATGCACATTAGATCTTCGATGTTTACCGAATGCTCTGCGTAATGGTCTATTGTTGTCAGAGACGTGGAATAAAAACTTTCCCATAAACGGAACGCTGGAGACGGTAATGTGATTCATGGAGCTATCCCAGAGTTCGCTCCCAGGGATCAACGTCAAGTTTAATCAAAAATCAAAGAGAATCGTCATCTCAAATATTTGGACATTGAATTATTCTTTGCTTCGTTTAAGACCGTTATAAACTATGTAAATGTAGAAATGTGAAACCACTGGGTAAAGGCCATGATACCAACGGGTAGAAATGTCTCTGGGCATCAATGGCTACTTTTTTGTCGTTATCTCTCCTACAGGATGGGCCAGGACCGCTGGACCCGATACGAGCAAGACTTGGCCCCCTGCCGCCTCAACTAAAAGCCTGCCCCCCCTTAAAGGTGGTATCCAGCTGTAAATGCACTATTACAGATTGCTGCTATATTATATTAATGTGCTGATTTAAGAAGATTTTAAGAAATCTCTTTGTTTTCTTTATCTGAGTGGACTGGAGACGTTACAGTTCAAAAAACAACAAGTCTAACTCTTACACTTGGCGCCTGTAGATGATGCAGCACATTTGTGGGGGGATGGGTGTCTCATTTCTCAGGAAACTTCAACCAATTTAATAATTTGGACACAAATCTTAACATTTTGGGGAATCAAGATTTTAAAATAAGGCATGTTTTAAAATCAATATTAATATACACTTACATATGACTAAAGGCATAGCATGCACTTTTGGGTGAGTTTTTATACAAAGTCACTTTCTAGTTCCTAGTCGTTAAGTAGTTAATTTGAATTTTTTCGTTGACAGCACAACCACAAAGCAAAAGTGGCATATAAATGTAGCGTTTAAGTTTTAAAGCTGATCTCTTTTACATCAGTTACCCAAAAGGATCTGAACAAAATACAAAGATGCATTGCAAAGTTTTTTTTTGTGTTTTTTTTAAAGCTATAGTAAGAATAAAATGTATTGAAGAAATTGAGGAGGTTTACTTTAATTACCATGGTTACCTTAAAGATATACATTTCTCCCTTTCTATTAAACCATTTTAAAATCTTATTTTGTCTGTGCAACATTTTGAAAGCAATGCTTTTATGGGCTTTATGGTGCTGTAGATACT
>CM021528.1:12546143-12558289 GCA_010994315.2 Pisaster ochraceus
TTTTTTTTAGCAGTTACCAATTTACACATCTAGTATCAATAACCCATTTTTTTCTTTCCACAGATATCGATGAGTGCGCTAGTCAACCGTGTCTGAACAGAGGACAGTGTATTGACGGCATCAACTTGTACACCTGCATTTGTCCCCAAGGGTTTGAAGGAATCAACTGCGAAACCAGTAAGATCATTTCAAATTCATTTCTCTGTTATATTACTTCAATTAAAGTTTCTAAGATAAAAGCAATACATTCCTAATTCGTTCACCTCGTTATTGGATTTTTTTTCAAATTTGAAGGTTTCGTTAGAATAAACATCTTTTTATCTGAGGGTAAATTTCAAAATGAGGATGTATAAAGGAAGACCTAATTAGGCTGCCACTATCTTCGCCTGGTTCCCTAGGTTCAATAACAATCATGAGTACAGTCTTGTATCCTTACTTGAGAAACAAAACTTAAGGACACTGAACCACTGGAATGTGGATACCAAAGCATAGATAAATAAAGAAAAAAATGTATTATCCCACACAGGGATAACTGAAATCACCTTGATTCAAACGGTATGGACAATAATAGTTATTTAATTAACCGAACATTTTTAAAAAGCTGAGAGTTAGCTTCAACAAATAAAATTAAAATAGATTATCAAAATGATAAGAGAGAAGTGTTAAAGAATCTTAATATCCAAGATTTGTTTTAATAAAAGAGTTCCCTTTTGGTGTACTTTCTCTTGTTGCCGTACAGATGTCAACGAATGTCAGAGCAATCCCTGTATAAACCAAGGTACATGTAACGATGGCACCAACGGCTACACCTGTTCCTGTGTGGGAGGCTTCACTGGAACTGTTTGTGAAATAAGTAAGTGTTGTACTTAGGGGATTTCGGCTAAGGCTCTGGCTTCGGCTGTAGCTTCAATTGTTTATGAAATGAGTAAAAAGTTTTGTTTGGATCTCCTGTTTGGAAACAGTGGAACAAAGGCCAAGTTCGCGCAAGTATTATCGTTGACTATAGTTCGACTAAGTTAGCCTGAAATTTGTCCAGTCAGCGATAGTTGGACTACACTAGTCAACTATTTGGAACCAGCCTACCGGGCATGGTCACATCACTGGTTATCAATAGCCGTTTCCATAGCACAGTGCAGAGTGGACCTGCCAGTTACAGGAAAATTATAACGTACGTTAAGTCGCTGGGTTGCATACACGCGACATGACTAAAGCTGTTCAACTTCTGCGCACATGGGCTACATGGAAAACTGATACTGGTCTTGAACTATTACCAAGGTTGGCTGCGTATTTTCAAAGGCCTTAAAAAGGAAACCTGAATATATTGCTTCATTTTTGTTTCCTTTCCAGACATCAATGAGTGTGAGAGTTCTCCCTGTCGCAACGGCGGCAACTGCCAAGATCTGATCAACGCCTACCAGTGTCAATGCGCTCCCGGCTGGGGTGGAAGCAACTGCCACATCAGTAAGTAGCAATCAAGCTTTTTGTTAAATGTATATTCCAAAGATAGTTTGGGGAGAGACTCATAATGTTTCTCACGCCGAACTGGTCAAAGATTGTCTGCATTTTCTCAGGCTTTTTGATCCCACGATAGACTCGGGGAGAGAATTCCAAAGTCGGGGATCGCTGATGGCTAGTAGTTCTGGATGCCACCTGTCTGATTGTCATGGGCTGGTTAATGCACAGAGCCACGCGTCAATCTTGTGGGTTGATGGAAGCCATGTTTGAGGATGGTGCTGCTTGCAAGGAAGGGACATCTTCCATGAGCTGCCTGGTGTATGATGGACAGACCAACAACATCACAGCAGAGTTGCAGAGGCTCCAGGGGGATGTCAGGGGATATTCTGTGACATTTCCTCTGCATTGAGTTGAGGGAGCAGACAAGGTACAGACGGGCTTGCAGGGAAACGAGGAGTGTGTAGAGGGTGGGGGTTCACATCCAATCAGAGCAACTTCCCCAGATCTGTTTTCCGCAGTTAGGCTTAGTTTCAAGATGATTTTTTTTCATCAACACCAACTTCAACATGAATTTGTGTTGAAACTTAACAATACACTAGCGTTGATAAATATCTAAAAAGTTGGGTCCAACACAGAGCTTGAGTCAGATACTCTTGAGAAATAAAACTATAATAAAGTATAAAATAACTTTTTTTTTTATCGTTTTTATTTATTTATTTATTTTATTTATTTATTTGTTTTGCTTTTATTAGACATTGATGAATGCTTGAGTCAACCGTGCCGTAACGAGGGACGCTGTCTCGACCAAGTGAATGGCTACATGTGTAGATGCGCTGCAGGCTTCACTGGAACAAACTGTGAAATCGGTAAGTTCATTGTTTATACTGTCTTTTCTCCTAAAGACGATCGGAGCATACAGATCGAGTTGTTACACCACCTGTTTTTTTTCAGAACCCCCATAACTTACTGGAAATATTGGGAGATAGTGTAACTGCAAAGCTAAACTTCTTGATTTTCTTTAGTATAGATTTTTTTCCACGTACAATTTCAACAAAAATTCATTCAATTTAAAGCCTGGCTCATTCGAATGAATGCTGCGTTGCATCAGTATTCAACATTCAAAACGAGTAATTCGATTTTGACAGTATAGCATTCACTGGTCAAAATAAGATCATTTAAATTTATTAAGTTGCAAAGAGTCAATCAATTTTCTCAAACGCAAACAGTAAAAGCTGGGTCAACCATTCAATTTCATGAATTGTAAATAGGTAATAGAAAGTCAACTGAAGAAAGGTTACATTGTAGTCTCAATTTCTACAGATAAAATAGATTGACTGAAACCAACCTGAATGAGAAGAACAAAATAATGTGTGCACAGAAAATGAAATTGAATGCAATAGTAGCGTTGAATGACTGAGGGGAAACATGCGTGAATTTGAGTGCATGTTCATGAAATTTAATAGATTTTTGCTGAAGTTGACTTGGGAAAACCTATAATCCAGGTGATTGCATCGAATTTTAATGACACAACATCTTGATTTTACAATTTGTATTGTTATTCTTTGTCTGTTCAGATATTAACGAATGTGAAAGCCAGCCATGCAGGAACGGAGGCCAATGTGTTGACAGGATCAACGCCTATGAGTGCCAGTGCCCCACCAACTACGAAGGAATCAACTGTGAAATTTGTAAGTGTTTTATTTTTAAATACAATTTTGTACCATCATTTTGTTTTTATTTTGTTTTATGGCATGAAACCATTGTCGCCTGGTGATAAATACAGTGACCTTGTGCATTCCGGGCCATTTGCTGGCAGGCAAGATTCTACACTGTTGGTATAGAAAGTTTGTTATTGTAATTTCAACATAAATTAAAGTTTGGGGTTTTTTTTTGTTTCAGGGAAAAAATATACAGATATATCTTACAACAAGTGTTGAGATTCATTCCTTTTCTTGGTACCAAAAATTGATAACAATCAATGTAAGAATTTCACCTGTTAGGAAGTCCAGGCACCATGACTCATTCGTAAACTATTAAGTCACCATTGTTTATAACTAGCTATTGTAGTTTAGATGAGCAAAATTTAATACTCTATATTTTTTTCCCTTTGGTGATCTCATTTATTTGTGTGACACCAAAAAATGAAGTGGATTACATTTGATTTACACACTGTTTGTACTCTTCCTGGTAGCTCTTGACGCATGCATGAGTGGACCCTGTCAGAACGGTGGACGCTGTGAGAACCGTGGGGCTGACTTTGTCTGTTTCTGCTCTGCCGGATACACCGGAACCACTTGCCAATACGGTAAGGGATCAACCAAAATGTCCAACATTTTAAAGGTCGTACGGAGAGAATTTACTTGTTAACACGTTGACTGCCGGTCATAGATTCTTAGGGCGTTCCCATTTGGCAAGTGTGGTGCGCATGCGCGCATACCAACAGCAAAAACACTATAAAAAAAAAAATTGAACATACAAATTCTAAGGTATGTCCTCACCACTGCCAGAAGCGTATTTGTTGCATTCTCAGTGATGCCAGTGTATTCAATAAACAATACAAAAACTTTTCATTCTCTACGAGTATACTCGCAGTGGCAGAATCCGTTACACCTGTTACTACGAATATACTCGTAGGCGGCAGTCAACGTGTTAAGACCCCCTTCCTTCCAACCCCCGTGGGTGTGACTGTCACTGTGCATTATTATCATTATTACTATTATTTATTCAGCCATCACAGCAATACAAAACATTACCTCAATACTCCCAGCTGGGCTTGGAGAAACAAAAGCAAGCAGTTTACTTTGATTCATAGACCTGCTACCACAGATCTGGTTGTAAAACAAAAAGAGTAGACACAATATATAATAATTTATGTAAAAATAATTGACAAGAAAATAAACTAAAATTAAAACCATGTTTACAATACTTATGCTGTCACCCCAATCCCTAAGCCAAACATCATGATCAAGCTCAGTGACTGCTTGATTTTTCAAGGTGGGGAGGGGTTTCTCTGTTGATTTTACTGTAAAATTATCAGCATTTTTATCCCAGCATGCAATTTCTTCCCCTTCTTCCAGTCGAAAAACTGAAGAAAAAACACTGTACAAACTCTTATGTCAATTTGCAGTTTCCTCTTTTCAGCAAAAACAAAGTTGCAGAGCTGCCAACTTTCCCTGATTCTGCAGAAAGTTCCCTGAAAAAAAACCAATCTGTCCATGTTCTCATGAACAATTATGAAAATCGCCCTGATTATGAAACTTTCTCCAAGTTATGTTGAATGTAAATTCTAAATATCTCCCTGATTGCAAGATGCAAATGTTGGCAGCTCTGAAGTTGCCTGTCTGTTTTAAACTCTCATTATAGTCAAGTCAAGCTCAGCCTCTAACCCCCCCCCCCCCACCCAAAAGAAAAACAAACAACAACAACAACATGTTAGTTTATTTTTTATCCTTAAAAAGTAAGTTATGTTTTATCTGGAGCTCATCATTATCACCTGCCACTAAATTCTCTGGGCTTTTTTGTTTTGTTTGTTACTTTTATTTATTTATTTATTTATTTTGTTTTGATCTTGTAGAAATCAATGAGTGTTCCAGCCTCCCATGTCAGAACGGTGGTGTGTGCATTGATGGTGTCGTTGGATACACATGCAACTGCCCCGATGGATACACCGGACTCAACTGCGAGACAGGTACTGAAACAGAGACATTAAGAATCAATGCAAAATCATTTTTGGAAGAGCACATTCATTTATCATTTTGCGCTAATACTGCGTGAGGCATGTTGGAGTTTTATCAATTTCCATGCCTGGTTTTGTCAGTGAACCGCTTGGCAGCATAAACAATTTGAATACATGTCGCAGCTCAAAGCCAAAATCCAAGTTACCCATAAAGATGGCGCCATTGGGAATTAACTAAACGCTTACGATACTGATGTAATTATGACTTGGGTATGTTTTTTTGTTTTTTTGTGTAGTGACCATCTGTGACCTTGAAGGTACCTGGTATAATGACATCGGTGACACCGTCACTCTGACTAGGACGGCCTCTGGGATGCTGCTCGGCGAATTCAGATCTAAGGATGAGAGGCAGCAGGGATATATGGGTAAGTTTTAAAGGGCGGGTGTACCTTTGGTAATTACTCTGTCCCCTGTTGATTCTCAATGGGTAGACAGGGAGTTAGACAATGGACCTGGGGCGTGTTTGTGGATATGAAAGAAATTTTGAATTGAGTGGAATTAAGTGAATTTGATTGTTTGGGACTTTATTTTAATGATTGTTCAGCTAGATTTCTTCTTAAGAGATGTCGAAGAAAAATATAAAAATTCGATCATGGCCGAGCGGTCTTGCGCACAGACTCAAGCTCTGGTGGTCAGGTCATCCGGGTGTGGGTTTGGGTTCCAGTTGTAACACTTGTGTCCTTGAGCAAGATGCTTTACCATAATTTCTTCTCCTCATCCAGGAGTATAAATGGGTACCTGCAAGGGCAGAGGTTGATATTGTGTTTGATTAAGTCTTTGGAGCGCCAAGGCAGCTATGGGGTTTAGATTCCCCAGGGACCTGAGAAAGATTACTGGAATGTTATTGGCCCAATGGCCAGGGCACTAATACGAAACGCATTGATGCGTTGTTGTAAAATGTGCTACACACGAACCAGTTTATCATCATCATGTGTAGAAGTGTCCCTGTAACTTAAATTCTGTTTGATCTTCCATTGTTTTAGTTCCTACCATCCTGGTTGGCTACGCTGCGCAAAACGTCCACTTCCCTGCCTTTGGGTTTACTGTCATTCGGAATAACGGGCAGATGGCAATCAGCTGGACCGGTCAGTGTCAGTGGTGTGTGGACGCTGAGGTACTCATGACCAACTGGATCGAGATGGACATGGTCAACACGTGTGAACTTGCCAAGCATGCCACAAGGTACGTACTGTTTGACTTTTGGGGTAAAATGAAACAGGATCTCAGATAGCAATAAGGTAGTAGTTATAAATCTTGTAGTCCCTCTGGAGGCACTGTGCTTCTTTGCTGTGTCTTTCCTTGTTTAGTTTTAGTTCTTTGTCTGTTATTTTACTAGATGTTAAATTTGCATCGGGGATAAATAATATTATTTGGTTCACCCATAAACCGATATGTTAAGCACTGTATTCTCGGTACTTTCCTCGAGTCCTGTGAAAAACCTGCTTATACCCCAATGAGAGTATCAAAGGTCTCAAATCAGGAAACCCTGGGTGACAATGACAAACTATCCCAGTTGGGATATACTACTACCCTGATCTTACCCCAATGAGTGTATCAAAGGTCTCAAATCGAGAAACCCTGGGTGACAATGACAAACAATCTATCCCAGTTGGGATATACTACTACCCTGATCTTACCCTAATGAGTGTATCAAAGGTCTCAAATCAGGAAACGGCCTCAGTGACAATCACAGAAAACTATCTCAGTTGGGATGTACTTCTACCCTAATTGGAGCCTCCTTCTCCTGATGAGGAAATCAATGGTCCCAATTAAGGAAACCCTCAGAGAAATTTACACAAAAACCATCCAAATTTGGATATACCTCTACCCTGATTGGAACCCTTTTCCTCTTCTCTTTGACTAGAATTTGGACGACTAAAATGAGGAGCGGCATGTTTTCCCAAAATGTATTGGTCAAAACCTTAAATTCCTTCAAAGTTATGAGCATATTCACAAGAAGCACAGGATTGTAGTTGTTTTTATCAGAAATTGCTTTTTTATTTGGGGTAAAAATCTCCTTAAGTTTGCCTCATATTCACAAAATTAATACAGTCGAAACCAAAGGTGTACCTTCACCTTCAATGTGTGTTTGAATGTTTTTAGACACGCAAAACCAAAATGCATTTCACTGTTTGTGTATAGATGTATATGTGTGACAATAAAACAAATTATAACTTTTGTTTGTTTCTTTTTTTTTCAGAACTGGCCATGATCACTGGACCAGATATGAACAGCAGCTCCAACCCTGCCGTCTCAACTAAATAGCGCCCTCTATAGGCCAATAAACTAAAGGGGTATACTTTCTAGTTTGGTTAGACTACCTGTGATTTTTTTTTTTATATACTGATATTAATACCCTTGGCAGTTAAAAAATTGTACAAATCATTTTTTCACATCCAAAAATCTGTAATGTACAAAACTAATAAAAGTTGTTCGTTGATTTGAGATGGTGAAAGAAATTTGGACTCTTTTTGTAACCAGGTAGCTAAAAGTAGTTTGGGATCTTCCACTCTTACGGTAATAGGTTTGTTGTAGGTTGATAGTATCCTTTAAAAAGTCATGGCTGGATCAAGGTTCATCAAAAAGGTCATAACTCATTATGCAAAAAGGTCATATCTTGAATGACTGAATTTTATTATTGATTTACAATGACAGGTTAAACCGTGTAGAAAGAAAGTTGACCATTTCTCAAGATGGCTATAAATATATTTTGTTTGACAATGATATTTCTTCCACAGGATAAAAAATAATTAATATGTAGGAAATGTATAATCGTTTAGATTACTAGTTCTTTAAAATTAGTGGGCAAGAAGTCAAAAGGTCAATTTCGAAGGTAGAGTTCTATTATGACTAGAGTATAACAATTCTTATTTTCTGATCGAATTACTTGTTTTTTTGGGTTTTTTTTATATGTTATTTTCTCCATAATGCAAACCACTTGTTTTGATGACATCAAAGACTGATGAATGATTTTATTGACCTATTTACCTCTTGGCACACACAAAAATGTGTACCTTTCCCTTGAAAGTGGTGGGTGATAAGTTGGTTTCTTTATTGCTATTTTGTAATATTGTTTCACAGGAAATTAGGAAGGATTTGCGAGTTATCTATTAGTACACTTTCCAGCTTTTTATGGGTAAAATTAAGGTTTTTTGTCCTAAATTGAAATGTTATGTACAAATAATTTCATTTTGGAAGGTGCTTGTATAAAGAAATTGCGTAACCCATCAAGGAACAAGTCTGTTGAGGGACAGATTCAGGAATACAAAAGTTCACGTTTTCAGTTGAAGTACTTAACATTAAAGTGCATTTTATTAAATATTGTTATTTACACAGGGTAGCAATTGTATCAACTTTTAATGTGCTTTTAATAATGGGCGTTACGATTTCAATGTCTTGTCTTTACTGTCACATTTACAAACTGAATCATCATTAACAAACACCCATATACACCTTTATCAAGCTGCCACCATCTTGGTCATGTTTCCTGTGTCCAATTACAGTGCTGTAGGCTAATATTCATCATACAGACTATGTCTCTTACCGGCCTCGGTTTGGTTACATTGATTTGAATAGGAGAAAATTAAGATGGCCGCATCGTGATATATGTCTGTTGTCATGACAATAGCAGAAGCCAATCAGTGATGCGTGACCAGCTGTCTTTTAATACAGTCATATCAAATCTTATCAAATCATTATACTGTTGCGACTGGTGCCCCACCCATGTTTTTTTTTACTTCATTGAGCTTTGCTAAGCAGTATAGTTTCTGCTTAGCTTTATAAAAGGTGGCACTGGGGGAAAACACAGAGATCAACATTTTATGTATGTTCTGGGGACCACTGTCCAACTGCGTCCAGTGCTCTCCTCAGTGAGTGTGGTGGACTTTACCCTGATTCAAAAGCTACTTAATTAAAAAAATAATGTTCAAAAGAAAAAGCTTGCTGGAACTGATGTATTGTGCGCTTTCGCTCCATTTATACCGCTGTTGCGCGCCCCAATGTACGGTAAACATGCTTTTTTGGAAACGCTACAATTTTTTAAGAAATAAGGAAAACAATTAGATTTAATCTCACACGATCAAAACCAGATGTTCGAAACCATTTGGTGTTTTGCACTCAAACTCGACCGACTAATTAAAACATGGATGGTTTTCGTTTAATTAATTTTTTTTATATTTTTTATGTAAAAGTCTGCCCCACCGATTTTGGCAACAGCAATAGAATAATGTGTAAATCCTGACAGCTTTGATGATTTTAGATTGGCATTATTCTCCATAGCAAAGTCGAGGTAGTTAGATTTAAAGTTTGTAGTGGTATGCATTCCCAGTTTTCTTTCAGTGTCCATTTTAATATCGTTCTAGCTGAAACATTTATTGTACGACCCAATTTTGCGAATAATAAAAGTACCTTTTTAAATTGTACATGTATCCAAAAGGCGATGACTTGTGTTTGTTTTGAATCTTCAACGACTTGTGCTTTAATGTAAAACAACCCATCTTTTACGGCCCATTGCCCAAACAAAGTGGAATCACAGATTTTCACGCGGTCAAACCAACAACAGTGGCTCCACGTAAAAAAAATAACACACACAGATAACTTTCCTAGACAAAAAAAACCCAAGACGACACGTAAAGCACGAACACATTGTGACCACGTGGATGGAATGCTGTATAGACACGTGAAGGAATGCCACGTGCGGTAAATGGAACAGTTCACATAATAAACTGAATGACTTAAGTGGATAATCATAGCATAACAGTGCAACGTGTGGGGCCTTGTAGTTAGAGTGTCCTGTCAACATGGCGTCCGGTCTTGTGTCAGTAGCAGAACCACGGTCTAAATGCACACCTTGGCTTCGTCATGGAGACATTAATGTAACGTCCAACAGCCTTTGGAGCCTTCCCTCCATGGGAGAACAACCCACTCGTTTGAGGACATTACGGAATAGAGGTAATTTCTCACAATTCCATGTTATATTCTCGTTCGCTGGTCGTCCTGTTTTCAAGTGTTTTTGTGCCACACTAAAGTAATACGTTTAACTCGAGACCCCTGACCTGACACCGTAGGCGTAGTCACGAAGCTGTCGTGATTTTCTTGGAGTGCAGAGTGATGTGAATAGCATGTTTAATCATGGAGGTCCATGGTTTAATGTAATGAGATGATATGTATCAAGTAATGAACCACAAGGGGAACAAGGATGTTGACAAAATATGGAGACCGCCACACATTAGGGCAAGCTCAGTTGGTAGAGCACTTGCAAGTTAATCCTGACCTGATGTCACAGATTCAAATCCAGCTCTAGTCGTATATTGTCTTTGATCAACCCAAATTGAGATGAACATGTAGTTGCCCTAAACATAAATAGTTCGAGTGGCGTATTTACATAAATAAGGTGGGGTTGATATTTTGCTTCCTTCCTCTTATATGGACCTCGTGTTTGTGGTCATCACCAGTTTACTGTCTTCAGTACGGTCTCGTGCTGTTATTGTTAATTGATAATCTTTTCGCACTAAAACCACCACCCGAATGTCCTCAATATTAGCAAAATGTCCACAAACTGCCACAATTCCTGCCCTCTACCCCTCCGTGTTGTCAGAATTTGAGAGAGAGTTGTGTTTTTACATGATTTCGAGGCTCCTTAAGATACTCCTTTACTTCTTTACTCAGTTGCAGTTGAAAGTTTATTTGGATGGTTTGGGGTTCCGGACCTATATTTTCATAGGTCCCAACCATTGTCATATTGACGAGCCTCTTCATCAAGATTGAAAATGTACCGTACCGCTTGAATTTGAACTCCCCTCCAATAACAGCAATAGCGCGCCCTCTTTTGTTCACTAGAATCGTGCCAATTTATTCGAAGACAACATCAGGTACTTTGTGAAGCAGGCCAGGTCATTGGACGAAAAAAACAACAACCTGATTGATATTCAACATGAACCATTCCCACATTGAGACATTGTTATGCAGTCTTGACAAAATGCCACAAGTACCTCTCCCAGCATCCTGCCTTTGTACGACCTCAAGAGGGCCTCCCCATTCAGTCGCGATTTCCGGACCTGGGGGTCCGCCACGGCCAAGTTCAAATCAGTGACCGATATTCATCTTGCTTGTTGCGATACACGGAAGCGAGTTCAATGAAATTGTGTGTGCACTCGACTGTGCCTGGTTGCAGGGATTGCCAACAATCTCAAACAAGAGAAAAGAAAGTGCCATAATTCTGACCGCGTTGGGGATCGAGGATCGGAAATGTAGTAATTAGTGCATTAGTGGTTTAGTATTTAAAAAAAACAGGTGTTGCCAAAAACTTTCACTTTCTTTCTCGTCCAACCTGCTGAATCTCCAATTTTTTAAGGTACTATTATTAGGACATCGTAGTTAAAATCAAAACAATTCGTGCAAATCTAGCCCCAAAAGACATTATTTGTAAAAGGTTTTAATCTCATTGTTTTATATTGAAGAGTCAGGAGATAATGACCCTTGCTTTCTTTACAAACCTTTCTCACTCCTTCATTTTGTATATCAATACAGCTAAACTGAGGCCGGAAGAGAAATAGGTATAGCGCCCTTTTTGTCTTATTTGTGTTTTGTGTAATGTTTTTGGTTATTGGTTTGTTTGTTTCTTTCTTTCTTTTTTGGGGCGGCTTTTGGGGGTGTAAAACGAGCGAGAAACCGTTTTCATGACGACAAGGAAAAGGTCACTGTTGGTGGTAGCATTGTAACAATATCTGTCTTGTATGACGCTAACTTTAATTTCTTAGTTAATTTTTATAAGCTTGTTATTGTCATCAATAGTAATAGTAAACTGACAACCATTCAAATGATGTGTTCAAACTGCACGACCGATTTTCGCCGAAAGAATTTGTTTATGTGATAGTTCTCTCAACGAATTTTGACAGGGGATGCTGTTTCGAAACGAAAACATACAAATTCACATCAAAATGCACAACATACATGT
>CM021528.1:12558472-12574377 GCA_010994315.2 Pisaster ochraceus
AAATATAAACATATATTAAAGCTGGCCGCTCCGCCGACCCATAAAACAAATAGGTCATGTGACGTCATTACTGCAACGTCATTCCACTCTGTAAGACTTCCGTGTGCAGCCTCAAATAACCAACAATCAACTTTGTACAGAGTTTCGTAGCTGGAGTTGTCCGGTGGGTAGGCTCACGGAGCGGACAACGTGCTTTCACAATATTCTGATTTACAATAATAAACTATTGACAGTGACGTAACCAGATACTTTCATCTGGGTAGGGTGAAAGTTGGGGCCAAGACTTAATTGGGGTACTTATTAAAGTAATGTATCGAAGCATTCATTTCTGCATTCTTTTTTTTCTTTTTTGTAAATCATGGGGGCAAGAAGTGGGTTCTGAGTGTGGGAAGTGTCTCCACTGCTCACCCCTGCTCACCCCCCACGCGTCTGGACACGCCACTGGCCATTGAATGTGTGCCTGATCAGTATTACTCCATGCAAAGTAATACTCAAAGTATGCTTTAAGCACATGTAGTCTAAAGGTGTGGTTTGACAAAATGTTATCGTAAATTTGTGACATTGACGGGGAAAACTGGCAAGATTTGCTCCCCATATTTCAGATATTTCAAAACCATTCTTTACTATGATCTTCACTGCGCATGCCTGCATTAATTTGTCGTGCATTTGGTGCTCGATATGGGGCATGGTGGCGTCCCCCCCCCCCCCCCCCCCAATTGTGTCTTTGTTGTGTGCTTGGAATCTCAGGAATTCTTCAGAGGATTTTAGGGGGGTACTTTTGTACAAGAGGAAAATAGTGTGTTAAAGTATGGGAAAATTGGGAGGGGGAGGGGTCCTCTGCCCAATATCGGGCATGGTATAACTTGGTGTCCTTATTAAGCTCGCCCTTGAGTGCCACACTAAAAACATCCGGGTCAGAATTGATCCGGGTCCCGTGGGGCCTGAACTCATTTGGGGTCAGTATGACCCGGCATTTCTGGGTCACTATGACCCGAAATCTGTTTCAAAATCACTCAGAAGAGGGTCAAAATAACACGGAGTCCGAGTTCAAATTCCCAATTGTTTAACCACTTTTCGGGTCAGCCTGACCCGGAAGTGATTCACTGACCCCCATGAGACTCGGAACCCGGGTCAATTCTGACCTTGAAGTTTTCCGAGTTCACCCCCAACCCCCGCTCCGAAAATATCATACGCCACCTAGCCAGGGAGCCCAGACCTGAACGCGATGAGATTCGCTGGTATGGTACTCGTCTTAGTCACAGCCGAATAGCGTGCAAACGTGAATCATTAGAACCCGATACCATCAACCATAGAGAGAAACTGAACAACAGCGGAACAGCCTTTATGTTGCGATTTACAACTACAATCTAAGACGGTTCAAACTGGGTCCCTGCCAAGCAAACGAGCAGACGAGCGGTACGAGGGTAGTTCATCAAAAAAAAGTAGGGGGTCACAGTCCTTTGCCCTCGCTGGGCCGCAGTAACTTGACGAATTATCAAAGTCAAGGCAAGCACGTATTAAACGCAGACAGCCAAGTGATTTGCACACGTGTGACGGTCCAGGTTGACGGAAAGGTTATTCAGAATCCGTTCGGTGCTCGACTTAGCTGAACATTTCATCTAATTAAAGATAGTTGTTTCTTGCTTTGATACATACTTTAAGAACAATGTTGCCTCTATTTGAAATAAGTCAGGCTCTCCACTTCGTTTTATTCATTTCATGGGAGACATACTGGATTGTTAGTCAACAAAAGACAGCTTCAGTCCCGCGTTGAAGTTTCCTGTCAACGTCACGAGAGTGGCACTTGAAAAGCAGCCTTGAAATAAGTCCATTATTGCATAATTTTGGCATAAACCGTTTGTTTGGGGGATTTTTGTAGGGTTTTTATAGTGATTGAAAACCAGATGAATATGTCGTTAATTTCAGTTACAGTATTGTGTTACATCGTCGATTTTTTTGGTAGAGCAAATGTATTCCCATGCCTCTGGTGTTTAAAAGGAGGGTAGCTTAAAGTCATAGCTTTTGGTGATTATACTCCAAAAATTAATGACCATAAAAACTTACCTGGTAAAGAGCACTGGAGAGCTGAATTAATGTAGTTTTAGAGAAAGAGGTAATTTTTTGCCCCCAAAATTTAATCTGAGAAACGCTTCATGCATGAAGCTTTTCTAAGACTAATGAAAGCACACAATTATTCTATGCAACAAGGGCGGTTTGTTTTTTTCCTTAATTATTTTCTTGCAATTTCGATGACCAATTGAGCCCAAGTTTTCACAGGTTTGTTATTTGATGCATACGTTGGGGATACACCAAGTGAGGATACTGGTCTTTGACAGTTACCAAAAGTTTACCCTGCGTTTAACAAGCACACGACACATAACTAAAGTCAACAAAGTCACGGAAGCCTTAAAGGGACAATGAGATGGAAAATTATAACTAAAATCGCATAGTTATGACTTAGTCGAAGTCATACTTATGACATATATATTCTTGTACATATTTATGAGAGAAATCTTACAATATGACTTTTAATTGTTTGTATCCCCCAAACTGTTTATGACATATTTAAAATATGACTGTAGCACAAGTCATAATTATGACTTTGTTAGTGTAGGCAAATGTACAGTTTAGGACATGCTAATTCATTATTATGAGATGTAAGTCATGGGTATGAATTAAGTTAATTAATAGTTATGGGATATAGGTCAGTAATTTATTACTTTGCCAATTTAACACTTACGTTAAAAACAAAATCGGGGTTTGTCGTGATTTTGTGCTCGTACAAACTGTGAACCGAGTGTCGAAAACCTTTTCGTAGTTCTGAGCATGCGCACACTAGGACTTACGGAGTGTCCCGTTAAGTCTCCCATCGAAACCGATGTTATAAGTAATAAACAATTTGTAAAAGTTGGTTTATTTTATCGATAGTTACCAATTATACCCTAAGAATTTACACCTAAGTGTGAATGATATAAAATACAGCGTCAGGAGTCAAATTATGTATCAATAACAAGGTGACGAACCATTGAGTCGTTTTGGAAGTGGGCAGTCATCCGAAGCGTCGAAAGGTCGGAAGAAAATTAAGTTGAGGAAAGTGTTCGCAAGTATTCCGAGTTTCAACAAAAAACAATGCTAGACTGAGTCCATAGTTTTTACAGTACGTTACTTCGAATGCAAAACAACTACGTCAACACCAACATACAGATTTCTACATATCCGGGCCTCTTGTAACATTATAGGGCCTATTGCGGTTCAGTGGCGTGCAGAAACAGAAACCATTGTCGGAATTGCCAACTTGTGCGGAAATCTAGAATTTCGCTTGTTTTAAAACTACAAAGTCTGAACGCGTTTAAATTCACTCTTGCTCGTAAGAACTAACATCGAATATCCAAAACATTTCGAATGTTTGTGAAAGTTTTTGTCTGCTCATGTTGGACAATTAGGGTCCAACATCAAAGCCCCCCGAAACACTAATAAACAAAAAACCGGTATAAATTTCGACTACTGTTTATGTTTTCATTCCCGTGTGTATACCGAGCCGGCTTTTGTTACCGAACATCAAAGTTGCGGATGTAGCAAAGACGACCACGCTGAATCACCTCTTAAGATCAGGGGGTAGAAAAAAAAGGGTCAAAATACGACGGTATGAGCAACAAACAAAGCAAAACATTGACATTTACTCGAGAAGAAAACAATCCCGCTAGCGAACAATCCCCTTTGCGTGCAAAGACTACAAGGTGATGGAGTCGGCGTATGCACGCAACCTGGACAACCTTGTGTCTCGTATCGACCCACAGTCAGCTGTGCTCTTGAGGCGTTGAGTCGTGTAATACATCCGTGTGCAGGTTTTTTTTCTCTCTCTCTCTCCGTATATTTGATTGTACGCAAGCCCGCAGTGCATTTGCAGTGAAAAGGGTTGAGCCGACCCTGAGCCGGGCATTGCCCCCAAGTGGCCGACTACGTGTGACTGGCACCCATCGCGTGACGTCCCCATACGGTTGGCCTACTTCTAACTCCCCCACCATCAATGGGGCTTATTGCTTCGCTACTTGTTCTCCAGCGGAGCTATAATTGACTCCCCCCATTATTGCGTTACTTCCAAGCACGTTGGTCAAGTTCAATAGGGTGCGTGTAAACTTGTCATTGCTCAGCACGCATTGACTAGAGACAGGGGCAGCGTCGCCGCTGGGATGCACCCGGTGTGTTGGTTTTTTTAAAAGGAAGTCAGTAAGCACGCAATTTTTACTACAGATTGTGTACTAGGAAGTGTTGGTGTATGTAATGAAGCCATGTGGAACTTGCACAATTGCGATTTACAACTACCGGTTACATTGAAAATACACAAATACACCTTCCCTTCACTCTCTTGTTTTCTTGTTAGGTGTGATTTCGTTCCACAAATTGCTGGTGCCTTCTTTTTAACAGAAGCTTGTTCAGGAAATTGTCTCATTTTGTTTGATATACCATGGAGGTAGAATCATACCTCCGTGGATATACGAGGGGTAACTTCCTTCGGGGGTGGGGGTGTGGGGCTCCATTATTGACACAAGTTCACGTACTGCAGAACAACATATTGTGAAACTCTTAATGAACATCTTTTGTATAGTCCCCCACCCCTTCCCATTTTTCCTTGAAATATCTTTATCCATTTGTTGTGGTTATCTTTCCGATATTGGAATTAAAAAAACAGGATAGAAGTTTGAAAATTGGGTCAACTGGGGGAGAACAATATGCTGCACTAAGCCCAGATATTTTGAGCATAATTTTTGGTTCCATTACTTTTAGAGAGCCATGATCTTATCCCCACAAAGCATCCCGGCACACAAAACTGCTTAGACGGGCAGACGCATTTTGCTTACAGCAGAAACTGTTTACCAGCCAAATTGACATAACATTTTACATTGACAATGACTGGATCCCATTGCTCAAGTTTGGCATAGCGAATAGATGAGTTTCCCACCAGCGCCGTATACTCAATGCTTTTAACCTTCGGTTTGAGTTTTGAAGGTGCTATAAGTGATGGGCCACTTTCCTCAGGAGCTTCCCCCTCAGCTTCTCTTATAATCTGTGAGGAAGTTTCACTCTGGGAGGTTTTTTCCGGAAAGGAGTCGAGCAACCTGTGAGGAAACCAAAGTGCCACCTGTCACTACGGCCGCAAACACCCATTGGTAGTCGTCAATTGTTACCAGCGGATAGGCTAGTTTGCTACAAATTAATTTTCTTTCAGAGACTGCTGTCGCTGAAAAAGGGAAAGAATAGATTTTGGCTGTGAAACCTTCCAAGTGTTACCCGATAAAGCGGTTATTCAACGGGAATTGTCAAGTTTTTATGACTTGCTGAAAGGAAGGGTGACCCGATTTTTTTTTTGATTTTTTTTTTTCAGAAACTTCGCAAGTAATTGGTGTTCACACGATGAAGAATTACGGGAAATTGAAAGAGACAGTTTTTTTTTCCTGAAGCTGAGGTAACATAACGTCACCAAACGAGAGGTGGGCTTTCATGGTTGTTCCAGGCAGCGACCTTTTGTTGTTAGTGCCGCAATTTATATTTAACCAATAACCGGTGATTTATCACAAATACTGAAGCAAACAAAGGGCTGTTGTGGTTTTTGTCGGAGAAGTTTGATGATTTGATGATTGCTAGGTCCATGTTGGATTAATAGAATCCAGGGTAGTAAAAAGGGGGTGGGCTGCTTAAAGTGGTAGTCCGCTCTGAGATTAATGCGTGGGGGAACATTGGTAACTAGTTGTAAATGCAGTCACACAACAAATCAGGTATTTGCTTATTTTATACAGTGCTTCTGGAAGTTGATAGACGTAGCAGCAACTTTGTATTGACCTGACCTCATCTTCACAAGAATCTCGGTTGCGCCATTTTGGGAGTCCCCGTTTGTTGTACGGCGCAGTGCGAATTTTTAAGGCGACGCAGCTTTTACACGCTTGCGGGTTGACTTTGCGCAGGCGACGTGTGTGACGTTTCACTTTTGAACTGATTGTGTTAACATATTTTTAATGGTGCTTGAACCGATCACTGAAATAAGGTTAAAACAAGAAATCATGAGTGGCCACTCCATCAAACCACGGTAGTCCTCGACAAAACAAACTAAAAAGCAACCTGAATGACAGAAATACTGGACAAAGGTAACTAATTTATTTTTAATTACTTTAGTTATATTGTTTTATTCTGATTAATTTCTACCTTAATCCACAGTACACGGAATCAAAATTGAGATACCCCAGCTGGCAATCCAATGTCGGGTAAAACTACAGTCGGATTCCTCCTAAAGATCTTGAATGGCGGGGTAAGTCGTAAACTCAATACACTCTAAAAAAAAAAAAAAAAACATCCGGATCGGAATTAACCCGGATTCGGATCACTGACCACTTTCTGTGTCTAAATCTGTGCCTAAATAACCCAGGTCAAACTGTCCGAGTTAAGATCCCATTTTTTTAAACTACTTCCTGGGTCAGCCTGACCCGGAAATGGGTTAGGTCCACCTGCCACCTTGAACCGGGGTCAATTCTGACCTGGGAGATCGTTAGAGGGGGAACATTGTAATTTCATTTAGTTCAATAGTTTCCTTTTGCCGGAATCAGACTGACCTATCGTCAGTGGGGGACGCCTGGCGGTCAAGTGGTGAATACGTCCACTCTAGAATGCGGCGTCGTGGGTTCGAATCCCACCCGAGTGGGATACCTGTGAGGGGTTTTCCCTGCAGGATTCGGGAAAGCACTGAGTATACAGTGCTTGTAGGGTGAAACACTTTTTTTTATTTTTTTTATCTCGGTGCATATTATTACATCAATTAACCATAAAGTACCAACAAGACTTAGGACAACAGAAAAGACATCGACAATCCATGTTTGCTTGTGGGGGAAAGTACTTGAACAGATAAGAAATAACAGAAATATAGAAGAAAACTACTTTAATGCAGCTCTGAACAATAGGACATTATAGTCTCACAAGTTGCGCAGAGTGTTGTATCGCTGGATTCACAGGTATTGTTGCGCGGGACTTGACCCTCCCATTCAAAGAACTCTGGAAATTCACCAGGGACGAATTTGTTTCCGTCTCAATGAAACGAGGTTCGCTCGGGTTCACGGCGAGGTTGTCTTGAACGTTAACTCTTGAGGTTGGTCTACGTGAGACACGTGCGGGGTGACATTTTTCAGCCCTTTCTGCGATGTGACATTTTCAGCCCTTTTTATATAAAACATGTGTGTTTTTCTAAAGTGAATGCGCATTGCATACCAAGTGTTGATACGACAGCGCAGTGATGTCCACACAATAGAGTTGCACACGTCCACGCAGTGTTTTTCACGAACTAGACAGTCTAATTTCATTGAAAAGAAAGTGTTCGCCTCAAGGTGGGGTAGATAATTTAAGGGATCGAAAAGAGCAAGGAGTCACTCAATACCGGTAATGTAAATGGATCAGGTTTAAATGTCTTGTTTTCTTAACTGCACGTTAACAATGAGACTATCCACATTAATACAAGTGTCTGTAAATTGTGTCTTTTTGTATATTGATTATATCATATTCAAAGACAAGTGGCTTAATTATAGCACATCAACATTTTAAACTCTTAAAAATAACCTGAAGTTTCCTAACTACACGGTCCATTTCTCGATAAAAAATTTCAGAAAGTTTACACCACAAATTGCCTGTGAGTTCATTGGTTTGTAAATTGAACCTGTATAAGAGTCATGTAAAACAAATTTCATCGTTTGTTCACAGGGGCAAATTCAGCACCTTTACGTTTCAACAAATGAATAGCACTTGGAAAAGATCAAAGTTAGATTTGTTGGACAACAAAAAGCCATTGTTGCGTGGTCGTTCGCCGTCATTGTCCCAACTGTACTTTCTCGTGATCTAACCGAGCGCGCTGTTGTCCCGACGCATACCGTAACACGGAGCCATAAAGATATATCAATATCACCCAGAGCTAAGGAACTTTCTCCAGCAACAATTTTCCCACAATAGCTGACCATTCTTTCCCATTTAGAGCTGATAATAGGTTGAAGAAAAAAAAATTATCCGATGTCAGGGGAAATAATGGCATCCTATAAAAAAAAGAACAGTCGGTATTTATTCTTGGGAAAGTGCAGGTTTGTGGCACCAACAAAGGGGGAAGAAAATGACCAAACAATGCCGCTGAGTATAAAAGGTTGCAAATAATGAACATTAAGCCACAATGGACTTGATCGGGACTGTGATTTCCTTTTATTGGTCTCACCTTGCCATAACAAACACTCAACAGAATGATTGAAAACATTTTTGTGAGAAAAAAAGGTAAAAACTACAGGCTTATCGCATCGGTATAAGGCCCACGTACAATATTACTCAAACAAATGTTCATTGTACTGTATG
The DNA here is from genome assembly GCA_010994315.2 of Pisaster ochraceus. Classification (NCBI taxonomy): domain Eukaryota; kingdom Metazoa; phylum Echinodermata; class Asteroidea; order Forcipulatida; family Asteriidae; genus Pisaster; species Pisaster ochraceus. The sequence goes on from CM021528.1 coordinate 12,566,843, forward strand.
ATTTGTTGACTGTTTGCTTAGGATCCAGTGTGTGTGGTTTATTAATGGTTCGTTTGATTGTAGTTGGGAAGCCGAGCCTCAATGATGTCATATAGCCCTTTATCATTATTGTTTTTATAATATTAAAAGTAATGAAACCAAAGCGAGACTGTTGGGGGAGGAGACAGCATGGCTCCTTTGTATATGACGATATTATTGTGTAGTATGACCGCCATTGATCATAGGGTACAAGACCAAGGTGGCGGCAGCCATCGAAAGGTCTTACGTAGCGACTCGAATGAACTGTAAACGCCGAGCCTGGTTTTAATGAGATTATTGTAATGTTTGGTCCACATTTCTTTGGTTTGTGTCTTTTAAGTCGAGCTATTAAACTCGTGAGGGTAAACTTACACCCGGATGATAGTTTGGGTTTCGTATAAGAGCTCAGATAAAAGCAAATAAAAACACTTGTTCTTGTAATTGTCGAGAAAAACAAAATTATTGTTATTCCTTAAATGTCTTTTTAGAAATCAGTGAGAAAGATTATTGTAAACGAAATACATTATTTTTAGTTTTAATTTAAAACAACTACGCACCAAATGATCTAACAAAAGTGATTCTGTAAATTGGGTTGTTCTTGTGGGTTGTATATTTTGCCGTAATGTGGCTGTTTAAAAAAAAAAGGTAAATCTAAGACGGCATTTTTTTCTTGAGCCTTTCTAGTTTGTAGTGTGAAAACCGAACCTCCAAGCTGACCTGTACACCCTTATCATTGCAGCAGCCATTTTGCTGTTCTCCTATTATTTTCAACCGTTTTAAGACGGTAAATGTTTTCTTGTAAAAGTGCATTTGATTATTGATTGAATGCAATATATCGATGACAGACATAAGGGAACTAGTTAGTTTAGTTTGATAATCTGATTTGACAAATGAAAGGAAACTTGTGCTTTACTTGAGAACCCCCCTGGAAATAATTCTGATCAATTATAGAAACTAACCTGTAAAGGTTGTCTGACAGGTGGTCGTATAGAGTTTCGAGGGAATAATAGAAAGCACGTTGACCGTTGTTCTTGGCTACGGAGCTCTGGATGTGCCATCCAACTTGTTGAGATCCTAAGAGATAATTTATTGTAGGATGATGACATCATAAACGCAAGATGACGACATTCTAAGATGATTTATCTCGGGATGACGACAACCTGAGATTGGGATGTTGTCTTCGCAAGATAATTTATTTATGGGTTCTCGACATTTTCAGGATGTTATCGTCCAAATATGAAATATCTCGGGATGTCGACAACTTACTTTCACGATGTCGACATCCTAGATAAAATATATCGGGAAGAAGCATCTTTCTTTAGAATGTTGTCAGACCGAGATAAGTAATATCAGGATGTCGTTATTTTACGTTTATGGTGACATCATCCAGCAGTAAGTTATCTCAGGATCTCAACAAGTTGGATGGCACCGTACTCAAGAGCTCCGTACTTGGCAAACAAGCAAACAAGCTGGACGGGGCTTGTTCTGTAAAGTACAATCAAGTATTGTATTTAATGGAAATAACTTCGTCCAGCCGGGATGAATTTCTGATCCGAGCGGTAACCAAGCAAAACAGTGACGGTGTTCCGACTTCTGCATTCACAGCAGTCTTGTCTATTGTACAAAGTTATACAATTATCTGATCAGACGCGATCACTTACAAGAGCGTTTCTCCGAAGCAAAACAAAAATATGTCATGGTTGAATGGATGGTTAGTATTACGCCACGATGTTTGTTTTGAAGTCCTGGCAATTTTGGGGTCTTCTTGTCCACCCACGGTCTTGCATCACTTGGCGGGAACCAGGTATGAAATGAGTACAAACTACGGGTTGAAAGAAAACTTCCAAACCGTCAACAACTTTTCCAGCAGAGGCTTTTTTTTTATTTTCAACATTTTTTTGTTTAAGAAAGAAAAACATGTGTCGTTATCGACCTTGGTCACGGCCTGCTAACAGCGGTATTTGTCATGGCAAATAAAAGCCCGGATTGCAATCCACCCACCTCCCTTCTGACAAAAGGACGATAGTGTAGTCATCGACAACTTTTGGACTAAAACAGAAGCTTTCAATACCAAATCTGCTAAGCACAGAAGGAAGCCAGTCTCATACGGTAGGCATAACACTATGGCTAAATGTGTGTCTATACGATCAGCAGGCGTTCAAACGCTAGCAGAAATTTGCCCCCATATGTGATTCTCGATTCTCCGTTTCTGGTGATACACTTGCAACCAAATTGAATTAATACGTTGACCGGGGAAGGTGATTGCGGTAAACTTTGGGGGAAACCAATGGTTAACTAGTCGCAGTGGGGTTTATCTTCCCACCAATCAGAGGTCATACAGGGCTTCGTGTGAACTTTATCTTAAAGGGGTTACGGGACATCTCTGGTTTCCAGACGATAACATTCGAGAAAAGAGAAATAGAAGGTGTGAGTTTAGACAAATGTCGGCTGTGGATCAGGGACCAATTCCATAGAGTTGCTTTAAATCACACAAAAAAAGAAGCTAAGCACAACAAAATAATGCTTACCAGAATAGGGTTACCAGCATGTACAATTTGTGACTGGTATTCTTTACCAGCATGTACAATTTGTGACTGGTATCCTGCTCATTTTTACTAAGCAGAAGTTGTGTCAGCAATATTTGCTGCTTTAAGCAGCTCTATGAAAGTGTGCCCTGGCTGTGGCTTGATCGTCACTAACACGTGTCAGCCACAGCAACAGCCGCAGCTGTAGCCACTGCCGCGAATTCGGACCCGGGCCTTGATCTGGCACATTTGGCTCACCTCAGATTCAATACTTTATTTTTGAAGAGATTAAGTACAGTACACTCTTTATAAAGAGCACTTATAAAAAGGTTCTGCTTATAACGAGTACATTCTGAAGCCCCAAATCTCTTTTTTTTTTTCTTTTTTTTTAGTTCTTTGTTTCAAATGCTGTCCTCTTACAACATCAATTCTGTTATAAAGAGGTAATTTGCCCAGTCCCAGCGATCGTGTTATAACGAGAGTCAACTGTACAGCGCGGTTCGCTTCGTGCCTCTGGAGCTATGTAGTTCAGCTGCAAAGACTTCAAGGAAATAATCTTATCAACTCAAGTTGTCAATGACATCGTATATTATTGGGTTAGAGAAGTTTAGATATGAGAATGTTTCTTTTCTGTTGGGAGTTCTTGGTCCCAGACAATTAGACACGATTTAAATCACACTTGTCTAAAAGCATGACTGCACTCCGAGCAGTCATGCTTCTCAGGCTGTTTAGAAACAGTTATTGTAAGGACAGGGTTGTCGTTTATTATAGTATGCCTTTCAAAAATGTCCGTAAAATTCCGACTGAAATCAGCCTGGATTAAGTTGGTCAAATTAGTTAAACATACAGTTACTGTATTTAAATGCCCTTACACCCCGATTTAATGCACTGTCCATGAACTGTTGTGCCCTTGTGTCATTCTCTCTGAGCAAATAATTTTGCAAAACTTTTGACCGCCCCCCCCCCCCTCCGCCGCCTGCCAAATCCTGCCCACCACCACTACACCACAGTACAAGTGTAAAATTATTGACAAATGTGTGCACTCCTACTGTAGCAAGTAGTGCATAGTACTGCATTCCAACGTAAGAAATAAACGCAGGGGTTAACTCGAGTTGATAGATTGTCAATTTTACGGAAGACAGTTTCTCGAGGAAAGTGACAACACGATTTTCATATTCGCATGATGAGTGATATATTTACCACATCAGAGCCCCCAAATAATCTTGTGCGTAAAGATACAAACTATTGCGTGTCATAAACTGATAGAACCAGACGGCTTCGTTTGGCTAACCCTAATTGAGCCTATAGTTGACAATTCTTTTTGATATATGCCAGTGATGAAATGTCACTGCTCCGCACGATTTAGTGCTGAACGACTTTCCTCCGATTACACGTAAGAGGGGGATATGACAATAGTTGGTCTTGGGGCTCGCACGCGAGGCTGACAATTGCTCTTGTTCCGGTACTGCATATAGCGTGCACAGCCCCGTCGGCTAATCACGGCATTGCTCTACATAGCGTGCGTGGATCTTCAATGTATAGGGGTCAAAGCACTGAGTGATGGAGTGTGTTGGATCAATGGAGAAGTAAATACTATATAAAGAGCTCGCTGATCACTGGTTTTTTCATAACCGACCCGGGACTGGTGTTGCGACTAACTAGTTATATATGCTATCAGCGAATCGGTCACTATTAGTTTACGATTTTTGATATCTTCCACTTTTGACTTTAAAGACAAGAGATTCAGAGATGTTGCTTGCTACGGGACAGGCAGCCATGGCACGCCTTGTGCCACAGTTTCCTACTTCTATCAATTCGGCGACGATCATCCTCACCCTCATCATCCTCTTCATTCTTATCTTGGAGGAGTGTCGACGTCTCGTCCGTCGGAGACGTGAGGTTCCCAAGGGCGAAAAGGCCCTCCCTGGCCCGTGGGGTGTACCTCTGCTCGGTAACATCTTCCAGCTGGGAGCCGCTCCTCACGAAACCTTCATGAAGATGGCCCGCAAGTACGGAGACGTGTTTCAGATTCACCTCGGCAGTCGACCCGTGGTGGTGCTGAACGGTCACGACACCATCCGACAGGCGCTGGTCAAGCAGGGCGTGGACTTCGCCGGCCGGCCCGATCTGACGTCAACCCGGTGTATGAACAAGATTCTTGGGAGCAGTTTGGCCTTTACGGGTTACAGCGAGGGTTGGAAGATGCACCGTAAGATCACCGAGTCGTCCATACGCCACTTCACCTCAGGCAGACAGCTCAGCTCGGTAGGGGCACGCATCAGCAAAGAAGCACAGGCTCTGATAGATGTTTGGACTGTCCAGTTCAACAAAGACAATAAGGGTAAATACAGCAAGAATGGACCGTTTGACATACTGAAGCTCTCCGTAAGTAACGTCATGTACTCGTACATGTTCAGCAAGAGCCACTCACTGAACGATCAGAAATTACTTGACTTTGTTGCCATGAGTGACAATTTCTCCAAAGCCATCGGCACGGGCAACCCGGCGGATTTCATGCCGTGGATGCAGCCCTTCTCCAAGAAGATTTTCGACAACTTCGAACAGATGATGCGCGAATACAAGAGCTGGTTCGGCACGGACATTTCAAACCACACCAAGGAGTACAAATCGGAGTCAGAGTCGAACATTCTTGATTATCTCATCACCGTCAATCGCCGGATGGATCCCGAGGACAAGAAGCGTCTTCACCTCACGGAGGAGATGATCGTCAACACTGTGTACGACATGTTCGGCGCCGGGTTTGAGACTGTATCCGCACTCCTCCAGTGGGCTGTCGCGCTGATGATCATGTACCCAGACGTCCAACGCGAGATACAGAAGGAACTTGATGAAGTAGTCGGGAGAGACCGTGCTCCTTGTGCGTCGGATCGCAAGCGGCTGCCTGTCACCGAGTCCTGCTTGCTCGAGATCATCCGCATCTCCTCCGTCGTTCCAATGACCATCCCCCACAGCACCACCAAGGACACGAAACTGAACGGTTATTTCATTCCAAAAGACACAGTCGTATTCGTCAACCTCCACTCGTTGAACTACGACGAGGAGACCTGGGACAACCCGGGCGAGTTTCGCCCCCGTCGCTTCCTCAGCGAAGACGGCACATCACTGGACCCTACCAAAACTATCTCCGTGATGCCGTTCGGGGCTGGTAAGCGCCGATGTCTGGGATCCGAACTAGCTCGTTTAGAGTTCTTTCTGTATTCCACTACCCTCTTGCAGCAGTGTACCTTCGAAGCTGTAGACGGGGATGAACCATCAATGAAGTCCAGTCCAGGTCTGGTGCAGAAACCAAATCCGTTCAGCATGATCGTAAGCAAACGGGAACTAAACATCCCAACACCTTGAGAGAGAAAAATAACATGTGAACTATCAAAACACAGTACTGGGATTGTTATTCAATATTGAATGTGAAAACTATGCACTTTGTGTACTAATTGCTGAAGTAACCACTGTACCACTGTACGTAGTGGCTAAAAGTTTAAGGATTTTGGACGGGTTTTTGAATGGTCTTTCGTAAGACTTTATGATCGATGTTGTACCTTTGTTTGATGAATTGATTGATAATGTCTATGTTTTGAAGAATTTGGACGAGTCTGTGAATGGTCTGTCGTAAGACAATATGATCGATGTTGTACCTTTGTATGATGAATTGATTGATTGATCTATACATTATTTTGTCTTTGTTTGAAAATTGTTTGTAGTTATTATTGGCGTTGTCATGATCGTCCATATCGCATGCATATAAAAGCCGTCTTTTGGCGATTCCACGGACTAGTAAGTGCACTGGCTTGAGTCAGTCAATCTGTACTTGAAAATACATTGATAAAATCATCATGTTTGCCTTGTTATAAAAAATGTGGATGCACGTTGGTAGTACAATACACATACATGCAGCTATAGAATTCACTTTATGTTAACAGTATTATTAATATACACTAACCGTATAACAAGAGAGCAGGTTTATGTTTTGCCAGGGATCAGGAACGCGCTTATCATATGAACTGGTACTGGTATATGAACTTTGTAATCAGTGAGCTTTCAAGAAAAGGGAAAACAAAGCAATCGGCTTTGACATGATTTGATTGTTAAGATGTTTTACTGAATATGTTTTCAAATGTGTTCTTACATTCGTGTTTGTAGGCCTCGTCTTGAGATGGTTAGAGCCTCGGTATCATTACGGTCTCCTGATTAATTTTGAATGTCAAGTATTTTGTACATGTATTCTTACACCTTGGGCATCGGGAGGTACTGTCTTGTTTTACTAATTTACCTCGGCGTCCTCCCTTAACAGTGGTCCCTCCTGGCCAAATGCTATGTTAAAACAAGGACCAGTGACAATTCTATTGAAGTGGTGCTGCTGACTATAGTTCAGTGTTGATATGAAATCTGGAAATGACAAGTTAGCTGGTCCTGCTGGCGAGTCAGTTCCACATATTATAAGGCAAAACCCTGCACCTGCCTAGTTACTTTGCTAGTCTTCCTCGTAATGAATCAAACCGACACCAATGTCACAATATATTATATACACAAATGTGTATTTCTGTAAATATAACTGCTTGTGGATGATAATGCTAGAACATTCTGTCTTCATATTTTAGTGTCACGTCCCCAATGTGTATACTTACAATATCGAATACTAAAGCACTTAATACGAAAAGGGGCCAGACTGTTTAACCTTCAATCCAGCTTCAGCTGGGTTTGGAATGGATGGAAACAATGATGTACGGCCGCACTGTAATGTCATAGAAGTTGTGCCTCCTCATAATTTCACTACATTTAGTTTTTAAAATACTGCGGTATTTGTCTTAAGTCAGAGTACACTGTTGGTAATTACTTTACAAGTTAATGACAGTAGAATATTACTTGGTTAGTAGCACTGAAAAGCTGTTGATATTATAAAACATTGTGAGAAACGACCCCTTTTAAAGGTATTATACAGGATTGGTAGAGCTGACAAAATAGTCGCAGACAGTG
>CM021528.1:12601937-12612518 GCA_010994315.2 Pisaster ochraceus
CCCCCCCAACCAAAGAACTGAAGTTATATTGCAACCACCCTCTCTATGGAACGCGATAAGGTTTCCATCGGGGATCCTGCCCGTGGGAAAAGATGTCTGAACTACTTCACAACGGTTTGATTCGAATTGTATTTCGGCTTGTTTATCGCGTTTTTCAGACACAACGTGTTTAAGATTAAAGATAGCTGTTTGTTATAAAACAATGATATCAAATTTACGGCTCCCGGGGCAAGAGGGGACCCGCAACAATTTGTATGGAATGTGGCTACGGTTTGGGCTAATCTTTTTGAATTGGCAGAGGAATAGTGTGTTCCCCTCTCTTTGTTTGTGAGTGTGTTGGGGTGGTGCTCCGGGGCTTGTAAAAAATGTATTTTCAAAAAAAAATTAGGGATGACCTTTTGTATATAGGCGAGTCCACAATGCCCTTTGGGCAAAACTACATCAAGTTGGTTCTTAGTCGCTCTTGCTGTTAGAAAGCATGACATAGAACTCGCCAGTTCCTCGTAATTGTGCTGAAATGCGGTTTGATGTGGTTTTGGGGTTGTTTGTTTTTTGGTATAAATGAACATTCACCCATCACAAGACCGGGGTCATTCGAGATGCGGAGGGCTACTCAAATTTGGAAAGAAGAGAAGTGTTATACTTTTAAGCTGTGTCATATTATGTTGACCCTCTTTAACGTTGGGGACCTACTGGGAACCAACTTACTGGGAACCCACTGGGAATCTGGTTGGAAGAATGGAGCTGATCAAAATCTCGTATTTTAACGTGTTCTTTTTACGCGTGGAACTTGCTCAGTCTTATTGTCTACAAGACTTTACTTCCGGTACACACAAGACACGCAACCCTCGACGAGATAAGAAAAGTACAATGACTTCGACTGAGAACGTTTAAGAAGCAAACATTAAGTGTCAACAGGATATTACTGCTAACGCTATCCTCGTTTTGACATCACTCTCTGAATTTTACAACTTTGTGTGGAAGTGGACCATCAACCCTACCCATGATACTGGTACCCCGATGTCCGAGTATTCCGTCGTGCATTCTACCTCCAACCCCATCAACCGTACCCAATACCCATAAAACTTTTACCTCATGAACTGAGGGTAAACATTTTTAATGCATTTCGGAGCTGTTGCTTTTCTTTCACACTCATTAAACGTGTGTAGGCCCTACCCGTAAACTGGACGAGGTAAACTGTTAATACATTTCAGAGTTGTTGCTTTTCGTTATTTTTTGCTGAGCAAAGAAATTTGCTTAGCAGCGTGTGAGGAGCTTTGAGCGAAACAAGTTTGTTTTGCGTTCACCGCTCACTTTTATTTGACCGGGATCCAGAGGGTTCACGGATACTGTCGAGTCATCCCGTCCCACCCGGCCTTCCGTGACCAGCCAGACACGGCATCGACCCCTAGCTAGAGACGGGGTAATAACCATGGCGTGTAGGAAAGGATCTCATCTTAGCACGATTGGAATTAAAGGATTTAGTGCTTTCCGTCCTGAGTAGAGTGACAAACGTAACTTCTTCTTTTTTCTTTTTCTTTTTAACGAGCGCCTGAATGGTGTGAGCTTATTGCAGCCCTGGATATTGAAGAGCACATGGTGCAGTTTTTAGGTGTAATCGGAAAACAAAGAAATTTGTTATCTTTTTGTTTTTATACCGTAGTTTAATTACATTTTTAAAGTTCATGCAGTTCATACCGTCTAAAGTGCTGCCATCGTTCTGAAAATCTTGGTTTAATGCTGCCTTACACTATTTACTATAGCTTTAATTTGAAAGTCATTTGCTGAAGTAATGTTATGTTGGGTTTCGTTCGTGGTAGTTTGCTTGTGTTCTTATAAAGGAAAACCTGTTTGCTTGATCAAAGTTTGTGATTTTCCAATTTCTGTTTATCGGGTGGCCCTCACGTGGATCTTCGAGAACACAACAGCGCCCTCTTTGCCAGACTGAGTAAATCCTTCAAATCATTCCACCGGTGAAACTGATATTCCACCAGAATGTCACATCAGACTCTGAATTGTATTAAGAATGTTAACTGAGAATAATGAGTGCGTTTATACCTTTAAGCCAAAAGTAGTGGGGCAAGTCGTTTCCCTCGACCCCTTCGTGATGGGACCCCGGTAGTTAGAAATAGAGACATTGCCGTGATAGAGGTTTCAATGCGAGGCCATTCCATTGCTGTAATCGAGGCCCTGGACAGGTTCGATATCAGCAAGATCGGTAGATAGTCAGGCGCCTTCCTAACCCCCTTACCCCTCCCCCTGAAGCTTGCGATGACTAAGCCGCTCAGAGGATTCCCTCTTCACCCTCTTTCCCGGGGAAAGGGGAGGTGTAGCGTGCCAAGCCTTTCGGGGTGTGCGTGCCGCGTTAGGGGTAGCCCGCCGGATGACTTCCTCCCACCCAGCCGAGGGGTCGGAAATTGTTCATAACCGCGACAAGGTTGGTGTCAGTGGAGATCTTGTAATCACTTCCAACGTTGGATGGAACAAATGTTAGCCCCTATTATAATGTGACATTGTTTCACAAGGGTGTGTTTCCAATTGGCTAGCAGGGATGAATTGGTCCAGGCTTTTTCTTGACTTTTTTTGTTTTGCCGACTACTGCCCGAGCTATTCGGGGTTTTCATTTTCTAAAATATTGGACCTACAAGAGTACAGTCTGTACACGAACGGAGTCTTGTACATGTACGGCTCTAACGGCGACTGCTTCATGTTCCGACTCATGTTCCGATAACATCTCGTGATCTATGATAGGGTAAGGCTTAGGACTAGGATAAGGGACATAGTGGGGGTTTCGGAACATAACTGATGGACTACTTGTCTAACCGGGCTAACCGCTGTCCTTGAGAATCAAACGAGAGTTTGGTCCGTGTCCGAATTAATGGCTTTTGGCAGTGGCTATGGCTGGATCGCTTAGAATGCACATCCCTCGTTTTTGTCAATGCAGGCAACGGCCAAAGCCGTAGCCGTAGCCGAAGTCTCTGCCTATCTCGAAAAGGCACAGGAAGCTCCCTATAAGTACAGGTTTAATTGTTGCATTGCGATCTCACTCCCTACCTCAGCACCAACACCAGATACATTTTAAATCAGTGGTTCGCCTCCTATGTTTGTATCCTTTGTGTCCGTTTATAACCAGCTGCCAACACAGCATTCTCTCCAATTTCTACTTGACCCGTTTGGCAGTACATCATTTGCATCAACGTTCAGCTGCGGTGTCCTTTTTTTCTCTAAATTTGGAGACAGATTAAATAATTATCAGTGATGAATTTTCCTTTTAATGTGACTGCTGCACTTGGAAATGTCAGTTTTCACATCCATTGCGCAAACCGTCCCGCAAACTATAAAGTTCCACTTCATCAGCATAACAACTTATGATTTGCAAGAAAAACCTTGGTTAGCTCTTGTCTTGTTTTTCATCAGGGTTATCCACTTCATTTTGGGCGAATGGTGTATATCAACGAGCTCTCCCATACAGTTCACATTTTGTGAGGGGAAAAGGGGGGCTTGATTAAGAAAGATGCAAACGCAAGCTACAGTTTTAACCGACCGGAAGTTCCCACTGACCGTATTTTCTCTGCTTCTCTCCCCGTGGTAGCATAATCCGTGCTCGATCGTTAAAACCTGATAAAGAGCACAACCTTCTTCTTTTTTTAAGCAGGAATTTTATAAACTCCAGGGGGTAGGGACTTTTTAGTAATCATTTATACCAACCATCAGAGATTTATCTCGGTAAATGGAACCTGTCATCCGAATGTTTTACATTTGGATTTGAGAAATAAACCTCTTAGCCTCTAGAGCTTAGGAGAAATTGTTTTTCCTTGAAACGTAGGCCTGTTTAATGTCAACTATGTTTTCTGCACGATTTGTTTATTACTGGTAGTTGTCGAACATTCTTTTTAATCACGAACGTCTTTCGTCGGGCGACCTTTTAAATCCATGTGGAATGTTACCTTGTCTGTTGTATATCACAGAGGAACTCAAATTTACGATTCGTCACCAGACGCTAGAGGGCGTGTGGTATTAATTTATTGGGTTTTTTTTTCGATACCTCACCTTTTTGACTCCGATGCTTTCTGTTGCTATTATTGACGTAATGGGGGAGACGTGCGTTAAAAAAAAGTACGTTTTTAGTTAAGAGGCAGGAACTGTTTCAAAAAGTCACTATTTTGTGTGTGATAATTTCATGGTTAAAAGCTGGTGGCAGAGACAAAATACTCACCATGACATTTTGATAAGATCATAGTGTTTCCAAACAATACATTCTCTATCATTTTAAAGAGAAGAGATCATTTCTATCTCTGTGCAAGTCTCGTGAATATTGAAAACGAGAAACATCTCGAACGGAGACTGTATTTTTCTATGAAATCAAACATTCTGTTTAAATAATATTTGAATGTACAAAATCATTGAAAAAAATATATATATTCATAGCAATTTGTTATATAAAATATATAATTTCAATTCTTATTTAATACAAATGATTTGTTAGAATTAAAATCGAAAAAAAATGTATTTATTTGTTCACAAGTAACTGGAAATGCAGGTCAAGTCTTATTCTCGGTTTTTCTTTGTTGATTTTTGAACTTATTTGACTTTCATATCTTAGGAACATTTCATGGCTAAGCTTAACTTTCCCAACTACATAATGTAATTTTTATGTAGCCATAAACTTCTTTAACTTCGTACTTAAGTATTTGAAGAAACAGAATCACGCACACGTACAACTCAATATGATTGGGACCAGCTTGGCTGGCACTGGAAGTTCGAATAATGCGCGAGACTTGCACAGTCTATTATAGGCATGCAGGTCACCGTCTGTTTACGACTTGCTCAAATCATGTCAACACTTTTACGGTGTCCCATCTTAGGGTCAATGTGACCCGGAATACGTGTCAAAATGACCCAGAAATGGGTCAGACTGACGCCGAATCTGAGTTAAAACCCCATTAGCAGTTTCCGGTCAGCCTGACCCCGGCATTGGGTTAGACCCCCCTGTATCAATTCTAGAGCGGATTCGGTAATAATAAATAATAAATAATTCGAATTTTATTACAACCCTTTTCTGAGCAGTAATAACAAGGAACTGAGTGGGGTATTATCTGCAAATACATAGTCAACATTCTCTGTTCCTGTGGAATGTTCTTTTCCTTCTTGATACTGACTGCCGTAAGTACTTCATCGGTGAAACTAATTCCATTTCTATTTCAAGTGCATGTCCTCGCTGAACCAGAAAAGTACAAACAACGGCATATCTCAGCGTGAAAAGAGATTTACTACGCCGTCGCTAACCCGCACAGTCACCCGTGAAAATGACGGTGCCGCGTTGCATTTTGCATCTGACAAAATTTTATTAAACATTCAAAATAAATGGGTGGTCTTGGCCCGTCAATGGGTGGTCCCTTGAGAGTGTGCTTACTCGAGACAAAGCACGTTCTGATACCTGATAATGAACCTTAAAGGTATTACAGGATTGGTAGAGCTGGCAAAATAGTCGCAGACAGCGTTCATGTTTTGTGCAATCAACCAAGAGAAGAAGAAAAAACTGTGAAAATTTGGGCTTAATCCGTTGTGTGAGTCAGGAGAAAATAGTGAGAGGAAAAAACATGCACAATTTTCAGCAACCGAAATCAGAAGTTGAGTAGGTTTTTTTTTAACTATTTCAGATAAAGTTTTCTCGTGTATGACTTCATTTCAGAGGGGAATATTTCACAGAAGAAGAAAAAAATGGTTCTAGCGTATATATGAACTTCGTCTTTTAAGCTTTTATTCTAAAATTAAATGTTTTTTATCGCTCACCATAATATACCTTTAAACCTTTGCATTGAAGGCATGTGTTATGAAACATTGTCCCTGATAGTAAGAAGATAATAAAGTACTGAATTACCCGTATCTTATTTGTAGCAACGCAGCGACGGGAAGTTGACTGCTGATACAAGATCGGAATATAAGCTCTTTTAGAAGTAACAAATGACTGGTCTCATTGCGCGCTTGCGCACTTTTCAACTCATTCGCAACATTGTGGCAAAATATTAGGTCAAGAACGTGCCTCAATACGTCTCATTTTTATGTGACGTCCTTATTACGTATTTAAACACTAATTCAAATCCATGGCGTAGATATGTAGAAACATCTCATTAAATAATTGCATCTAACGGGGGTAATACAACAAAAAGAAAGAACAATGTTACTAAACAAACTTCCACGCGTTGGGTTCGAAAGAAAAAACTTGGATAGACACAGACTTCCGGGCTGAGCTTGAACACCTGATTATATAGTGGATAATTAACCAAGGCATAAATTCACAGCTATTAAAATAGTTTGTAATATTGAGCATCATTATAAAAAAAAACGTTTCTGTGCACCTCTGGGGAACATGGGTAACGTTATAGTTGGGGTTTGAGTTCTTAATGACACAATGATCACATAATTTCCAGAGACCTCCGTATCAATTTCAGGCCGCGAAGCTGCGTTCGGTGGATTTTGGGCTTGTAGTCCAAAGAGATACCCGCTTCACACGGTACCATTATGTGGTAAGCAGGTCCAATGAGGCTGTGGTTTCTTTATACTAAATAATTTGCCTTTTTTCAAGAATATAATCAGATGGTCCAATTTCATGGCTCGGCTTACCGCGGAATGGTGCGCTTTACGGAGCCCCGTATAAAGCACATCATGGACTTAAGCGCAGAATTCCGCGGTAAGCAGCGCCATGAAATTGGGCCCCAGGGCTCGATTTCACAAAGAGTTAAGATCTTAAGATGAATCTTAGTGCTTTGTGAAATCAAGCACTGTCTGCCAACAGGTAAACCTAGGCCTAATGAGAAGGATTGACATCTAAGACGGAGTTTGGACCATCCAAGTTGCACAGAATGACTCTACAGTTCTCTAAACATATCTTAAATGTTTTGCAGGTCACTTTTTTTCACATAAAGCCCCATTTCTTGGTGATCGGGGTATTAGGAAGTGAAGCATGCCGTCATGCTCTCCGGATTATCGACAAAACAAATTCTCACCTGCATGCAATTCGTTGGCCTACGACATTTCAGAAATGTGGAAATAAATTGCTGTGCTGAGACAAATTGACAGAGATATTTTTAACGGGGGGGGGGGGGAATATTCTCCGGTAAACGCCCGACACGTGACACGTTAGATAATTTATCGCTCAGGGGAGAAACAGCAAATGGGGTAACTGTGACAAATAACTATAGGAGCTCTCACTGGTCTCGGACTGAATTGTTTCGAATATCCGGCGACCTTTCAACTTTGTGCTGGTATTAACAATTTTTAAAAAACGGCAATTTGACATGCTGTGTTTAAACGGCTGTTCCAAGCCTTTTTTTCGGAAGAGCACATTCTTTGAAAGAGCTACAAGCATGAGATGTTTTTTTACGCCATATGTGGAAGTAATATATAAGTGGAAATGTAGATATAGGATTCGAAATCGCCTCTCGTCATTGTACGAGCTTGGCAATCCGGCGGTTAAAATTCTCCTGGCTAACGGCGTAATTATAGAGGGGTGAGGCCGGGAAGGGAGCCCCACCCCTGCTCAGAACAATTGTCCTCTCCTTTCCTCCCAAATGAGATCAGAAAAACATACAAATAATATGCCCCCACCAAAAAAATAATAATAATAATAAAGAAAGAAATAAAGAAATAATAATATTAATAATAATGATAATACAATCTTTTAAATAATTATTAATAATAACTATAATAATAATTTTTAAATAGTTTTAAAAATAAATAATTATGTCTCTGCCTCGCTTGCCCCCGAATAATAAAAGTCTGAATACACGACTGCATCTGAAATGTTTGAGACCCTTTAAAAATAGGAAGACAAAAGGTCACACCCCTTAAAAAACATAACCAAGGCTTAATCAGAGTGAAAAGGTCTGCACACTATACCACAGCCATGTTGAAAATGTTATGGCTGACCATCTACTGCTATAGCTGAAGTTCTCGACAGTGGGGTAATTCTTTTCAGGTTTCCTCGTCCGCTCCTTCGGCGTGTCACGCTTGTGGTGAACAGCGAGCACGCGATACCACTGGGAGTTGTACCGCTACCTGGTAGTGATCAACCGACCAGACCCACCAGGAACCCGCACACCCGGTCCTCAACGAACCCAGAGGAGAGCCCCTTTGTAATACAAAACACGTCGAGCAATGCCAATGTTGTGGCAGAAATTGTTACCACATTTTCTTTGCCTTGAACGCGATACCCCCCAAAAAGCGTGAGTGAGTGATCAGATGTGTTATTGAGTCTAATAGCCGATGATTTTCAGTGATTGATTGGTGGATGATTGATACGTGAGTGACATATGGTTCCGAGAAGGGCTTATTCATCGAAAAATTCTCTCATGGCACTTTAATTCCACCTATTGGTTCATCACTGGTGACCTACTAAATAAGTATATCTTCCTTTTTTCTTCTTCTTTTTGTTTTCTTTTAGGACGAGCTGAATCGTTTTGTCACGGCCTCAACGGTTCCTCTGACTTTTGCTCAGGGGACTTTGGTGAGTCTATTCTCTTTTACCCCCCTTTCGCTGTTTTCTATCGAAAACAAAACTTCGCAGACGACTGCTCCCTCGGCGCGCCAGTGTTTCGAACACTTGTTCTCTCTCAGTGCACAAAAAAGCAAACTTATTTTTCGACGGCAGTCGCCGAAGGAAGATCGCGTGCCAGGTATAACTGCCAAGTTGGCTTGCAAAGTCCGCTGTGATTTCGCCGGCATGTGGTTCGAGTTAAGCAGTCCCCAGTCTACGTCGTCCGTGGGTTCTCGTTTTGTCACGGTTGTGCTTCGCCGTGGGGCATTGCGTGAATGTCAACGATATGATACTTCAAAGTCACCGTATTCTCGTGAGGGCGAAGCCAAGAAAAACCGGGATGTCGAGAATGAAAACATCCCCGCGTTGAATAAGCCCATTGTTTTTTGAAGATAATGACACAGACACTCAAGAGTGAACCTAGTTGATATGTGAGGAATTGTGACATTTGCCAGAAACCATGAAATGATTGTTATGAAACGGATTGATTTCGCGATTATTGTTAGCCTATAGCATACATTTTCCGCATACATTTTTGCAACTTCTTGAAAGATCTTAAAATAAATTCACTAAACTCTAGAAGCTTGTTTTTTTCTGTTCGTGCCTTTTGATTCAGATATAAGTACGGATTTTGTTCCACAGGCACCTTTTCCAATATGGGAAAACCTTTTCACTTTGCCTGATTTATTATGACGACTGAAATTAATGTTTAAACTGTAAGTTTTCGTTAGTTATTTCAAACATGAAACAATTCTTTCTCTTATGTTAACATTATTTTGTTTGTTTGTTTGTTTGTTTGTTTGTTGGGGTGTTGGGGTTTGTTTGTTTGTTTGTTGGGGTGTTGGGGTGTTTGTTTGTTGGGGTGTTTGTTTGTTTGTTTGTTTGTTTGTTTGTTGGGGTGTTGGCGTGTTTGTTTGTTTGTTACTATTGACTCGTTCTGGGAGTGCTTGATTTTTTCTTTTGTCAATCTTAGTTTTCCATCGTTCCCAAAAATGCTCTTAAAGTTTCATCTCATATTCCCAAGAAATTGTAATTCGTCTGGATGGAAACAGGAAGCTTTCTCGTAAAAATAAGCACCGCATGCCTAAGTCAGTTGTTTGTGGTGGAACTGTCTTGGGTGGTGGGGAAAAGGGGTTGCACGCGATTTATAAATAGACGCAGTCCCTTAGTCATCTTTGAATTCTCCAGGCTCCTACATCTGTATGAAGAAAAAAACGGATTAAAGTAAATTAAATTAGTAACATTGATCTTAGGATCAAGGTAAGTAAATTACAGTGGATTAGAGGGATTACTGTTATGATCTAGAATATGAAAGCCGCTGGGACGGCTGACTCGCCGGGAGAGCCCGTCAAGGTTGCCCACTTTTCGGACTCGGGTGCAAAGTGCAAACATACCCCCTCATTAAAGAAGAAAAAGCGGTCACTTTGATCCCGAAGTGGGGCATGTCTTTATCGTTCTCGAAATCGTGTGTGAAGTTTGAGCGTTTTGACTGTCACATCTGCCTGGAAAATGACGTTGATTGATGACAGGCCTACCAAGGTTTACAAATGACTTATGTATTTATAAGAAGTGAAGGAATTAAGATGTAGAAGTTAAATGTTTTTAAATGATGAAAAGTTTCAACGGCATTCGTGAAAAAAAGAGCCGTGCCTGTGCAAAAAAAAGGGTTTCATGATTTGTAAAGTAAATCGCGGGATTCATGTTTTGGGGTTGTTTTTTTTTTTACAAATTGGAATTTTCGTGAGATGAATCGAGCAAAAAGTACAGTTTGTTTGTAAAATCGTATACTGAATATATAAGAAACTATGATGAACAAGTTTCCCACTCATGGTGAAGTGGAGTTTTCTTTAAAACCCGATTTTAAACAAACATGGAGCATTAAATGGAGCCATTAACACTGCCTTCCAAACAAACTGAGACCATCAGAGAAATGTGGGTAACTATCATTTCCACATTTTCTAAAACTATAAGTTTTATGATAGAACTTTGGTCAATTACAGACGGTTTGAATGATCATCTTCCTCCTCAAAATAATGGTATTGTTT
>CM021528.1:12613518-12626105 GCA_010994315.2 Pisaster ochraceus
TATGAATATCAACCCTACAAAACTCCAGTCTATAATTTTGTGTTGAGGGTAAATCAGAATGTGGGCTAATCTGTTTTTATTATAATGTTTTTATTAGTGTTATTAATAACAGCTTTATCTAAACAATGTTAACATGTACCTTATTTAGATCACTGACGAGGTTTTTGTGTTGTTTTTTACATGGTTAAACATAACGCAATACATTGTTTATCCCAATACTCGTTTTATTGTCATGGTTTTTGTTTACTTCTTGTGTGTTAATATATAAATAAATAGAATGGAAAGTAGGCCCTACATTCCTTCATAAAATAATTGTCAAAATTGTGTACGAACAACAGCATAAAGTGAGAGGTGTTGCTATTTTTGACTAGGCACGCTGCTTTACTCGTTCAAAACCTCCTCTCTTTCGTTAATACAACTATGTCTGCATACACCACCCTCTACACCAGCCGATATCCTAAAGCTCTGGCTTTGGCTTAATCAGCCATAAGCCGGTGCCTCAGCCAAAGTTAAGGAAGATCTAAACCACCACTCTCCCACAAGGCCATGACACTTTGAACCTGAACCAGCCAACGCCCCCTCCCCCATCTTACACACCCACTCCCTAACGATGCATCGCATTGCCTCCATCGAGTATACTTAACGGAAATTGGTAAGATGGGAAGTGGGTTTTTCCTGACTACTCTGGGTTCAGATAAACTCTTGGGGCTCGGTTGGGACCGCATCGGAAATGACCAGATGATTTCTACCTCCATGATTCTACATACTTCAAACGAATTGCACTCATGCTGCGTGACACTTCCGTAGACAGTCATTCGTCATAATTCCACGATGGCTCATTTCTCTAATTGAATCGATGTTACATTTCCCCATCGCTCCTTTCTTATTTTAAAAGAGCGTGCTCAATCAAATAGTTTGCAAACTAACTATTAACATGAAATTTTACATTTGAAAATGTCATTGGAATAAATTGCAATTAACAATTACAAATATAAATGTGCCATAATAATACAATTATGGCTTAAAAGAAGAGATTACCCTATTTTGGGGAAAGCACATTTTTTCAGATAGTTTATCGAAAAGCATTAGCAAACTTAGGCCTACCACTGGATACATTTCATTAAAATAAGTGTTTACGAATTAATCGTTTTTGCTGTTATCTTGTGGAACTAATAAATTAAACTTTATGAGTTCCACGAGATTAACAGCAAAAACGATTAATTCGTAAACACAGTGTTGCTCTCGTCTTATCTCATGACTTGTTGTCAAAGGTAAGAAATAAGATCAAACTCAACCCCCAAAAATAACAAATGTCAGCACTTTTGTAAATCTCACTCCTTAAAGAATTGAGAAGCCTAACCGAACAGATGGAAAGTCACGGTCGATTCGGGGCAAACATCATGCAGGTCTGGAATTTCATATTTCATAGGGCAAGGCCGCTTTCATTTCAAAATCTTAAAGTCTATGGGAAACTTTTTGAAGGGGCACCAAGGGCCAAGACCAGGGGCAACAGCGGCCGCGGCCTGCGTGTAATTCGAGGCCTGGACATGTTCCGGACGGGCTTGATTGCTCGTCCAATGTGTGAGTGGAGTACGGAGCTGCCCTCTAACCGACCGCATCACCCAGGGACCGGGTGCTCCACAGCTGCTTTGCAATAAAACACGATACGTTACAAGTAAAATGTTGTGTTACTTGTTCATGCTACGTAATTAGAGGAAGGGCAAATTAATTTGGTGATGGGGGGGTATTTCATACACTCGTTTTTCATGAAATTTAGGCAACATTCTTCTAAAAGAAAGACTAGCCCCACCCCCGAATTCCAAGACATTGTTACTACAGTGAAACAATTCTCAGAAGAAAAAACATGTTCCGGTACAATATTTTATTTGGCTGGCAATGTCTGCTGGTGGTGGCGATGGCGTTGTTTTGTTATGTTTAGTGTTTGATAATCTTTTTGAGGTTTTGTCGTCGGTGTTGTCGTTGCTTTGTTGTCTGTTGTTATTGTCAGCACCATGGTTACGGTTGTTTTGTTGTCATCGCTAGGTTTGCTTTTAGGTTGCAAAATTGTGTCACTTTGGTCGAAATACAAAGGAACGTATCTTTAGTTATGGATCGCACATTGCCTGTATTTTAACCCCTGACCCAGTCACGAACCCCTTCCTAGGTCGTCAATGGGCTGTGCCGCCCTCTACACACAAAAGGCATTGCGATCTGGCACGCGATCACTCCATCAATCTATTAACACGTCATTATAAACCCAAGTCACGAAATAGCCGTCTGGGCCAGCACGCAAGTCTTCTACACTGAAACCTTGCTTCCATGGATGTGCGATTTCACTGTCCCTTCCTGAAAGGGAACGATCACGATACAGTGTTCATGAGAACGAAGCCACACCGAAGTCCGACGCATGTGATGCCTGATCACACTTGTCACCGCTCGGAGGAGGAGGGGGTGGGGTGGCTGGCGGGAAATGAACCTGCCTTTCCTTTTCACTCCACTCAAAAAGTAATTGAGCCGCTTGTGCGTGACAATGGGGGATTAATGAATGTGATTAGGATTAATTAGTAGACAAAAGGCAACCCTAGGCTGGTGACAGAGATTGACGTTTTGGTGGCCTTTTTATTGGGCATATCCCATATAAGATGACACAGGGATCAGTTGCTGCCTGCTAGCGTGCTCGCGTGTTAATATCTAATTAGTAAAAACAAAGGGTGGGATTAAGCCGGCTAGATTTCTTGACACTGGATGGATTGTATAGTAGAGTAGAATGAATTTACGAGATGAAGTAAATCCCTGTCCCTGATCCAAGGCCTAGACACTAATCCCTATCAAGTCAATGAATCGACCGCACTTCCGGGGAACCATTGCCCGGACCCCCCCCCCCCAAGCGATGATTAAGTTTGGAGCGCTCCTCTCTTTGCATACTTTGCATGGGCACCAGTGGATTACGTTAGCTGAATCTCGGTGTGGAAGCTGTAAGGACAAATTGAGTGACGTTTTGTAATGTGGTTGATATTCCATAGAACACCCGTCCCTTCTAGTTTGTGATTCTGCAGTGATTTTTTCCCCTATACTTGGGTCTTTAACTTTATGGTTTTACGTCTTTGTGCTCAGCTCCTGTAGAATCTTTGACCTCTCAGAAGGTGTAGATTGTGTGCTAACAATCTGTACTGTGTAGTCACTCATCACCCATAGGCCACAGCTTGTCCAATAGATCTCTAATAATTGTAGGATTGTTGTATCATCGCGCAATTTTATTGCTTCCGATGCTAAACACTAGCAAGAGCTGTCAGTTGAAAACGAGTGAGGGGACGTCACAGTGTCGTTCCCATGGGCAGCGCGCCTCATCGAACCCTCGCATTGCGAAAAAGCCAGTGATACTCTGTGCAAATTGGCGCAGCGAGATGGTCGATACACCACTAGAAACGAGGTTGTGAATAGTTCCCTCCGTGTGTCTCGTTAGGTCTAGAGACCCCGGGATTGCCTGTCATGCGTCATAAATCTATTAAGGGTGCAATAAGTACACTTTTTAAAACAAGGTTGTCACCATCCTTTGGCCGTGGTTAAGATCTAGTGATACAACACGCACACCCATGCAAGCCAGACTGCTAGAAATCCCCGGTACACACGCAATGCCGAGACGCGGACCCGGTTTGGAGCCAAGAAGTCGTTCCTTTTTTTCCCCGCCTTATTTTTTCTTTTGCAGCAGACGTGCTAATGTTGATTAAATGCGGGTTGCGATGACACGCTGCCATGTTGAAACGGAAACTCAAACATTGACAAGGTCTAATTAACGCATGGGTTTCATTATACGTTGCACGATGCCAGCTTTCTGTAATAGTCAGATTCCTCCTCCCTTTGTAGGGATTAGTACTTAAGAACGTTGGTATTGTTAAAGGCAAAGTATACCTTCAGTTTTTTTGGAACCGTTCGATTGTTTAAATCCTACAACAACCTGTGAAAATTCTTTTTTATAAGGTAGTCGCGTTTTTTAGATATCGCCGGAAAACTGGAGCGAATATGGCCACGCAGGAAGAATAATCCCTAATATAGGAATACACAATCTGAGAAACGTTTCTGACAGTAACGCTTCTCAGATTCAAATTTTGGGGCCTAACAACTGATATCTTTTTACATAACCGCAGTGCTTCAAAGCTTGTTACTTTATCTAAAGCTGCTGTAGGCTTTATGTTTATTGCCACTAATTTTAGGACTGCACCAAACGTATACATTTCTTTCAGCAGATCTCAGGGGGGAAATCAACTGCTGATTTTGAATCCAAGAAGCTTCGTCGGTCCAGTCGCAATGAGAAATATTTCCGAAGCCGTAGTTTGTTTAACGTTTTGTTTTGGGTTTCTTTTTAAGATGATCTTCCCACCAAGGGAATTTGGCAAGCTCCCCGCCCTACGGGGACATAAACACCGAGCTGGCAAGAGCCGATCTCTCACATAATAACCATTGGTTTAACGTTTATAATTATGAATTGCACAAATCAGTAAATTGTGATTCAGTAACCATAAACTGCAATGAGTAATTGATAGTTTAATCCCATAAACAGGTTTAATATTAGCTTAATATACAGTTTAGTTTACTCTGTTTAACCTCTTTCATCGTTTTGTGGTCATCATACTGTATTTAAAAGTAGGGTCATAGATTGGTTCATAGACCAAAAGTCACCTGCGAAAGTTTCAGTTGAGTAGTGTCTACTTGTTGAGAAAATAGCACAAAGCTGCCACTTCTATATACTAACCTTGTGTAATGTTGTACTTTGGGATATCGGCCTGCTCTTGCTTTCTGGAAGAAGCAGTTCGAAAGAATGAACCCTTCTACTAGCAAACCAATAACACGCAATTCCTTAGTTCGTCAAGTGTGTTGTACTAAAAGTCATCCGAAGTAATTTTGTTTTGTTTAAAAAAAAAATCAACCTCGCTTGCAGTCCTTGCTCCAATATCTTGGTGTGGATCCAATAACTGGAGTCTCTTAATTTCATTGTCGTCTGCGCACCATGATGTTTGGATGTGGTTGAACTAGTAATAATGATGAATTGTTCCGCCTGTCCATGCACTCAATCACTCCACATTAATGTAGCCTTCCATTCCGAAACGGAAAAAAACAATGTGTTTTAGCAGCAATTTAAAGGAGCTTTGATCCAAATTTACTTACTCGCGGCCGTTCTCAAGAAATTACAGAATTCCGACTCTGTTTTATAACTATGTGGGTTCTCTTCCCCCAAGTTTGCTTCCTGCAGTTTTGAACCATCTGTCCCTTTTGGCCTTCTGTGGTGTATTAGTCCTGTTTGCCTTTTTGCAAGATGGTCGTGTGCCTTCAAGAATAGAAGGTTGCCTTTTCCCGGGTACACGAAGCACAACCGTTTGCCCCGGTTAAGAAGGTCACTTCTCAACACTTTTCCTGGTCAGAATGGACCCGGGTACGGGTCTCATGGGGCCTGACCCTTTTCTTGGTCACTATGTTCCGGAATCTGAAGGGTCAAACTGATCTCAAATGGTCAAACTGACACAGAATTCGAAATCCCATCTTTTGACCTCTAACTTTCCGGATCGACGCGTACATGGGCCAGGCCCCTGCGGCCCTTCCATGGCAAAACAACGCGAAAAAATGACATTTTGAGAAAAGCAAGTAAAGAGATCAGCTGTTTTGCTGTAAATCTTGGTCCAAGAATACGGTCTAATATTGACCCAATAGTTTTTAGAGTTGTTAGAGTTTGGCTTCTTGAAAAAATTAGAGAATGACTGTTGTAGAGACACGTTTTTTCATTTAGAGTTTAACTTTCCCGCAAAGACTTGGGAAAATTGCAGAAATTTACCGAACTTTCTCCCTCAGCTAGTTTTCGTATAAAAAGACAATTTGTGACAATTATTGATTTAAGACCTTTTGCCGGTCACACTTTCCGTTTAATATACGTCCTTCATTTTGGGCACACGACGAGAAACAACCACTCGTGTGAAGAGATTATCATTCAACAATCGTACAAACATGCATTGAGAAACCCCCTGCTCAAATTGTATTGTACTAGTGAAATTGTTTTGAAATCGTACATCTATTTGGGATCACGATCTTGAAGTTATTTTACGCACATTGCTGGCATTTTGTTTTTAAGAATAAACAAAACTTATATTTTGGAAAAAGAAAAAATAATCCTGACACAATTTAAATAATTATTTTGACCTCAACAAATGTCAGCACTCATTAAGAATATTGGCAATTTACAAACTTTGCCGTGTAGTATAAAGTCAGTGGGCTTAACAAGGTTCCAATCCTCCTCCTGAGAAATATTTCGTCAGAGAAGCTGTCGTCTTCGATTCGAGAAGTTAGTTTGAAGGAAATGTCAGTGTCTTTTGCCTGATCAATTTTCAGAAAACTGCGTACAAAACCAACACAACTTCTGGGCAGCATTTTCCTTGAAGTTTCACATTTAGTTGTTCTCCAAAATAAAGCAGAAACTCTTTGTGTGAATGAACTCTTTCCCATACCCACTGGCGTTCAATCCCTCTGAGAACAATTTTGTTGAGGTGGAGAAAAGTACACAAACCTCACCAGTCACCTTATTTATCACAATTGTTTTGAAACACCCACCAAAAAATACCGAAAATACTTCCACAAAGCAATGTTGGTACAGAGTTCAGTTGACTTGATTTTCCACAACGACGCGGACGATTGATGGGTAAAGGTAAAAGGCCCTTTTCGCTGTCTGGCCATCATGTTTTTCTAGGCCTTGCTTGAAGGGATTGGGTAGCCCTTTTAAGGTAACAGAAATTTCAATAATATTATTCAGTTTTGCATAACTCATTGTTGGTATAACGCCTGCATGAAAATGTTTTAAATTTGACCCCTCTCAGCTGCTGCATTATGTTTTTGAAAAACCTCACCTTTTAATTAAAATGGAGTAGCCTCACCAAGTTTTGGCCAATGGACGGACGCCACACGTGGGCACAGGGGCGATTTCACAAAGAGCTATTAAGATTGATCTTAACTTCTGCGAATCAGTCCTAATTGCTAGGCGAAGTGTTATGTCACAACACAAATCACTTACAACTCATCATAAGATGAATCTAAGTGCTTTGTGAAATCGAACCCAGGGGTCGATTTCACAAAGAGTAAGACTAGTCTTATCTGAAGTTAGGACCAGTAACTGGTCTTAACTTAGGACTAGTCCTATCTCCTAGCATTGCCTAGGACAAGTCTTAAGTCAGGATGGGTTTTGTGAAATCGAGCCCAGGTCTGCCATTTTGGGAGTGAAACTGCATGTTAAAGATAATGGTGCGCGGTGTAAACGCGCGCGCGTCGCCTAAAGGCTCACTCCCTACACAGCACAGTAAAGGCTATGTCACACAGTCACAGGTACGCAAAACTTCCGTACAAAGGGAACACTTCGGCAGCACAAGAGACATCCTTCTAGCTGTAGCTTACTAGCCCCAAGAAAATAATGCAAACAACTTAATCGTGAATGAATTTCATTCTTGGAGGTGCCTGGAACTGGTTGCCTGTGAGTTGCCTTGTGTAACATGGCATTAATAAGTTCCTGTCCAAATTGGTGGCTATGGCTACCGCTCCGGCTGGATCGCCGCGTCGTCGATCGTTCGTTGAAGTATAGGACTTCCTGTAACAACACCCTTAGCAACAGTCGTAGCCGTTGCTGTAAAGCCGCCAATTCGGATACGGCCTTTTACACACAAGGAAATGGACTCCTGCAAGAGAACAAAGTCGTGCAACGTTCCCATGATAGGCAGTGGGCCTGTTTAGTTGCGAATGTTTAAGCGTTTAACATGACGTTGGTGGAGAACGCGGCGTGCCGGTGTCCTTTTTAGGACACTATAGACGAAGTTATACATTCTTCCAGATAGATAAACTTGCCACCGTGGAAAGTTTTCACAGAATTGAGTCATCAATTAATATTTATTCAAGGTTAAACCCGGGCAGCTTGTTTGCATCCTCCTTATCGATTGAAGAATGTGTAGGACTTGATATTTTAAATGAGTTATGTAAGTTATCATAACCTGGAATTCAACACTGAAGGACAGATCAAAAGAATGGCCTCGATTTCTATACACAACTCGTGATATCTGCGTTCTGTTATCTCTGGCATTTGACAACCTTGTCCCAATTTCGTAGAGCTAAATTGTTGCTACGCACAGTAAAATGTTGATTTCCTATGGTAGGTTACCAGCTGATGTGTGTTGTTTGTGACTTGATAGTTCCATGCTCCCATAGTCTTCGTTCAAGACGGATTTACCCATTCCGCACCGTTACAAAGATGATCACCTCTTGAAGTTATATCAACCTTCGTTCTCTGTCACAAATATCCTTAGAATAAGACCAGTGGGCCAAGCGAAACATGTAGTGTACAACGTCACTAACACACACACACAGTAAAGTTAATCGCACTCGCAGCTCTGTGTTGCATACACTCTGTGGATATCCCTTTGTTCTGTACACTTAAGTAAAATCATATTCTTCAACACTGTACAAATCACTGTGTGGACATGTGTAAGTCCACATAGTGTTTCAAGTCCCTCCATTGTGTGGACCTCATTTCTCAGATGCACACTTCGTATGTAGCGCCTACACACTGCTGTCGACTGTACCGATTGGAGGCGCCCTCGATTACAGAACTTTTGAAAAGAACAGCACCATTGATTTATAGGGAAAATGTGCTATAAAAACTGCTTGGAGGTTGTTGTTTTTTTAATTGGACTACACGCGCTGGGCGCATGTTGCTTTAAAATACGGTCGTGTGTTCGCATCCCACCGAAGTCGCAAGAAGTGAATAAGTAAAGAAAGCGAAAAAGTGACGGTTTAGACCTTTGTCTGTACATTGCTTAGGGTAGTTTTTTTCATCGCGTCATAAATCTTTCTTTGGTGGTGGATTTCACCATATCGCGTTCCTCTTTGTAATCTCGTTTGCTTGGTAGATTTTTAGTCCGACTTCGCACTCAAGTAAGTCCAGTTCCGGGGCTTAGTTGGAACAAAATGGGACTGTAGCCCAACATTGTGTTTTGGGGAGTTGGTCTTAACTAACACCGTTCATAACATACTGGTTGTTGAACAGATATTGTCAGTTCCTGATTTGAAAATGTCAATGTGAATATGAAACTTCAATATTTCGTCCAACTTTGGGTCAAAAGTTGAGAGCAATTTTTTTAGTTGGGGTGGGGTGGAACGGTCACATTGTGTTTTTTTTATCATGCATGTTTCACACGTTTTTCAGTGGCATTGTCCTTGCTCTGGTTCACGTGTGACGCTAAACGAAAGCCTACCAGAAGACCAGGTGTTTCGAACTACCTACACCTGGTGGGTCTAGTTACCGTAACTCCAAACGTCAGTGCAGATTAAGACCCCGGTGGGACTACAAGTTAATCGCGAGGAATCGAGCTTGTCCTTTGCTGGTCATTAAAAGTGTACTTCAACAGATGTGTACATTAAAGGCAATATCCCTTCGGTTGTTGAGCCGCTCGATTGTTTTAATCCTGTATATATACATTAACAATGAAATTAGCATGTGAAATTTTCATTTCAAAAGATGGTAGCGTTTTTTAATCCAATCGCCGGATATCTGGAGCGGTACTGTCCACGCAGGAAGAATAATCCGTAATTGGCGTACACAATCTGAGAAACGTTTCACGCATGAAACATTCCTCAGATTGAAACTCTTTTGAATCCCTTTCTCTCAAACCATATTCCTGAGAAGGGAATCGGTTCTCAAAATATTATAGGGCGACCTGCATCATCAACAGCTGCAGCACTTCTTACTAATTGAGTTGTTATGGTCATGAACTGTTGGAGTAATTACCAAAGGTATACCCTCTCTTTAAAGAAAAATACTGGATAAGTCATTTTCCGTGGGACTGGAGCAGCTTCAATCTAAAAGCTTACCGATTACAAAGTTCATACCAGGTACCGAACGTCTTCAAAGTCGATGAATCGGCATTTAAGAACTCCCAAGTGCACCGTCGCTTATTTCGATTGCCATCATTTAAAAATGGACCTGAATGTGTGCACAAATCCTGACCTGAACTTATGATGTTTTCTGTTACTTTCACTCAAACGGGAACACTGAATTGAATTCAACGAGAAGTTCCATTTACGAGAAACCACCTATACCGGTGCGTACATGAAATCCCTAGCGTACGAGAAAACACTTACGAGAACTGTACAAGAAATTATGACGTTTCCCATGCGTACAGACACGGGCAAACGACGCGGAGCTAGCTGTGCACTAAAAGGCAGACGCAAAAACGCATATGCGTCACGCCGCCATCAGCCCCGTACAAAAAGAGGTGAAATGTTATCTCATTTTGCAAACCAGGGCCAAGTTTCATTAAGCCGCATGAGCAGAAAATAGTGCTTAACAATTTCTGCCAAGCAAAATGTAAGCAGGGATACTAGTCACAGATTGTAAATGGGACATGGTATTTTGGCTGCTATAATTTTGTTGTGCATAGTTACTTTTTGTGCGTAAGCAGCTCTAGGAAATTGGGCCAACAAAATGTAAGAGTGCACATCATGTGCGCATTTTACATAATTTCATGGGAAATGTCTATTACTGCATGTAGGGCCTACATGTAGTTTTGATAACGTCCACGGGTTGGTTGGACGCATGGATGGTGCCTGGTCTTTCAAACTAAAGATGAAATTGGAAGTTACTCTTTGAGAAAACCAATGGTCCCTTTAAACTGACTATTGATTTCCAAGCTGTAGCGCGTAGCTAACTTGATAATCATTGAGATAGGTACACCTTGACATGCGTGTAATTTCTGGTATTCTGGACTGATTGGTTGTGATTAGCCAAGTTGCCAGTTAATAGAAAAAACGACCTTGCTGAAGGAAATGAGGCCAACACGTTCGCACTTTTCTCTCTCCCTCTCTCTGTCTCTCTCTCTGCAGCCTTGAAAAACGTGTCAACAATGGCTGAAAGTGATGTTAGTTCGGGGGAGGGGGTAAGGGGAAAGTTTGGTTTCTAATTCCTGTTTGGTTTTGACACGATGCTTCTTATCTGGTAAAGAAACCAATGATGCCTCACTAGTGAACTTAATCACTGTAGCTCAATCACTGTAGCTTGCGAACCAGAAACACAGGGGTTAACGGCCCACTCTTCTTCAACGATAAGTGTTTTGAGTTCTTTTTTAACGTGCACTACCAACACACCCAGTACAAGGGGCCATGTCCCATCCGATGAACAGAGAAAATTAGCAAAGTATCTTTGCTCAAGGATACAAATGCCGCGAACGGGACTCGAACCCCGCACTCTGCTGATCAGAAACACAATGCAGGGCTTGAGTCCGGTTCTCTTAACCGCTTGGTCACTAGGGGGTCGCTGCCGGGGGGAGGGGGGATGCACCATGTCACATACCGAGCACCTATAAATGTGATTTATTAAAATAGCAACCGATACACACGATAGAGCACGATGGGAGATGTCGATGAGCGTCATAGCTTTCCTTTTCACATCTTCATCATAATTTCTTCCATCGTAGCTATAAGAAGTCACCCAGTCCCAAGATGTCAAAAGGATACCAAAATGTCCCACCTGCAAAACCGATGAAGTTAATGATGATAAACTACAACCCGCTTCCGAATCTCCCGGGTAAACCATGACCGCTGACCCCGGGGTCAGAAGAGCTGTTTAAAGATACCCTGGGGATGATAGCTCCAGTCAAATAATATTGTTGCCAAACTCAAGCAACGGCTTCCCACAACAGCCTAACTTTAAAGGAAATGTACATCTGTTGTTTTTGTGGAAGACTGGAATAATACAAATCACAGTTTGCGATGAAATACATCGTCCAACCTAATCTGTTTATAGTGGTGGTCATGTTTTAATCAGATCAATCAATCAATCAATCAATCAAACATAATTTTAAAACCGCAAAAAAGCGATGAGGTCTATGCAGTTAAATGAATGGTTATTGTAAGCCGACTGGAACAGGTGAGCTAAAAGTGTTTTAGTTTAAGCGAAACTTATGGGTTTATTTTCGTGTAAAGGGGTTTGTGCACGTTTATATGGGACTGTTTTTGCAAGGTGCTTCAACATCATAAGAAGAGCCCTGAGCCAGGGTCGGCGCATACATAAGAAAATGTTGGCGGCCATCTTTAAAATGGCGGCCATTTAGGATCTTTAAGTGGCTACTGGAATTTTGTTTTGCTTGCTGTCCCCAAGTTCATGTTTTGAGTGTGGTTAGAAGTGTTTTAGATGATTATAATATAATCCAAAGCGCGTCTAGTGGTTTGTAGCCGGGAAAACGATCGTTTGTAACGATCGTTTCAGCCATCCCTTGTGACATGTTTTAATACAAACAAAAATAAACTTACCTTTTAGGAATCGCATTTAACTTATCATGTCAAATCACTGGTATACACATACATTTTGTAAATGTTTGGTGTTCTTTTTATGCATACTGTATGTTTTTATTTTTAGTTTATCGTACTCTGTAGTTATGTTGGGTTTGTTGTTTTTTACATGTGGCCCCATTTCCAAGGGAGAATAGTTTTCTGATTACTGATGTGGCTACCCTGGTTTTAAACAAGATGAACACATTATAATATGATAAATAAATGAATAAGTCAGCGCC
>CM021528.1:12678465-12690849 GCA_010994315.2 Pisaster ochraceus
TATTCACTTTCTGTCTGGTTGTAAATGTTTAATCAGTATGTTCAACATCATTGCGTCATGCTGTTCTGTCTGGAGATATTAAAGTGTGTAAATCGTTGAGGAAGACTCTTAATTTACTTAAATAAGTAAAGCATACAACTATTTGTCCATGTCTTTTGTGAACAAAACAATGCGCCGCCAGCGTCCTAGCATTGACGGTGCAGAGTGCAGCACTTCCGCTGGTCTGTATGTTTTTAATCTTCCAAAAAACAATGGATGGCCCAAATGGTATTATGGGACCTTAATTGGGAGGGGTGCCTTTTATTGCACCCTACCAAAAATAAATAAATAAGCATTTACGATTTGCTCTCTCGTAGATTATTTGCAGGTTATTGTTTGTTTTATCGGGACCGCCTCCATCTCAAACCCACTCACTGTGCCATGCAGTGATGAATCGGTAGGCTCTTTATCTCTAATACGTGGGAAACAAAAATTAATGGATAAGCACCAATGCCCAAAGCTGACAGGTTGTACACTGAGAATAACTGATAAACATCGGACCGCTCATGTATTATGATAATTATTTAGGCGTTGGTAAAACAAACACCAAATGCAGCCAAATGCTGAATATGGGGGAAATGCACTGTTTGTTAAGCTACAAAGTACAGGTTCATTTTAATTTTTCGAAAATTTTCGAGTTATTTTAAACATGCTAGGTCCGATTTGTTGCCGACTTGACTCAAACAAAATCTGTTTAGATTTTTAATAGCTATTTTTAAAAATTTATTTGGGAATGTTGTAAGCTTTTTTAAAGGTATTAAACAAACAAAAATCCGCCAAGCATATAAAATGTGTTAAATAAGTAAAAACTAAGAATTACTGTCGGGATCCCATATATTATTTCACGTCAATCAGCCATGTAATAACTATTTTGCATGTTACATGTATTCTATGCCTTGTCAGTGGCATGTACGAAAATATTTGTACGTCTTTCGTTTTGAAACAGTCAGAACTCTTTAACAGAATCAAAATTTGACAATGCAACTTTATTGAATTGGTTTACTTTTAAACTACAATCCGTGAAAACAAAATCGAAAACAGCACACAATATCAAACTGAAAACTGTGATATTTCAGGTGTCCAAAGATGGCCGGTTGGGTAGAACGCATATTGGGTGAAAAAAAAATGCGTAAAGGTGACGGTATCTTCATAAGAATTATCATCTGCCCAAACAAAGCCCCATTCTAAACCCAAAACTCTTACACCAACCCTCTCCTAAATAATTGTTCCTGATACACAAAACTAAAGAAGAAGGGACATGACCAATTCAATTTTGTGATGTAGGCCTACTCACTTTCCAACAAAGTCCTCCCGATCATGGGAGTGCAAAAAAAGAAAGATTAGTCAACCGGGGCAATTTAAAGGCAACCAGTTCCAGGCAATCTCCATAAAGAAAAGGCGTTCATATTTCAATTTTCATTTTATTTCCTTCAGGATTGTAAGACATAGTCTGAAAAATAACCCCCGTGCAACCAAAATGTTCCTTTTGCATGCAGTGTGGTTGGTTGCCTCCAAGTTGCCAGTACAAAATTGCCCAGTGTGACAGGACCCTTACGTTAAAATGGTGTAAATTGCCACTATATTCAATACACTTCCAGTACAAATGTTTTCAACATCCAAAACATCTGATGACATCATTCTGAGAAAAATGGGTCTCTACAGGAAGGAGCCAAAACATCCCCACACAAAAATGTAGAGACCCATTTTTTTCTCAGAATGTTGTCATCACAAACTTTGAAAAACAATATTTTGTTCAACAAGCCCAGGGTGGTGGTATTATTATGACAATTTCGGCCCTGAAGCTACGTTAGCAACAACTTCACAAAAGAGCACACCACCAGACAATGGTATCATTTTCTGCCGCATGGTGTTTTGTCAACAAACTGTTGTTCGATACCAGTTTGTTGCATTTTCTCACAAAAGAGCCCCACTAAAAAATGACACTACTGTGAGGCCACAGGTTGTTGCCGTGGCATTGGAGGCCGTGTGTGTACATATACATGACATCCCATAATAACAGTGTCAATGCGTCAGTTTAATGTGTGTGTGTGGTGTACTAATTTTCCAATAGATAGAGTCCTCATGTGTGCGGGAAAAATGTTTAAAGTCTCTAATCTCACGTTAAAATGATGTACATTGCCACTGTGCTAGAAACTTTCCAGTGCAAAACTTGTCAACATTCAATACACCTGCTGTCACCATTCTGAAATAAGTGGTTCGCTTCATTTTTGTACGGGTGATATTTTGGCTCATTGCTGACTTTTTCATAGTGAAGTTTGAAACGTGACGTCATTGACTTTCAACAACTAATGGATCTTTACATTCCAAGGAATTTTTTCGAGGAATTTTTCGTAAGTCAGAATGTCACATTGAAGGCTGTTTCGATTCAATAATTTATTGAAAGCGGGAATAAACCAGAACCTCCCCGTACACAAATTTAGCGATCCATTTTTCTCAGAATGATGTCATCAGATATTTTGGATGTTGACAAAATTTGCACTGGAAGGGCCTTGAATACAATGGCAATTTACACATTTTTAACGTGACGTGAGACACTGGTAATTTCCAAACTCACATGAGGACTTGATCTGTTGGAAAATGAGTACATCACAAAATTGAATTGGTCAATTCCCTACCTCTCCGTCTGTCCGGTAACTATTGTTGCAGACGTGACTTTTCAAAAGTCGCATTAATAATAATCACTCATGTTTCATGCTAAACAAAAAAACATAAAACACCAAAAGGGTTGTCCGTAAGATAGGTTCATCCCAAACGTGCCTGTAAAACAACTCGCATCTCCCAGTAAAGGGCATACTTTACTTCTTCAGCAAAATAGTGTTTGGGGGTTTTCTCTCTCACTTCTATTACGTTTCATTTTAGTTTATCTCTGTTTCCATATTTTGGTTTTGCCTTGATCCAACCTGTCTATCCGTGTGTTCGTGTTCATACTGCCCTTACAAGATAGACATTGAGGGGGGATTTTTTCTATAAGGACTTTTAAAACTTTCTTTTCCCAAACTTACACCAGTACCAAAATGTCCGTGGAGTTTCTATCCGTCGTTATAATGCGCGAGAAAATTGCCCGATACTAAAACAAAAAGTGGGACAGATAGAGGAAATATTTGTGGGAAGTGTGCCTTTGATTATAAAAGCATGGAATTTGGCATACAGTCAGAGTAGTGTCATGAGTAAGATATATGGCCGCAGGGCCATCCCAGATTTCATTTTTGAAAAAAACAAAGCAAAGTAGAATAACAAGCAGTTTTCAAGATTTCCGAGTGTGTCAAATTCCATGCTTGATCATCAAAGGCACAATCACACTGTCATCAGCGACCGTATATATGCCTGCCATACAACACTTGATTTCACAACGAGACAGGAGGAAAAAGCCATTTTTAGCTATGGTGGACACAGCACCATGACACTACTTAGGTTTGAGTAAATTTGTCTTTATGCAGCCAAACCAAACAATGCACTCCTATCCACCATCATCTCAATAAGGCTAATATATGCGTGAAAATAACATTCACGCTCCCCCAGACACCCTGTTATGATTGTGACTCATACTATTATTATTATTTCATCATACCAACAGCGGAAAAAACACTAACTACAGGCGTGGCAATAAAAATACAAAGGTAAACAGAAGTTTAAAAAACAACAACAACAACGTAGCATTGCATTAAAGTGTTGGTCATTTGTCATTCGTATACAAAGAAGGCCGTTTACCAAACCATAGAACATCGTTTTCCAAAAATGTGAACAAAAGAGATGCTTATGAATTGATACAAGGAATAATAACTGAACAAAAATACACTATTTTCAAGAGCGATTTCAATAATCTTGATACAAAGGGTTAAAGTACAAGAAAACAAAAAAGGTAATAAAATTTATGTGGGTTAATAATAAATGTAAGGAAATAAATGAACCGTTGGCAATACACAGTTCGCAGCAGCGAAAAGGGGGGAAATTGAATATCTATAAATATGTTTCCTTGATGTGTGGTTCTTATACGCAATGAAACATCTCGTCTCATTTGAGACGAGATGCTTGAAATAAATTGTTTTTCATAAAACCAATGATGCATCCGACTATTAAAGCCAGCGGAATTTACGTTGGATTTTTCTTGATGTTGTTGTTGTTTTGGGTTTTTTTAAAAAATTTTTATTAGCTTTGTATGAGACATGTGTTCATATAGCTCAGTCGAGGAATATCAATCGAATGATGTATCCTTGCGCAATGTTCTTAAAATGGATGTCAGTGGATGTCAATGGATGTTATTAAAATGTCCAGGATTATACACAGGGCACATACACGGTTGGTAATTACTCAACTTAAACTTGTTTTCAATCTAAAAAGTTCATGCCATTTTCACCGAGGGTTTAATAGTACGGAGCTTTTAAAGGGGCATACCTGAGGAGAAGAACAAATCGGAAAACGAACGAAGATTATTTTCGTTCGAGCAAAGATTTTTTACCCGCTTTTGTTCTCACTTATGTCCCTTTCAAAGCTCCGTATAGTCTAACTGAATTTGACATTGGAGCCTCTCTTGAATAATGGGCATTGTGTCCGATGACGTGCTCATAGTGTAGTTGTAGGGTGTGCTTCTTGAAAACTAGGATGTGAATTAATTTGCCCTCGCCGGAAAACAAATGTACACTGTCCATAATAAACCCATTTGGGGTTTTGCTGGCGCAAGTGTACCAACCCAATTGAGAATTAAATTATTTTTAGTTTACTCCTGTAAAGCCTATAGCTTTCAGAATGGATGAGTTCCACTTAGGCGCTCCTCAAAGCCGTAGCTTTCAGAATAAACGAGATGAGATCTCAACATTTTAATGGATGTTCACCTTGCATCGGGGATTAAGTACTGAGTATATACAGTGCTCAACACACATCGGTGTATTACACCAACAATATTCGTTGAACATAGACTTTTAAAAAAAAAGGGGAAGAACAAAGAATGAAACACGAGTGTTTATACCATATTTTCTGTAAAACATAAACACTGTAGCCTATGTCGAAGGTATTTTGTTGTCAATAAAAAAAAAATACATTTTGGTGTCGACTTGTTTTTCTTTCTCAAAACATGAACACACGATGTTTTCATTCTAAGTTTTACCTGAATAATATTTGAACGAATGTTTTGAAAGAGTACATTTTGCTCCCGTTTTTGTACTTTAGTTGTCGTACAACAGCCATTTGGGTCCT
Source organism: Pisaster ochraceus (assembly GCA_010994315.2). Classification (NCBI taxonomy): domain Eukaryota; kingdom Metazoa; phylum Echinodermata; class Asteroidea; order Forcipulatida; family Asteriidae; genus Pisaster; species Pisaster ochraceus. The sequence goes on from CM021528.1 coordinate 12,683,716, forward strand.
TTTTCAATATTATCAAACAACCATATCCTATCATCCTGCTTGCATTTCCTCTTTATTACTTGGCATAACAACAGAACATGTTTGTATGAGATTGTGTGACCGCTTATGTATCGGCGTCACGACTTTGGCAGATGCGAGACGGAAATGTCGGGAGGATTGGAAAATATAATCACTGAGTTTCAAATTGAAACTTTGTTTAATATAAATAGTCTATCCTGTACGTATGTCTTCTTAAAAAAGGGACCGTAGACTATCAGGTTCGCTACCATGAGCAACGCGCCCTATTGATACCTCTCGTTTGTATTCGAGGGAGGGGGTGACGATGCTGGGATTGAGGTTGCATAGATTTCTTTGCAATACTCGGCGCACGCGCGTTAGCCGTGGAATGAGGTTCATGCAGAACCATGATGGCTCTGCTTACTGCCGACTAAGGCCGTGTCCGAAACGGCGACTTCGGCTACACAGCTACAGCTAGATCAGCGCGCCTGCCAGTGTTGAAGAATAGGCAGACACGCGCAATCTAGCCGTAGCTGTAGCCGAAGTCGCCGTTTCGGACACGGCCTTAGGCGCTTGCGGTCACCATTCTTCGCTTACAGATGGGCAAGCGCCGAATTTCTGCGCTACCTGTGAGTGAAAATGCCTAGTAACAGTGGAGTACGCACGCGCTCAGGCAAAACATTCCCTGCTTAACCTCGAAAAACGCTTGGGCCCAATTTCATAAAGAGTGCAAGCACAAAAACTAAGCACCGGAAAATCTTGCTAAGCAGAATTAGGTTACCAACCAACATTCCATAAAGTTTACATTGTTGCCACTGGTACCTCGCTCATTTCTTGCTAAGTAAAGAAATCTGGGCCCTAGTTTCTTGATTTCTTTCAGGAAGTTTGCTTGAAAGAATGTACGTCATTGGGGATGTTTTAAAAACTGCAGACCTCTGTCTATTTTCCATCTTCGAATCAATAATTATAAAGCCGTATCTTCTGGCTACGACTGTTATGACGTCATTATACCTTAACGCATGATGACGCGGCGATCCAGCCGTAGCTGTACCCGTAGCCGCCAATTCGGGAAAAGCCTAAGGTTCAACTCTGGTCCTTGTGGTAGAACTGATATCACTGGTTCCCCACCTCTTGGTTCATTATTGTCCTTTTGAGATTGCTTTTGTTCATTTATACTAATGTTCTCAGCTATTGTCTACATAAGATTGATTATACTAATAGGCCCTATGCTATGATTGTTGTGTGCTCGTATACATAAACAAACATAAAATGCGTTATAAATTGTCAAAACGGGAGGCCATTAACTATTTTTAGCAAACCATAATTATGTCCTTTCGATTGGTAAGCAGTTTGCAACAGCTAATTCCATTTTTTCGTAAAATATAAATAAATTACATTGTTAATTTAGATTTTAACGATGATACTATACTGTAAAACTGCTGTTACGTGGTGTATACTATTTGATTCAATGTTGGGTGCAGCACTTGTCCCGTTGGTAAAAACCATAGAGAAATGACATGTTATTGATTGTCTACAATCTTTGAATCAATTGAAAGGACTTTGGAACCGTTGGTAAAACTGCAGTTGTTAACTGCCTAACTCTTGAATCTGAAAGGGTTCAACGTTGAATCCAGAAAATGGTACTGCGTAAAACTCCTCGGATTCTTTTAGAAACAAGGGACAGCACTTGATTTTTGGACCGAATTGCTGGCACTGCGTTTGCTTTCAGTACCTGTTTTACCAAAGAAAATTATTTGAATAACATTTTCTATGATTTTGTTGTCATATATGACAGACAAAAAAAATGACGAGAAATGGGAAAATAACAAATAACATGTAATTAACGAGGGCAAAAGCCGACCAAACTCACGCTGTCCCGGCGGTGGATTATCGCCGTATGGCGGTACCGCACCTGACATTGGTTGCTCTCCCATCTTGTCCTTCTCCTTATGCTTATGTATATGCTACACGGCAAGGTTTGCTTAGTTGTTCGTCAATAGCTGATGCTTGACGAAGCCAACGTCGCAGGGGGGAATTGTGTGCAAGTATAACATCAACACCACACCCACGCGAATCAACCTCGTTTTCAACTCAAGGCGGTCGGCAGTAGACACGAACGAACCGATCGTACATTGCGATCGTCTCGTATATGAACATGGGGGCGGATCCAGTTCCTATTCCTGGGGAGGGATGGAACCCTCGACGGTACTACGGCAAAAAGAGAACCAACTAATGGTCACGTTGCATAGCGGGGACGTTTTGCGAAAGCTGTTCTCCATTTACTTTACCTCAAAACAAATCTGAGGTGACGAATAAACCTATATCTCGTTTTTGTTAATATTTGAATAAGGGATCCATTTATCAATCCCGGACGCAGCATTAAAATAATTTAATAAAAACAAGTAGTCAGGATTTGATGTTCGGTAGCGTTAGTAATACTGTGGACACATCAGGCACTGTAGTTAGTTGCACCACTATAGTCTATATGTTGTAGAAAACAGCATTAGCACTGAACATTGTGCAAACAGCTCATCATGTCACGCAACCAGCGACATCAGTGACTTATGTACATCAAGAGATCGCCTGAGTGAGAATGGTAAAGGTCTCAGTCAGACATTAGACCGTGGTTGGTTAGTGAATACCTTCATCCTCCAAAATTAAGACACACGTCACTAGAGGGTCATACAGGGCATCAGTGGTATGTCGCCGTCTTCGTAACTCGTGAACTGCGACTCGTGTTTAATCATCAGTTCTGTGTACAGGTTGTCTCACAGGGTTTCACAGCGATAGGGTGGGAACCATGTTTTTTTGTTGGTGGTTTCTTGTCCTATTGTTTCAGAGGCTTCTGGTACCCCGCGCTGCCTTGTCAGGTCCGTTCTTTTAGCCAATTTAACACGGGAAATTTAGATTCAAATTTCTATTGACTATTTCTATAACTATTTACGATTATATTCGGGAAAGTTATAAGCTTTCATTTAAAGGGGAGTCTGTACTTCTGGGTAAGACACATTTGGGTTTTAGGTCAAAAATAGGCCCTATCCAAGTTGGCAGCTAGAGCGACGGCTACGACTGAATCGCCGCGTCATCATGATAAGATAAAGTATAGGACATCCTTAGCAACACTCTTAGCAACAGCCGTAGCCGTAGCTGTAGCCGCCAGTTCGGATAAGGCCTTACCTTTTGAGAACGAGGCTGGGTGGTTTCTTTCCCATTTCCCTTCACCTCTGTGATTCCGGTTGGAATCCCGGACAGGAGCCTTGGGTTTTCAGTCCCTTAACTTATTGCTTACTCTACTATGGGGTTTTCCTCCCACATCTATATCTGATGTTTCTTGAACATCTTCCCAACACAGGTATCTTCAACCCTTATGGTTTATATAGTGCTGGTCGCATTTTTAGAGTCTCTTAGTTTCAATACAAAAATGATAAATACAAGTTGGGCAGAAGAAGAAGCAATTTGTTTTTAAACAAACAATGTCAAGATGTTTGACTTTAGCACGAACGCCTAAGAACCCACTTATACTTCTGTCAGGTTTTTTATTCAACATCTTCCTAAGTGCAGCACAGTGTGTAAATATTTTTACGTAAGTGCGCATTTCTAAATCGTTAACCTTTTTACTGCTGTAAGCATTGGTCTGGCTGGTACGCGACCATTAATTCTGTGAGGCCCATTCAATTTCTTTTGTTTAACATATACATATATATATATATATATTTTATAATGCAGACTTTTTTGAGCAATGCTTTTTGTGCTATCTAGTTCCACAGTTTTTGACCATTTTTTGGTTTGTTTAATCAGCATTTACGTGTTTTATCGCTTTACAGGTTAAAAAATGTAAACACATAAATTTGAGTATTTTTAACTATTGTCGTGTAGTTTTGAGTCGAACAGTAAACCTAAACAGAATTGATAAAACAAGAAGTGTTTGTGCTGCTGCGGTAAAAACCTGTGTCATTCAGAAGATGTAATTGCTATCGAGACAGCGCCGGGAAAGGTCACTATGAGACCAAGGTCGTGCTGCATGAGCAAGTTCATTCTCAAGATATTGCTTCCTGTACCAGTTGTGTCTGAGTATTTAGTTGACCTTGCTTTATAGTGCAGTACGACTGTTCACTGTGTTAATGCGTGGCGGAAGGGTTGATGGAACAAACAATGGCCAATAATTGATGTCTGGTGATGTACAAACATGATGATGGATCCCCCAAACAAGAAAACAGAAAACAAACAATGTTCTGGATTCAAATAAAACAGTAAGAACGACGGTTAAACATTGGTATATTAATAGAATAAATCAATCGTATTCTTTTTAAAACAGTCTATAAGTGGTTGTTTAATTTACAAATCTCTGCGTGAAAACGTTGTCTCATGAAAAATGTCACATTTTGTATGGAACTCTACGAATGAAAAGAATCAATTTTGATATAAAGGCAAGCATCGCAGTGCCCCCCCCCCCCTTGTTACGCCACTGGTCACTTCTCAACCCACTTCCCAACTCTGACAAAATGGACACTGACTCCCTCCACCTAGAAATTACAACTTGAGAATTAAAACTCCTCCAAACACTGTTCAGATCAATGCAGGGCAAACCGGTACAAAAAACAGCTGCATTCCCTCCCTAATTGTTAAATTGCTCAATTAATCAATTTACTGTTTGGTCTCATTTATCTCTGGTATTTTTGGTGTATCTTGCAATATCGCATATTTAGATTATATTTTGTCCCCTTTTATTTCTTAATCCCCAGTGAATTCTTTCAGCCTTGTAAATTATCATATTTTGGTGTTTTTGTGTTTTTTTGTAGTTGCAATTTTTAATCTGTAATGAATTTTGCTGTAGGCCTACTTTGAACACAGTTTAGCGTTTGGGCTGCATTGTTTAATATTTAATAAACCAATATACATAATAAATCAACATTATCAGACGCTATAATAGTAATTGAGTGTGTACTCTGCAATCAAATCTAAGAGTTTTATTTTTACTATTCTGGACATACGTGGAGAAGTGGATTTCATAGGTGTGCACTGCAAAAAACTGGGGTGTTAAAATTCACACCATTGGTGTTTTCACATAAATATAGACACGAACAAAGATTCAAAATTTGCACCATGTGATGTTAAATTAACACCAATTTCTGCCAAAACTTTACATTGGTGTTATTTTAATACCCATATGATGTTAATTTTGATTCTCTCCTCGGTATCTATTAATGTGACAACACCCATCGTTTAAATGTTAACACCCGAGTTCTTTCAGCGTACTTGACTTTCTAGTTACTTAGTTTGTCTGACAGTTTTTCCGACTTACTGTGCAACTTTAGAGATTGCTGGCCGGAACTCCAACGGCATCGGAAAATGGGCGTACAGCATACAGCCGATCATTGCAATCATATAACTTTAACCTATTCACAAATGTTGTTTCTTCAGTCCCATTTTTAATCCAGTTTGCTAAAAAAGAAACAAGTCTGATAAGCTTACCTGACATCTTGTCCTTGTTTGTCAGGTCCGATGCTGATAAAATACCAAATTTGAAGCTGAATCGCTGGACTCTGCTGCCTGTAACTCCAACTGAAACTTTGAGTTTGTGGGTATATAAGAGTACAATGAATTGCTATGCGAAGCTTCGGGCGGGGCGAAAGCAGTGTGAAATGCGATGCTGCGAATCGATCAATTCGTGGTCTGGTTCTCCTTCTGTGGCCTACACTTCGACATTCACGTGACATGTGGTTCGAGTGTTGGATGAGTACGGTGGCCCTGAAGGGACATACGACGTAGTAACTAAAAGGCATACATAGCGCATCTGTCAATAGGCGTAGGCCTACTACTATAGGCCTAATATTTGTATTGACGTCAAATTTTAATGGACAATTTCACGAATTTCCCACCAAAGTCACGATAATCAGGGCAATACGAATATTCTCGTCTGCGACATCGCCCCAAGTCACAAAAAGTCCAATTTCATGTCCCCTATAGTGAAAGTGCAGTGCACACCCCCCCTCCTCGTGCTTCGTAAAGTTGCCATATTCGGCGCTGCTTATCTCCAATGGTAGGCCTACTTGCGTCAATAAACATGGAATGACCCCCCCCCCCATCCCCAAGTCGGCGTATTGATGTCAAATTTAATGTCTGCGACTTTTCCCGTCGCGAAATTAGACGTAAGAAGGCTAAAAAAACTTTAAAAACACAACAACAACAACACATACTACTCGCAGTGCCTATATAAAGTATAGACATCGCTGAGTCGCACCACCAATGGAGCTCTGTGACAATTACGCATTCAAAAACTTGCCAACTCGTATCACATACACATCATTAGATTAATGTATGACCGTCCAATGTTTATTGTTTAGTTGTCGATTTTAAACCTTGCTCATTATTATGGGGTGAAGAACTTCATGGCCTATCAAAAAAAAATCAGCTGGCCGGTCCAGATTTAACTTTCGATTTTTGTGTTTTACTTGCATTTTTAATTGTGTTTTATATTCAGTTGCCTTTTTGCCCCGATTGGCTTGGCTTGATGGTGGGAATGCACATCCATCCTCTGGGCAGGGTTTGTTTGGGTCTTTTACTGTCCAAGTGGTTTTGAGAACCAAATGGTCAGCCACATCACTATTGGCTTTCCCACTATAGGATAAAAAAATGCACACAGCTAATAATATAATAAAAGGTTTGCTTTCATTATAAGAAACCACCCAACGTTCTTCCCATATAAACCTGAGCAAAGTTGGACTTCTGTCATCTTTTGTCATTTCTCTTTTTTTTTCTCCACTCATCAAAGGAACAACCCGTATTGCCAAAAATAGCGCCCCCTCGGGGCAAGAAACGTCAGTTTGACTGGTGTCTCAATTTAGGTGCAAAGCATACTGAGTTACGTTGTGAAGACAGGGTACCAGCTGAATTAACTATGGCGGTGATTTAGAAAAACGTTGATTATTGACATTTGACAAGTTCTTTAAAAAGTGCTTGTTTTGGAATAGAGAGCTTGTTTTTGAAAAGAAGTAACATGTCGAGACGTAAGTGATTAAAATATACATTAAACTTTCATATATTTTCACCGATCAGTTTTGTGATAATGAGTTACTTTAATGAATGTGGTGGGACTGATGACATGTTGTTTATGTTTTGGAACGTTATCCCACGCAT
>CM021528.1:12779287-12792224 GCA_010994315.2 Pisaster ochraceus
TTTTTGTGACTTTGACCAGGCCTGTTGAAATGTCACTTTCTAGCTCTATGTTGGCGGTCTCCCTTAATTGTCAGAAGCTTGGTTCGGGGGGTGCCAGATTTTGACTAATTAATAGGGAAACCGCCAAAATATGAAGGGCTAGCTACATGTAGCTCAGTTGGTACATTAAGAGCGCCAGCACGTTAATCCGGATGTCGGTGGTTCAAGTCTCGTTCTAGTATATTTTTCTTTATTAAACCAAAATGATTTTAAAATTCACCCAGTCAGTTTCCGTCGTGGTTTGTTACAATACATTACTCTGTACATCTATGCATTTGAGACCAGATAGACAGTGTGTAATTTACTTGCTGTAGGCAAATCAAATTGGTTATTTCAAAAATGATTTTAAAACAGACTCGTACTGTACTGTACATAACCATGGTCTACCTCCATCACATAATATATAAAGTCAGTTCGTTGCATTAACAAACTCCATTGTGAACAAAATTACCATCAGTTGATGCATGCAGTAAAAAGTTAATCCTTGAAACTTCCCTCACTCATCTCATTTGGTGAAGCTCTGCACGGGAATTTCTGCTTCATTAGCCTCAGACATTAATTTGTTGTCGCGGTTTAACTTCTCTCTTATTCGATATCAAGGAAAAAAACTGCATAATAATACATTTGTGAATATGTTCTTACTCAATTGTGTATGCTGAACAAATAAAGTAGATTGTTTTTCTTTTTCTAAGGACTTGTTATATGTACATTTCTATGATTGCATTCTGTTTTTATTATTTATTTGATGTACATGAAAGTACCATTTTGCTTTTGTTCCATTTTGTTTTTATACGTGTATTGTGTACACGATTGTATGTTTTCTCTGTCAACATTGACTTAAAGTCAGGGTCATTGTTTAGTTTTTATGCTGAATAAGCAAACGTATCAAGAAAGGTACAATAAGACCTATATGAAAGTTTCAGTTGAATTCACTGTCTACTTGTAGAGAAAACGGCAAAAAAACTGTAAGAGTATTTTGATTAAGAACTTTGAGTCCATCCATGTTTAGCGGGTACCGATTGCATCTCTGGCTATATCGAGGGCAGCATTCAAACAGACACCACGACAATTTAAAAAAGCTGCCTACAGGCAATCTTTGGAGATTAAATTTTATTGATTTCTAATCAACCAGGGCACTTCTGACAAAATAGATTTATGTCTCTATCTTTAAAAGCAAGTAATCAAAATAATATGCAGCAATTTGGTATCAAAACATGTCCCCAAATTACTTACATTTTTCTTCTTCCCCCTTTTCCCCCCCTGAATGATGATTTTTGGAGGGGGTCTGGATCTATGTTAAAAAATAACAAGGGTCCTGGGTTATTAATTGACAAGGACAGCTTTCACATGACTGGAATTGGCTGTTAATTAACATCAATGTGGTTTTAGTTATATATGATCTCTTGTTAAAGGTTTGTCTTGTGTGAAACGGCCTTGAAGGCTCTTTCACACAAAACAATTTGTTTGTGCATGGAACGGTCGTGTAATGATACAAAATGATTTGAATCAAATAAAGCCTTTACAGTTACTCCTTGGTGAAGTGTTCCTGTCATGGTGCTGCTTACCGTGGATTTCTGTGCTTCACCCTGCCATGGCCCCAAGAAGTACACACTTAACAGGGTGCCGTAAGCGCAGAATGCTTTGTTAAGCAGCGCCAGGAAATGGGGTACACGTAGTTATAGATAGCTAACCTTATAAAAAGTCTGATGTATAGGCCTACAAATATTTTTTTTCTGAAAGCAAGGTTTCAATGATGCATTGTTACCCACTGGCATCAAATCAGGGCCCACTTTCATAAAGCCTTTAAGCACAAAAACTCACTAAGAATCGACAAATCTTGTTTAGCAGAATCAGGTTACCAGCCAACATTCTATAAATTTTTGACGGCACATTGTTCCTCCCAATTCAATGGGAAGAAATATCACTGGGAGACTTTAATGGGAGGGTATACATTATCTTTGGTAATTACTCCAAAAACTAGTGACCATAAAAACGTACGTGGTAAGAAACACTGCAGCTGTTGATAATGTATAACTTTTTGAGAAACGATTCCCTTCAAAGAAATGTTGTGTTAGAGAGAGAGGCGCAAACACATTTCAATCTGAGAAATGTTTCTTCACGAAATGTCTTTCAGATTGTGTATTCCAATTATGGATTATTGTTCCTGTCTGAACAAAATCGCTCCAGATATTTGGCAATATCTCAAAAAACGCTAGCACCTTTTTGAAATTTTCATGGGTTAGTTTTATTGTTTATATCCACACTTAGAGGATTTTCATGAAATCGAACAGAACCAAAAACCAAAGGCGCCTTTAATGCTTGCTGTACATTATGGTACATATACACATATGTAATTATTGAGGGTCTTTTCAATGTTTGTAGGGCAGCATGCCCACAGGGCTGAAGCCACTGTGACCCACTATAGATCTGGCAATCAATTGCTAGCTCTGGGGCTCACTTTATCCCAACAAAATACGGCATACCTGGCTTTTCATTCTTTAGATTCCAGATAAGCAAGGGGTTCAAGATTTTTAATCAAATTTGTTGGATAAAAAAAAAAAAATATCCACAAATGAAAATTAATCAGATGACCTGATGTACTTGTATAATAAGCTAATGAACGTGTATGTATTATTTATTTCTTATGAACATTGTATACACACTGCCTGTTTTGAGAAAGATTTGTTAGATTCCGACCATCTTTAGGGAACAAAGTAATTCCTTTTGTGGATACAAATTTGCAATTACATGCAAATGCTTCTGGGGGATAAAGTACATCAATTGAAGACATATTTTAATAATAACATTCCTTTTGATTGGTAAATTTCCTCAAGTTGTTTTGTCTCTCAGTGAAGAATTGTGTATCCTTTCTTTGAATATTGCTTACACTTTCATAACTTGTAGGTAGTGGTAAACTTGAAAAAGGCTTAAATTTTGGAATGCAGTGTGTGTGCATGTACATGTACTGCCTGTGCAATACACTGTGTTTCTGTTTGTGGAAGCAGTTGTGGAGTTGTATGCATTTGTTTTATCAAATTATAGTGTATATTGCCAAACAATCATTTTGTGTACATTTGCCAAATCAAACACATGTCAGCAAAGAGCACTCAATCCCCAACAAAAATTTAGTTTTTTGGGGTATATTTTCTCAATAATATGATTCCTGAGTGACTGAACATTTATTTTGAGGAACTTTTGCAAGTTAGTGTCCTTAGGAATGTGGTGTGCTTAGGATTAAAAACTCAAATAAACGAATGTAAAACATACACCGTTCATACACAAATTATTTCTTAGAGCATACATGTAATTGGTGCAAGTACATGTCCTTAGTATACATGTACAGTACCAATAAATTAAAAATGGTCAATATTTTTTCCGGAACCCTTTTAAAAATATGTATGGTATGTAATGTGAAGTTGTATTTTAAATCTGAATTTGCCTAACAGACAGTGTAAAGTACGTAACATTGTAACACATAAACAAATATTTATACTGTAACATATAGTGTGACAGTGTAACATATGGTGCAAGCGCGTAAGCATTAACATACTATGTACAGTGTAACAGTGTAATCAGTATAACATACACTGTAACATACACTGTAATAGTGTAACATGTAACTAAGTAAGCTACAGTGTAACAATGTAACATATACTGTAACTACATATAATATGACATACAATGTACATGTAACATACATTTATAGTGTAACACTAAAATACTGTTCAGTGTGAAAGTGTAACATACATGTACCTGTGCAGTAACAAAGTAATTTATGCGCATCTTTATCATGTTTAGAGCCCTGTTGTTTATTCAGAATGTAACTGTAACAAATGGAGGCTGAACAAAGGACAACAAAGTCTGGCCCCTTTAAGAGAGGAGTTTTCGTCATTGCTTTTTTGGCTATTGTACACGGGTAACTTGACTTAACGATCCATTGGCGAGCTAGTTACTCATTGATACAAAGAGGACGAGCATCAATTATGAATTGACTTGAAAATTTTTCATCTAGTCCGGCTGGTTGGAAACCAAATACGTGGGCGAGCCATTGTAGCAGTCGCAGGAGAGAAAATAAAATGCGATTTAATAATCTTGCACATCCATCCAGTCCACGACACGTTCACTCCTCCACTTTGTCGTCAATGTACGATTGGTGAAATTTAAGACTTTGGGAAATCTGACAAAGACCCAAGCACGTACCACTCATGCTCTGAGATCAGTGCTCAGAGTTTAATGGAAAATAATTATCCCTATCCATTTTATATTTCATTTGATTTACAAATTTAAAAAAATTGTTTCAAGGGAAGGCAGAGCATATTGATATTACAGGGAGTTGAATAAGGAGGATTTTCGAGTTTCCAGGTAGCTCCTTCAGGTTAGCAGTTGAAAGCCTGTGGTGTGTACTGTGGGGAGCAGCCCTGGAATTACATGTACACAGGAGGCCACAAAGGGCATGGCTGGCCACTGTTGCACTGGTCTTGGCCAGTGCCCATTCCAAAGATTGAAAGTGCCCTGTACACTGACAATTAGCTCATTACATGTACATGTATGAACATGTTACAACACAGTTTTTGGGCTGGTAACCTTTTGCTGGTTATTAGCACAATTTTTTTGTGCTTAGTTACTGTTCATCTACGAAATTGGGCACAGGGCCCAAGTTCATAGCTTACATGTAGGCTGAAAAAATTGCTTAATAATGAAATAGTTTGCTGCTGAGCAAAAGTGAGCATTATTACTAGTCACAGATTGTGACATTGTGTTTTAGCTGGTAACCTTATTCTTTTAAGCATAATTTGTTTTGTACTTAGCTACTGTTTGTGCTTCAGCAGCTCTATGAAATTGGTCCCTGTTCTTGTTATTATAGCCTAGTGAATCTGATATGAAGTCACTTGCGTCATATTTTTGTTAATTTTCTACCGTACAATCGCGTGTCCCTATCCAGCAATCACTGTGCACATTAATCAAGGAAGCAATCCACCATGGCGTATAAATGTCATGCGTGTTCAGTACTGTGTCAAATATTCTATCATGACCGACAAATATTTCTTGTCTTCTTGCCTATGGAATGATCTTGTAACAGACTTGTAACGTTAAACTTCCCGAAATCATGAATGAATGTACACCACAAAGATACACAGATTCGCTCCATTTACAATGTTATGTCCAATGTCCATGTTTTGTTTTTTTTCCCCTTTCGAAAGCCCGGTAAGATTATTATTAAATTGGTTGGTTTGTTTGTATGCATTGCCATTTAAACTAGGTTTGCTTTAATTTCATAAGCACTCTATGAACCAAAGTGTACACGCGCACATTGTAATAATAACACAATTTGCAGCGCTCTGTCTATGGGTGTCATTAATTTACAATTACATGCATAAGACCCAATTAAGTAGTGCTCTGGAAAGGACATACAAGGTCGTGCGGCACAATCTGTAGCCAACTACATGTATGCTAGAAACACTGGGCTGGTACCTCTACTCTTAATGATAAGTGTACATGTACTTGGTACTTATGCATTCCATTTTAAACAAACGGCAGATGTACATGTACATGTATGACCCATCCAAAGGCCGAAGCAATCATGTACATTACTGTACTTGAACTAGTTTATTGCAAGTGAGCAACTGAGCTGTTGTACATGTACATTTATGTAAAATGTACTGTAGCTTACACGCGTGAAAGCCTTTTTCAGCCCAGGTATTCCATCAAAATTTCCTATTCATGTCTCATGGTTCAAATACATTGTATGCCTAGATGTACACAATAAGTCCATCTATTTATGTTTAGGGTTACTGAAACACTTTATATTATTAGGGTGACTGGTGCTTTTTCATCTTTTGTTTTTAGGCAAGGTCTGCCATTTAGTTATCTCTTGTTTTTAAATATTTGAAATTTATGTTGATATTTTTTTGGCATCAATTCATCTTTGATCCTCTTTATTTTTTATCTGTCTCTGTCTCATCCTTGTGGTTGGTGCAACCACAGAGGCAAACAGTCCCTAGAGACCATCTGTTTAATGCTCGCCTACAAGCTGAAATATCCCAGCAACTTCTTCCTCCTACGTGGCAACCATGAGTGCGCCAGTATAAACAGGTACGTGTCAAGAATGGATGGTCAGTACAGTGGATTTCTTAAAGGTGTTGTTTCTCTCTCATAAAATTCAGCGGGAAAGGCTCTTTACTAAGTAATAGTTTGGTTAAGTGAACAAGTTTAAGGCTTTTTACTAAGTAATGATTTGGTTTAGTGAAAAAGCTAAAGATTATTTTCACAGGACTCGGGAAAGTACTGAGTATACAGTGCTAAACACACATGGGTGTATGGGTAACACCAAATAATATTCTTTATCCTGGTTGCAAATTTAGCATAAAAGTTTTTTAAAAAGTTATTTGAAGAGGTTGATGGCTTTACTAACTAAATAACTTGGTTTGGTAAACAAGCAATAATTTGATTTAGTGAACAAGTTAAAGAAGGCTTTATATTCTAAGTGATGATTTGGTTTAGTTAACAAGTTAAATGATTTTACTTAATAATGATTTGGTTTAGTGAAGATGTTAAATGCATTTCTAACTTAACAATTGGGTTTGGTAAACAAGTAATGATACGATTTAGTGTTTTGGTTTTACTTTTAGTGAACAAGTAATATTTGGTTTAGTGAGCCAAGTTAAAAGGAAATCAATCAATCAATCAAACAAACAAACAAACAAACAAACAAACAACATATAAACAAGTACCCCCAAGCAACAAACAAACAATCAAACAAACAGCTACAGAAAATGGAAATGACAAGAGCTGTGAAAACTGGGATGAGTATTAAAAAAGGCGTACATGTAGATTGTAGATGTGTTGAAAGAAACCCATACTACTGACCATTCTGTTTCAGGGTAGTTAATGGAAACAACATTTTTAATGGTAGGGTCATACTTTGGTAATGCCCCCGAAAAAAAATTCTAATTGCTATCCAAAAGCTTACTTGTTACAGAGATGGTAATGGTAGTAAGTATCCTGCAAAATTGTTGCATCTGAATTGTGAGTTGATTAGAAGTCAATAAAAAACATTTGAGTCTGGGAACGATTCATGCATGAATTGCTTCTCAGATTTCTTAGGTTTGGTGTCCGTTTGCGACTGCCGTGGCCAGAGATGCGGCTGGTACTCACTGTCACCACGCAAATCGTGGATGAATTCTAAGTTCTTGTGAAAAATAGTGTTTTCTGTTATTTTTCTCAGCTCAAGTAGACACTGTGTTCAGCTAAAACTTTCACTTGCCACATGGTGTGACTTTGATTGTATCTTTCTCTGTAATTTTGCCAATAAATCAGCATTAAGTGGACAGAAACTAAACAATGACCCTACCTTTAAGGTCACCAACCATTGCAGTCACTCTCCCATGTCTAATTTCATGTGAATGTAAATCAACTGACCTGTAAAAGTTTAACCGCCTGCCTGCGTGGATAATGAGAAAGAGGGTCACAAGGTTTTGAGGAAAGCAAAAAGATTCGTGTGCAGGCCTGGCGCGCCACAGAGGCAACGAAGGCAATTTCCTCCATTGCCCCTGATCATATTGCCTCAATGACTCCTTGAAATGGTCCAGTGGACATATTCACATTTCCTTCATTGAGGTGCCCTATACCAAGAGGACAAGCTGCCTTGCCCCTACAATAGTGAAACATCAGGCCTGCATATGACTGTTCACAGGTTTTTTTTTCAAGATAAACACCAAGTTTCAAATGAACACGTTGCTACTTAAAAAAATTTTTTTCTTAATTCATTGTTTTAAGAAAAAAAAAAATGCTTAGAAGACATAGACATAGTACATTCATGTACTTAGTACATGTACATAGTTACACATTTTGTGTACTATGCCCCTTTTCTCCAAAAGTCTATGAATTCAGCAAACACAAGAATCTACCCGTTCAAATGAAACGTTAATAATTGTTGAGATAAACGCTGAATTTCAAATGTGAATGTTGCTGGGTGCCTGATGTGGAAGACATTAAAAAGTCTGTTGAAGGTACACATGAACAACGTGAACATATACACTCATGCAATATTTTGTATGCCACACTGCTTTTCCAATTATCTCTCAACTCAGGAGACACCAGTGCTCGCTTTCATAGAGCTGATTAAGCACTAACAACATTATTCTTACCAGAATAAGATTACCAGCCAAAATACCATATTAACATGTACCACCCTCGACTGGTTTCCTGCTAATTTTTGTTTAGCAGAAAATTGTTGTCGGCCCATGCAAACATCAGGCAGATTTCATAAAAAGTGAAACGACATTCAAAGTGGCGGCAACATTAGTCATTATATCAATGGTGATGTGAGTGATGTCTGAAACATTCTCTTATATAATACATAATGAGAAATACTTTATAGACCCTTATTAGGTGTTATTTGAAAGCTTTAGTTCTCCTCTGTTTGATGAGCAAAGTGTTGACTTTTGGCATGGGGCATCACAGAATGTGAATAATTGTTTAAAATAATAAGCACCACATTTCTAAGAACATTTTGCTGGCTGCCTGATGTGGGAGACATTCAACATACCAACAGAGTACACTGCATTTACATGCACTAACCCTAACCCTAACCCTTGCCCCTTGGCCTAAAAGGCCCTGAAATTTCCAAAAAGCGAACATTTAAGTGGAAAGGAAAGTAAAGATTTGCTTCAATAAATTTGCTGGTGAAGCCTCGATTGGTGTTAAATGTCTCTATATCTCCACGGCACATGCACCATTTGCAGTATCTGTACATGTTCGTGTAGAGTACACTCAATTTATTCAGGGCAAGTAGATGGCAGCTTTACATTTTGACACGATTCACTGACAAAGCACTGCGCTTGGGTCTGCACATTGCTCACAGCATAAAGGGAAGACTCATCATTGGTTAAGTAGATTCATTGTCGCTGTCTAGCTTTCAATTAAAACCACAAACAACAAAGGTCTGAAAAAGTCGCCAAAATAAGCTGGAATTGTTTTTGGAAAAAAAAAGGTGGATGAGTTTTCAGGGATTTTGTGTATGTTTGTACCAAGTTTATTTGAATTGTGCGGCTATCGAAATAAGTAACAGCAGTTTGTGGGATCTTCAGCTGCTATTTCCTCAAAATGTTTCTTGGGAGGAAGTGGTACTGGTTTTTTTTTTACTAACTACATGTATATGTAATCAATGAGCTTTCAAATTGACATAACCTTTTTCTTGTTGAACAAGAATTACCAATTCTTTAAAGACATTCAGGCCTGGAATTACTCATGGTGGCCAGAGAGGTCTTTGCCTCTGTTGCTTAGATCTTGGCCTTGGGGCCCCTTCAAAAGTTTCCCTTAAGCCCTGTTCGCACTGGACTGATTTTGGGTAAACTAACAGAGCAAATGGGTAACTTAACCATTTTAAGTCCAATGCGAACAGCCCAGGAAGTTTCCCTCCCAGGTAACTTACCCGACCCGAATGGGTAGTTTAACCGACCATGTCTGCCCGGTTAAATTGACCAGGTCAGTTTAACCGAGCCGAAAAGTCCAGTGCGAACGCGATCTGGGTAAAAGCCATCCCGGTAAAAAGCCACATCCGGTCCCCTGACCCGCTGCGCCACACGTAGTGTACACGTATTATGTAAGTATTTACACATCCCACGCACATGTAATTTACACGGACGGAAGCTCGGTTGCACTCTCGCTGTCATGTACCCCGGTCAAAGGTCACGGCAATAGCGCCCTCTTGTGTCTGTCCTAAGTTAGTCGGTTAGTTTTACCGGTCGTGTCGGTTAGTTTACCCACGTCATTAATCCAAGTGCGGACGCTGGTAAGTTTGACCTATCGGAATGTTAACCACGGCCTCGGTAAAACATTAATCCAATGCGAACACAGCTTTAGACTGTAAGAATTTGTTTTTCTCCAATGGAAGTGCCCTATAAAACAAAGTGAAAATTGCCTTGCCCTCACACAGATGATATTCCGGGCCTAAGACATGGTAAACTTCTAATGATTGCAAAAAAAAGTAACTACAAAAATATATGTTGCTATGCTTACTTGGTGTTGGGCTGCTCACCTTGTGCTTGATGTAACCATTATTCTGAGATCGGGAAATATTTCCATTTGAAACTGATTAAAACCAGGCCCTAATTAATTTGTCTGGGGGGGCAGTACCGGTAGTTCATCAGTTTCTGGATCATTTTCTCCTCTATTTTCGGTGAATTTTCCACTCGTAATTACTTGTAGGATTTACATGATACATCTGTCCAAAACTTGATGTACCAGCCCTTTGAAGGAAATATGTAATTGAAATAAGCTGAAACTTTCAAGGTGATTTATTCCTTGATTCATGTAATCTATCCCCGTACCTAAAAGTTAAAGTGATTCTGCAATTTGTTTTCCTGCGGTCTACTTTCATTCCTCTAGCAAAAACAAAATATTTAAAAAAAAAAGAAGAAGAAGAAAAAGAAGAAGAAAAGAAGAAACAAAATGAATGAAAGATAAATCCGGACTTAACGGCAACTGGTAAACATGGAATCGGTTGTAGTGTTTTCCAGAGAGCAATGTGAATACCAGCAATTGGTTAAACACGAGTGTGTTTTTACAATCAATCTGCCCATCTGTAAAGATCCCAATTCATTTGTGACGGATTAGACTCCATGCATCATAGCACACCGCCCTAATGACTGCGTGCACAAGGCTTTAAAGGGGAAAGTTCCTCGATAAACGAACAAAATCTGTGAACATTTCAGCAAATTCTGTTGTCAGATTTGGTGAGATGGAATTTTGTGTAAGATTTTCACTGGTTGGTGGGATGATGTGGTTGTTTGGAAACTAGAGGGTAGGAATTAATTAACTTCCAACAAAAACACAATTCCTTTAAAAACTCAACCAACTTCTTCAAAAAATAAATACGAACGGCACCACTGTCAAGTACCTAAGCTTCATTTGATGAGGAACCCCTTTAAAGTGAGAGGGGGGGGCATTTGTAAATATTGTATTATGGATCCATTGAAGACATTCTTGGGGTCACATTACAAGTTTATGAATGGCATTTTTTTATTATGAACGCAAGATGCAACTGTGTGTGAGAATAGCAGATGAGATGACGAACTGTCTCCATCTGGATTTAAAGGGAGAATTATCAGTTTAGGGCGGCATACATGTCTACATTAGGTTTATTGCAATTCTTAATGGTGATGCGATCAAGCAAAATGAGGCATTTGTCAATCCAGGTATTTTTCCTTTAAACAAAAAACATTTGAAAAGAGCATAATCTATGCTTTGATACCACCTTTGGTTCAAAAGTTGTGAAAGTAGAAACACCAAGTGATGCAGGAGAATGAAACTGAGAAAAGGAGGTTTAAAGTCAAGTTGTTTATTGAAGATACATCTGCACTTTTTCTTTCAATGCTAATTTGAACCCCTTTTTAGAATGTTGTTTATCAGGAAGGAGTCAAACCATTTGGTTCTTCAAAATGGTGGAACATGTTAGTTCATGAAGTAAAAGGAAAAATCACCCAATTTTTGCAACTAGCTGAAAGTGTAACCTGCGAGGAGTTCTTGTTTGTCATTGGTGATTGAAAAGGGACCAGGGTTTTTTATTTTTTTTGTTAATTTACTTATTTAGCGGGGACTGGACGTAAATTTCAATTACTTATTTAGCTGCAAACTTGCAATTCCCGGCCACTTTTAGTGAAACATGATTTTGATTTAGTACTAAGCTCATTCAATTTCACTTGAAGATAAGTGCTGAACTTAAATCAGTATTCAATCATTATGGAAAGTAAGTTATTTAGTTTCATAGATTGAGCATTCATTTGACAAGTAGGATCAGTCAAAACAAATTCAAATGACGTTTTTGGTCCTTCGTCGAAACCCCATCGCAACCCTTGATCAAGAATTTGACTTCAGTAACTGGCAAACATGGACGTACATGTATTTCACATTTTTGCATTCCAATTGGTTTCGCAACAATATGCTTTTTGAGTTTGCCTGTGCAAGCCAGGTTTTTGAAAGCTTATTTTTATTCTTATAAGCAAAGGGTTATTCTGCTCTCTTCAGTAAATTGACCATCAATTTGTTACAATGTTAAAAACAACGATCCCTTTTTGTAGATCGTTGCAGTTTTTGTAGCTGACATGCAGACCTGATTCTTCACAGAGGAAAAAAGAGGAAATTGTATCCATGCCCCATGTCACTTCATCAGGTCTTGGTGCCCCTTGAAATGTTCCAGTAGAATTTTACATTTCCCCTCAGCGACATATGCCTACTCAAGAAGACTGCCTTGCCCCTACATGTACAAGAATGAATTACTAGGCCTGGACATGGATAGAACGTAATAGAAATAGAGAATATCTGTGCAAACAATGTCTAAGGTCAAACAAGAGGCACTGCATTGTATCCATATTATTAGATCTATAAATATAGTTTGATTTCAGTCATTGCTTGAGTGCTTTTCAATTTGAAACAAACTTAATCAAGTTAATGAAGGGATAACACTATGAGAGGAAGAATAAAAAACAAAAAACAAAAAACAAACAAACAAACCCAACAACAAAACAAAAAACAGGAAGAATAGATTACTTGGCAAATGCACGAAACAAAGAAAAACCAGCGGTAAAAGAACGGCAAAGCCCAATCAAATAAAGTCATGCATGCATGTAAGTTTAGTGTACTCAATGTCTCAATAATTGAAACTGATTAACTGAAAATGAAAAACCCAAAACAGATGTACAAATTTCGTTGTGCTTCGATAACCGTTGACTTGATTGCACATTTTGGAAATAGACAATTGAAGTTCAACTTAGGAATGCTGACTGCGCATCATTGAATGCCCAAAATTGAAATAGAATGACCGATGTGATCTTAGACTAAACTGACAAAATCGGGAATTCACGAAATATAGAAACCTCGGTTTGGTTGAACTACAAAA
>CM021528.1:12857584-12868214 GCA_010994315.2 Pisaster ochraceus
CCCCCCCCCAAATCTAATCTTTACCCCCACTTGCCCCCCAAATGAAAATGTCTAGTTACGCCACTGTTATTATGTATTGTAAGATGTATTTTCCAAGGCTTGCTCGCCCGTCCCCCCTACTTTTCAGTAGCGATCGACGCCATTTTGCTTTGGTTAATATAATAAGTAATACTATAAATATATATTATAGATTAATAATACAACTTATTCGGGTTCCTTTCTCCACGGTTCTAGATTCTAACAAACTTACGATGTGATGTGACTGGTTGTGGCCCTGGGTCTCAGCAGAGCATGGTCAGACTCGGAGTGCGATCGAGGCAGTAGTACGAACAGACGATTGACTGGACTTCACAAATCACACAAGTCACACAGATCTGAGAGGAGAGAGTGAGACAGAGATGTGATCTGGCCCGCGGACGCCAAAACACACAAGTGACAAATGGCCAGTAACTAACGAATTCGCATGATTAAGATTCTGAAAAATTCCACGAACAAACAAACAATTCTTCCATGGAAAAGTACGCAGGACTCTCTCAAGGGAAGGGATGCGTAATCATAATAAATACTATAGAGTATTATGTAACTCCCGGCGACTCACCAATAATCCGAAATGTTCAATCGACCTTGAGGACTCGCCGACCCCATCCGCTTCCTCGAGCTCCCCTCTCGATCCTGCAACTTAACACCGAGCAAAAGCATAGTGGGTTTTTCCAACCTCGTTCTCGGGGGGATCGATCTCGCCCCAAACCCATCACGTGCTGCTCGCTCATGGTAAAAAACAAAACATGTCAGATTGATATAAACAAACCGCGCTGGTGTCATGATGGATGGCCGAATGTTGCAACAAAATTCAATCGTGTTAACAGATGTTTTGATCAAATTAAATATTCCAGCAAATTTTCAATACCCCCCCCCCAAAAAAAAACACAAACAAACAAACCCAAAACAAAACAAAAGAAAACATTGCGTGATTGGCTGCTTTGTTTCAAACAAATTCAACACTATTTTTGAATATTTGTGTAACACTCACAATTAAACTCAAACCAAAACACGACTCTAAAGGTCGTCCAGGAATAGTTGCACATTTTTGTCACAAAACTGAGGTAACATGATCTTTGGAGTTAGACTCACTTCCAGTCGTATACAAGTTAATTGCTGTACCAAATTCAACTCTGTTTACAATATTATTCATGAGGTTTTTATTCAAAGGTCTGTGGATTTTTCACAGGACTCGGGAACGTACACAAAGGTCCAATATTCTTTAATCTGCCGATCTATTTGATGCACTATCCGGCTTGCGTTGCGTAACATCATAATTTCAATATTATTATTCAAGTATTTTATAGTTCTCTATGATATTACTACCTCTCTGCCCCATTTGCCATTATATTCATATTAAAAAAAACGTGTACTGTCTAAAACGTCGTCTGCTGCTTCCTTCGCTTTTACCTACCAACCACGTGGTGGCGCCCTTCCCCACGTACTGGTTAGCAGGGGACCGCACTGAATAAACTTTCCATAACAACTCAAAATTACTTTAAAGTCTTTTAGTCTCTTGAAAACAATTCAAATATATTTTCGGAAAACTGAACTCTTCAGATTTATTGTCAATTTGTGGCAGATCGGCCATTCGGAATTTTCTATTTACCTCAGAACAAAACACTCCCGAAAATGTGATTTTTCCCCAACCGACTTGCTGCCAGTTTTCATGAAGCATCCCCCCACTTTCCAAGCCAAATTGGACCAACCTATCAGCCAAAGTTTACCAAGTCTCCTCAAAAGTTGAAGCACAGGATCCCCAGGTTGTGATAACTTGTCATAGACACCCGATTACATAATATATCAACTCCAGATAACGTTTATAAATATTTATAGAACTTGAAACTTTGTACCTGGGCGTGAGCGAAGAGGGATGTTTGTAGTACAAGTTGAAGCACCAAAGATGGGCATATGCATTGTGGATGTGATTATATAGAGCTCCAAAGGCGGTAGAGCTGTAGCGGAGGACAGCTCATGAGACATTGAGACAAAGTGTTGTGAAGTCATCAGTGCCTCCCAAGGACTCCTAACAATTTAGGTAAAAGGATAAGAGCTTCCAACGTTTGCATCTTGCAGTCGTACAGTGAGGTTTTATGCAACACGCGACAATATTTAGAATATCATTCACTATTTAATGTTAATAGGAGAAAGTTTCCATAATCTGGGAGATTTTCAAATTATCAGAACATGGACAGATAGGTTTATCTTCAGGGTACTTTCTGCAGAACCAGTGAGAGTTGGCCGGCTCTGGGATATGAGCTGTGAGCACCAACTCACTAAAGGTCTCTAAAAGGCCTGAAATACTTACAAATTTCAACGTTAAAACGAAAAACAACACTAGAAACGGACAATAAATAAGCATTCTTGCTTTTACAACAATTTTATTACAACATTATCTGAATGCATGTTGGCAAAAATATTCAATGACAATTACGTAAAAACAACATTACATTATAATAGGTCATCCAGTTGGCAATCACCAGAATCTGACGTCACGGTCACGTGGGTTACACGTAAGTCGGGAGAACATACAATGTTACTGCAAGAATAATTGTAAGGATTCCTCCGTGCAATGGAGGATGGTAAACAAAATCGTTATAATGTTTCAGTCGGGAGAAATGGCTTGTATTTATGTTTGTCAATTACCATTAAAAACCCATGCCAACCACGGTGACAAAAATGTCCTTTGTGCATCTCCCATCTGACACCCCCACCCCCGACCCCCGAAGAAAACAAAAAACAACAAAAACATTAAAAGATGCCAGTTGATTTTTTAAACACCTTTTCTTTTTTTTTTAGATTCGAGAAATTTGTAGCCCAAGCTTTTATGGTAGTGCACGAAAAAATCCAACAATGACAAGCAGTAAAGTAAAAAACATTATCTCACGTGCACCAGTAAACAAAAGTAATTTGCATGTTTTTTGTTACAGGTATGTTACATGTATAGGTAACTGGTAACAAACAATGTCTTGTAAGCTTGGTAGTCATCAATTTTGGAGTTTTTCACCCCAAAAATGTTGTCTGAATTCTCTCTTTGCTTTTTATGGGGACATTGAAAAATTATAATAAATAGCTACAAAGGCAAGTCACGTATTCTCATTGTGATTCAAGAATTATATTATCGTACTACATTATTCACAACCAAACAAGGCCGATTTTTATGGACTACCCTCTTTAAGTGAAATTTCTGAATAATAATACTAAACAGAACGTTTGCTTTGTTTTAGAAAAACAAGTTATATGTTAGTTTTAGGTAACAATATTTGAACTCGCAAATCAATGTCATAACAAAACGAGGGATGAATTCTGCGTGAGGGTAGATTGTACAGTCATTGGTACAAAACATATAGGCATTCGACGGGGGGGGGGGCGAGAATTACCTTCCAAAATGTGGGCAAAACAGTGGGGAAAATTCGAACACAGTAAGAAAAAATATATTTAAAAAATGGACAGAGAAAGCAAAACCAGACTTTTACCTAGCATTAAAAATTGGTCTTTTTGTTTTTATCCATGTAAAATTTCGGGCAAATAAAATCCTCCGCCCCCTAGCCATAGAGTCCCCATACGCCTGCATAGGTACACCGCTGTGATTGCTTCACTGTATTTTGTGTGAGGATACAATTAATACAAATATGTTAAGTTAAGTGAGCTTTTATTTATACACAAGGTGCCAGTTCCTTTCACAGCCCCCTTCGACTCAACTTTTTGCAACATGTTCACTCTAACTGGATACTCAATGGCATACCTTACCGTACATTTTCATTGGGGGGGGGGGGGCAGAAATGGGCAAAGAAATAACGTTTAGAGGCTATTTTTTAGCCATTCATTAATTTTGAGCATTTTTCGATCTCATTGGGGCCATGAGGGGTGGGGGGGTTCTGAGGAGGGGGGTTCTGAGGAGGGGGTGGGCTCCCGTCCCCTGCCCGCCTTCTTGTTATACGTTGCAGCTTCACCGTAATTGATGGCTAAGTTTCATTAGAGCTGCTTAAGCACAAAAAGTAGCTACGCGCCACAAAATTATGTTAAAAGCATGGTTCTCGGCCAAAATACCATGTCCGACATGTTCAACGTGTGACTGGTATCCTGCTCGTTTCTGCTTAGCAGAAAATTGTTCAGCAATATGTTCTGCTGAAGCAGCTCTATCAAGTTGGGCACAGGACACAATGCCAAACAGTACATGCTTAGCACATTCCAGGTGTGTTTAGTTACACATAATCGATTTAATTATCTAGAACTAGCCACGTGACTGAACCAGGGCTGGCACAGTCTGGTGCATGAATGTGTCCCGACTAATGTCCTCCACGGTAAAACATTCTTCAGTTGCAGAGTGATCGACAACAATTAGTTCTTGATAACACACCGTATTTTGAAACATGTTTTGATTTAAGTTACTGCCCTTCATGTTAATTTATGTTAATTTATTTTAATTCCTTTATAACGCAGTTCCCATTGTTCACAACTTCATGTTACGTCCGTTAATGTCATGCAAAAAAGTCATTCCAGTAGAACATTGTCATGTCGTCTGTGGTGTCACCGCCCCCGCCCCTCCCAAAATACACAACAATAAAAATATCTTTGTTAAAAAAATACTGTCGCCATTTTGTCCAAACAGAAATTGTTTGTGTGGTATCATGCCTTTTTTCCCGGCGCAAGCATGCGGACAGCTGTCGTTGTTCTTGGGCCGGAACTACGGGTTCGAGTCGCGGGGAAGTGTGTAGTCATATCACGTAGTCAGGTCAGTGTACATGCATCGTGTCGGCTTACCAAGGAATCGAACATGGGTCGCAAACATGAGACACCGCTAGAAGAAGAAAAAGTTCTCCTCCTAGTCAAAATGTCGACCCGCTGCTGTAGTGCCGTTTACGATTTCCGCAGTGTTCAATAAGATATGGGAATTCTAGAGGATGACATCACATTTTAGTGGTTGACTATTCGGGCAGCCATTTTGTTGTGTCATTGCTAACTTTTGGTTGAGGACCACGTGCACTCTTGTTATTCATTTTATGATTATTGTTAACTTTATTATTACATTTTGGTAAGTACTAAATTAACTTTATTCAGTGACACATGCAGAACTAAACGGACCAGTCATAGGTCATGCCAGTTGGTTAAAATCACTAAACGTTTTTGGACGGCAATATTGGGCATCTTTTCAGATGATTTTACTTCTAGTTCTGTCATCTTTTTCATTTTAGGTTTTGACGCAGATAATGCAACCCTTTATATTGTTTTGATCTTGTAGTCCAACTTCCGGACAACAAGATGATTACCGTAGCTGGAAATGTGACCACTGCACCCAACTACATACATGGTGTTTGCATACACCCTGATTACCGTATGGAGGTAGAAATACTTCCATGGTAATAATCATGCGACACTTTGCCCGGTATTAAAATCTGTGTCCATAGGGTGCGTCATCGACTCGTCCAGCACTCAGATTTGTTCCTTCTGTATAGTACACTTGACTGTTGGAATAAAAGACCCAGCGGGAAGAACATTGTGTCCAACTGGGTTAATTTGCCGAGTTCGACGCTCCCTTGGGCGGGGTGGCTATGGCGGCCAAACCATCCCATTATACAGTATTATCATGGAGTAATCTTGTTTATAAAGCTCCATGGTATCTATGAAAACCATAGCTTTGCCTTGGGCTCCGCTTTGGGCTCCGTCAGCCATTTTGACAGAAATACCCTTTCGAAACGGGAGTTCAAAGAGGCGGCCGGGAGCCTAACGCGGAGCTTCAGCCATGGTTTCAATAGTATAGCCATAATGAGGAGGCAAAATGCCGACAGGTGACGCTGTATCCATCCGGAAAATAGACTCATGAGTTCACATCTTAAAAGTTACCGTTACGCTTATAGTGAAACACTGCTATAATGTAAGTACACATAGAGCGTCATATTACTGGCCATTGAAGCTGATATTCGCGTAATACTGGCCGTTAAAGCTGAATTCGCGTAATACTGGCCGTTAAAGCTGAATTCGCGTAATAGCGTTGTTCTATTATGTACTTTTGGTTTACATGAGCCGTTGTAGCAGAACAATGAGCAGACATAATCGTTGTAAGAATCAAACTGTACATCCGTCCCACTTTTAACATGGCTTAGTAATCCCCATTAATTGAACACTTACGGAGAAAACATGTTTCCCCTTCTATATTACATACCACTGGCAATTCCCGGTTCATCTTTCATAAATTGGGCAAGTTCCAATATTGTTCATCACCGTTGATGATGGCGTTTTGTGTCTAAACTTGGGTGACGCTTTTGACTACTTTTGTTAAGCAAAAAGAAGAAGAAAAGCCCACCTTAATTACAGCTATTTCTTATCCTACTTGCTCAGGATATTTCAATAATAACTGCAGGATATTAAATATTGATCATTAAACGTAAGTAACGAAAAAATGATTGAAAATGTATAGTTTATCTCTAAACTTATAATGGTAAACAATTTCAAGTGACAAACCTGCTTGCATCAAGTAGGAGCAAGGCCATAACTTCAGGAAGGGTTCGTTTGATAAAGCCAAACCATTAATTTGTGCACTTATTTCAATCTCATTTTGGGGATAGGATTCTGGGGGCCCCCGCCCCCCACACCCGCTGCTTATCCCAATGCAAGAGTGCTAAATGTTTTTCCATAGTCCACTCGCTCTTGTGGGATTTGTATGGCGTATTAACTTACACACATGCTTTAGCACCTTTATGTTGGCTAACGGTTACACCACAGTTTTAAAATCGCTTCAGTCTTTCGAACTAACGGCTTAATACTCCAAGTAAAATACCGGTAAAATACACCCCACACAAAGTCATCTCGTAACGTTTCAGCAACCTCGTTCCCATGGAAGTGCGATCTCTCCGCGCCATTTCCAAACTCATCGATGAGATCAAGAGGAGACGATACGAGGCGTTCCCCACGGGGATTGATTATTGATATACTGTGGAAGCCAAGCGGCGAGTAAAAAAAACCCAAAAGGAACCAGGCTACTTTTTCCTTTCAGCCTCGGTTTGGTTCTAACTGTTTGGATTGGCCAAAAAATATAGATGGCCACACTATGATTAATGTATGTTGTCACAAGGGACTGGACCCATGGTTCCTAAAGTTACATAACAATCATGTGGCAAACAAACAAGCAAACCAAAACACCCCAACAAACAAACCAAAACAGGAGAGTTCACCGCACAAAACGATCACGACCTATAACCCAAAAGGTTACCCTCCCCCCAATAAACCCCAAACACCCCTGTGTCCTGTCCACCTGAGACATTTTATCCAGGACCACATCAAGTTGATGTGTGTGTTCTATGATTCAAATCTGTCAATGATAAAAAATCACGAAGTTTCACGTGTTTCGTCTGTACCGGTGCACGTCCAGAATCGCTGGTTCCACCTCATCGTTTCTGTCCACGTTTATAAGTCATAGCCTCGTTGGGGGCGTCTCACTATGAGCGCCGTTACACAATGTAATAAGAAAGTACTCTGACTTGAGTTTTCGAGACAAAAATAAGGCTCTGGGTTGTTAGAATACAATAACAGTTTGTCTTAATAATTATAAAGCAGGGTTCAAGTGAGAATACAAAACGTGTCCAGATCGGGTGCCATCTTGGAATACTTCTCTTGAAGCATCACTGTATACAGCAGGCGATCTTGCGTAGTTTCTTGTGGATGCTGCTTGTGTCGTCGTCGTCTTCGTCATCCTCGTCTTGACTGTTGCGATGCACCTTGGACCGCAGTTGTAGGAGATCACTCCGGACGCTTGGCCGTCTAGCATTTGGAGACACCATACCGCACGCCTCGCTCAGCCGCCTCCTCAGGGCCAGCTTCCCGTTGCTGCTCGGTTTCAGCGCGGGACTGCTGCTCGCGCTGATCTTCCGGTGCAGTGACGGGCTCATCTCGCTCGGCATCTTGGCATTCTCGAACAGCGCCTTGAACAGCACGTCGATGTTGTAGAACTTCTTGGCAGACGTCTCCACGAAGGTGCACTTCTTGGAGGAATCGAAGGCCCGTTTGGCATCGTCCGTGTTTACTTGGCGGGCACTCTCGCGGTCGCACTTGTTGCCTGCGATCACCATGGGGACGGATTTGGCGCCGTTGCTGCATTTCGTGTCCATGATTTGTTTGCGTAGGCGCTGCACCTCGCCGAACGAGTCTTTGTTGTCAACACTGTACACCAAGATGAACACATCTCCTGGTGAACAAAATGAAACACAAAATAATTATCATTTTTAAACTGAATTTTTTTTACCAAAGACAAATAGAACGGGATTTGAACCTGCGACCACCGGATTTACGTGCCAACACTCCACCAACTGAGCTATAATGATGGTCTTCTTGTCAATATTGTTGTTCTGGTTGACAGTGAGAATGGTAATTTTTCTCGTCGTCACAGCAGTATTTCAAAATGTGAAACCGTAAAGTGTTCAGATAAACAGATTTTCTACAACAGCTAACACATAGTTACAAACAAAGTCATCACACATCTCCTCATTCAACTAATAGTGGAAATGTAAGACGAAACGTATATCTTTAAGCTTAAACCCAGAATAATAATTGTAATAGTGATTTCACCTTCCCTTTCCAAACTGCATTACGCCAACAGAGGGCGCCACACACTCTAAACACAATCTGCAATTTTTCTTTCATCGCACCCACCCAGTTAATGAAGATATAGATGTTGGTTTGTAGTTACAATTAAAATATTTTCCCGTCGCATCCGAAGACGGTGTGATTTTTCATCACAATATCAGCAAATTCCACTTGGAGTATTATCAGCTGCTTCAAATATGATGTTTTTGGTTGCAATCAAATTACTGCAAACTACAATTTATATATTATATTAAATTATGATATTGCTATGATAAATTCCTACAGGCCGTTATTATTGATCTTTTTTTTATCGAGACCGAGTCAGATAGTTAATTGTTAATTTTTGTTTAATCACGAAAGACCCTTTTAGCAGCCCGACCTGCAAGTGTAGAATTCTCAGCAGAGAGACAACAATAAAAATATAAAAAATAGCTTGATTGTAATATGCAAATTCACCACACGGGCTCCTTGTCATATCGAACTTGCTCACAACGCGTCCCTTCCGGGCATTATAGGGTTATTTTACAGGCACATTCACAGAGGTTGTCGGTTGTTGAGTGAGCCATATCGCTTCACACTCCGTAAATTTGCTTCGTTTGAAAGATTTCATATCGTAGACGCGATCGTTAAAGGGAGGTAAATGACATTCATGTTTTTGTGTGTAGCAATTTTTTCTTCCTCCGTGGTATTAGTTTCCCACGGGGTGAAGCTCTTATTTTGTGGTAATACACTGCTGCACAGTCCCAGAGTATTAAACATTTAATGCGTGCACACAATGATGTTGAACATCGATGCAAAATCCAGAATGTTTGCAACATTAATTTCGTCAACACTGACAATCAAATAATGATTTTAAGGCGTGACTGCTTCGTGCATGCGCACAGGGCAAAAGTTCAACATAATATAAACGGCTCTTATTTTGGACCCTGGCTGGCACAGTGAAATCGTTTTTCCTTACGACGCCCGGTAGCAGGATTATGGTCCAATATCATGGAGCTGCCCAAGCAGAAGATAGCAACTATCGATATTGCTGAGCAAAAAAATAAACAGAAAACCGGTTTAAAATGGTACATGACATGTTGGCTAGTATTAACCAATATCTGGTGAGCAGAATTGTTTACTGCTTTGCAATTGTTGAGCTAAGCAGCTCTATGAAATGGGCACAGAACATGAATACCATAAGCATAACATCGCTTGAAAAAAAACAGAAGAAAAAAAGAAAGAAGAAAGAACACGATCAGGCCTATCGACCTAAGTAATCTGACGTCATCACACAATCAATCTTACTTGCGCCATTTTGGGAGTCAGATTTTTCTGCGTGTGTAACTGAGCTTTAACGCTTTCTATGCAACGCATGCGCGGTAGTAGACGCGCGAACCGAATCTTCGCATGCGTTTTGACTCCCGAAATGGCAGACCATCGGCAGACAGACTGTAGAGGGGGTCAATAGGCCCGAGCTCTGTACTGAGAGAGTTGCGACACGGAGGGGCCAGTTTTCTTTAGTCACGAGGTTGCTGGATGCTATTTTGGGTCCAAATGCAGCACAACCCAAATGTGCAGTCTAGTCTGGCACCCTGTGTGTGCACATAAATGTTGATTTATTTATGGAAAATAGTTTCTAATCGCAAGTTGTCGCAACCCTCTCAACAAACAATAGCTCTGCAACAGAGGTAACGTCTGTAAACTTGTTGAAGCAGTAAAGTTATCATTGGCATACATTGCGAGATAAAGCATTTCCAATTCCCCTTTTCTTAAAACTGAGAGCATCTCAACTTTAAGGGCAGTATCTGCAAATGGTTTGTTTATAATTTCATCTTAACACCACTGGCATTGTTTATTCGAGACCCCCGAGAGGCAGCTTGTATTACTCTTGCGGAGCTCCACTTGAGTTATCTACGCTGCAGTCTTAAAGAAGAAGCCTTTGGTTATGGATTTAAAGGTTTACACACCTGAAGTCTTACGCCAGAAAATGTTGAAACGGTATGCGTGTACATGGCTGAATATTATGAAA
>CM021528.1:12869214-12879289 GCA_010994315.2 Pisaster ochraceus
AAATCTACGAGGGTCCATTCTTCCCATAAACCAAGATGTTATAGAAAGAGTCAATGGGCGCGTATACACTGTTGTGCTGCGTGTGGTGGATTATATTTCATTGGATTGTGTGATATTTTTTCTCTAAAGCCCTCACCGAGGGTTGCAGAAAGTATGGCCGAGTATAGTGGGGCCACTGAGTCGATATTAAAAACCCGGAGACACTTTGCAATTTATTCGCTGAGTATTATGTTAAGTGTTCATGTTGGATCAGTCAATGCTGCATATACTTGTTACACACCGTGCAGGATCCGAGGTCCCTCTTTCAATTGAGCAGACTGCTTAACAATGTTCTGCTTTATCGCAGACATCAGCAGGATACCAGTCACAAAATTGTACAAGTGGCATGGTGGTTTGGCTGGTAACCTTGTTATGGTTAGCCTAATTTTAGCTCCATGGAATCAGGCCCAGATAAGAAGGGTATCAAATTTGGTAAAGCCGAGTGGAAAATATTGCTTAACAATCACCGGTACCTGGCCAGCAAAAATTAGCATGATACCAGTCACAGACAGTACATTGTGACATAATATTTTGGCTGGTAACCTTATTCTAGTCAGCATAATTTGTTGTGCTTAGCTACTTTTTGTGCGTATGCAAATATCGGGCCCTTGTGTTCCTCGTAAAGCTACTGTGGTTTATAAATAGTTTAAATAAGTTTACTTCATTTCAAGACATTTATTTCCACTTCAACGGAGAAAAAATATAATCACGACAATCATAAGGAACAGTGAGAGGATATTTGGACATTGTGGCATAGCAAGAAAAGCCAGAGCTTGTGGTGGGTATGCCCGGACAAACAAAAACACAAATGGACTAACATTAAAGTACAGCAGGCCTTATAGAAAGCTCGCTGTTTAACTCAAGACAGAATCTAATACAATATTTGAACTTAAGTGGCTACAGAGAGATTTAGCTTATAACAGTTACACAACATAGGAAAACGTACGAGAGGTTCAATCAAAATAGTAACACGGCATATGCAGGTGAAAAAGATAAACTACATTAAGATGACGACAAGGGGAATTTCCAGAGGTTTTCAAAATAGTTTAAGTTTCATACTTATTAGCAAACGAGAGGAGCACATATTTACGCTTCACCAGTATAAGGGTCAGACTAAATCAGTGCTTGCAATCAAAGCAATGTCTACACGCGATGGACAATAATCACGAACGAGAACTCGACAAATCCCCCCCCCCTACAAACAAACAAAAACAAAACAGACAATTTGCGGTTTATGAGCTGCGCCATGACTCGTTGCACATGGACTATTTAGGCCAAGTGGCAGCTAGATTGCGCTTGAGATGTGTAAGGACGGTGTTGGGTGCGTTAGGGAGAAGTGTGCCAATCACGATTTGGCGTCTTGTCTCATCGACCTCAGGAGGCTGTGATCGGGATGCATTTCTTATCCCAAGAGATCAGATAAAAACGTTTGCTTCCGATTGAGGCTTTTATCATGGTTTGTCCATGAAAATGTCTTCCCTTCTATTTGGCAAATCTCCCAAACCGAGGCTTGACGGACAGTACGAGACCTTCTTTGTACAATGTAGATATTGCTACTGTGCTTCTGCGCATAGCACGTGAAAGTTCTGCAGATTCACAAAAACACATTACCTATACTACACTGTGACATCTCGTTGCTGAGTGTTTTCAAGTCCATCAGACTCAAGTTCTGATGGTTGGGTTCGATTCCCAGTCATTAAACTTATGTCCTTGAGTAAGGCACTTAACCATAATTGCTTCTCTTAACCCAGGTGTATAAATGGCAACCTGCGAGGGTTAAGACAGTGTTATGTTAGGTAAGCCCACTGGCGAAAATTTAAGCAGCCTGGGTTTGAATGCTCCCATATAGGTGTTGAGAAAGTAAGGGGAACAATCAACAGGGATAAACATGTTGTAAACCGCCTTGATTTTGCTATTGTGATGTGTGCGCTATGTAAGAACCAAGCACTATTATCATTACTATTATTATTATTATTATTAACATATTTATGGAAATAATATTAGGCTATATATTATGAATTGTATGATAATTTATATTGTTCATAAGTTACACATGTGTAACAATCTTTCTTTATAAGTAATGTGCGGGACAAGTCACACCACATTACATCTTGAACCGATAGAAACACTAGTTGGCCTAAATATTGACGGATTATTTTCATTCAATGAATACAACGACAATTTTACTTCTTTGATGTTCTTCATGTTTTAACTGTCAGTGAGAGCTGAATAGAATGAATAATCTTCAACCGTTTCCATGGAAATATCCTTTGAGGAATATGTTCTAACTGTTAATCTAATTTATTCCAATCACACTCTAATGTGCAAGAATGCCAAGTGCAAGGTAACTAAGGCGTGCATCTGCGAGGGGGCGATGTCAGAGACTGTACACAGCAGCGTTGTTGATTTTGGGATCGATGCTGTCAACACAGAACATACGAAAAGCATTTCGCGCTTGTCCCCGTGGAGGGCGTGCTGTATCACAATGCAACACCATCCCTCGACAAACATACACATACAGAATCTATGCGACGTGCATATCCAAGGATTGCAAGAAGGGGGAACAGTTTTTACAGCTAGGGAATTTGTCACATGTTTCGATTTTTTTGAATACTGAAATTATTGACCGCAAACTTGGCACAGTACTTATTTTAAATTGGTCTGTCGTTTAGTTGGGACTGATAAATGGCAAGTCTTCAACGCGGCTCATAAAACCCAATACAGGGCCGGGGCCCTATATTATAACATCCCTTTATGCATTGACGTCACCAAGCCGCCATCTTTGAGGTAAACCGATAAAACGTTCAGATCTGTACGCGCGGCGCGGAGGATTGGCCAATGAACAACCGCCTTTTGACTTTTAGGCGAGGGCGCCCTACTCAAATGACGTCATATGCATACAAAAAGGGTACATCTATTACAAGGGCTTGGAAGACTTCCCATGCTATTGTCGGTTAGCGATTCAAATCCACACCGGATCTCGCGTTTGTGCAATATTTATTTCTCGGATCTATAACTGATCTGGGGCCCAACTTCATAGATCTGCTTAAGCAGAAAATATTGCTCCGCAGTTTCCTGCTTGACTGGTAACCCTGTTCTCATAATCCTCATAATTTTGTTGTGCTTAGCATAATATGTTTGTGCTTAAGCAACACTATGACATCCTGATGAGAGGCTGTATAGCAAGGACGGAGGATGACGTCCATACGGACGGCGCAGGTCAGCCTCGCATGCATTATTATTGCTATAGGTCTAATCAACGTTGCACTCCAGGCTATGGGGATATAGGAACGACGCCACAAAACAAGGGAGTTTGGATGAGCAATCACTCGACAGCAAGAGGGACCGTGACTCTTGCTTGATTGAACTCGAATGAACTCCCCTGGGATGCAGGGAGTGTACGCCCATGGTGACCTTGTGCACCAAGGCAACCGCGAAGAGAAAGGGGGAAAAAAAGATGACATAAATCTGATGAAGTTGCTCACGGAGGAATAACGGATCGAGACATTATTCCAGTAGATCCAACAACGTGAAGTGCAATGGAACGGAATACCTGCATGTCGTGACGACTGTCATTGTTCAGATAAATTGAATTCAATTAAGAACTTGAAGTAGTTAATGCACCCTTGAAGTAGTTAATATAAATGCAGAAAAACAGCGAGCTGCCATTTGGAGAGAGAGAGAGGGGTCCACTACAATCACATCAAGCGGTACAATCCAATCATTTATATCAAGGCCTATAACTCCCTAGCCAATAGAACACTACCATTCAAATTCCTTCTGTTATTGATCGATCCGAAAGTGTGAGGTCAGAGGCTCAAAGGAACGCGCAGTGCTTTGAAAATACACAAACTGCGATTCCAGATGCATATTAATGGGCTATGGAGAACATTTACAGCAATGTACACGGGTACAATTTGGTGGAAAATACATCATTTTGAGCTACTAATCGAAAGGCGCCAACAAAAGTTCCACATTCGGACACTGTTTGCGTATGTTTTAATGACAGACAAATGAATATTGACATTTATAGAAAGCTGTGCTATTGGGGAATGTTTTTGATAAGATATTCCTAAAATTTGATATAAAAATCTACCGTAATGACACGGTGCCTCCGTTATTCGATGTATATTTTAAATTTTCTCCCAAGAACTATCCGAATAATCAGTATTTATGAGATGATATTGCTCTAAAATGTACATGTCAAATTGACTTAGGCCTATGTACACAGTAACCGATACGACGTACCATCGGTCGTGGGCCCTGCGTCAGATCGATTTCTCAGTATCGATTTCCGAGTATCGACTCTGTATAATGCTGATATTCACTGAGTTTCTGCGTCAGTTTTCACCGCAAGTGTGTGGAGTTATCTTCCATGCTAATTGTACGGCACTATGACATTCGCTTCGAGCGCAATTTTTTTTTTTTTTGGCCACAAAAGGGTCAAGCCGGTTTATATTATCACATCGCTGTAATGGCGCTATCCGTTCCATGCACCGTATGTAATGAGGGCGCCCTTTATAGGAAGCTTGTCGCCTACACTGAGTGCAGATGGAATGATTTATCGTTATAGATAATTGCTGGAGGGGAAAATATACGACACCGCGCGTGGACACTGTCAACGAGATGAATTATAGGTGGACACTTAAATCATACCCAAATGAACGTTCCTTCAATAATGAGCCCCAATGCAACAACAAAAAAAAGAGAGTGAATGACAAACTGTTTCTTCGTGCAATGAATGCACTCGACATTTTATATAGGCAAGGGGATGAAACAGGTCTGTTGTGACCATCGACAGGTAGAGTTGTGCTGAGTAGGAAGCCCAAGCTTGACCCCAAACAAGAACCCCAAAGACAAACTAAATGGACTCCCATAGATAAACTTATCAATGAAACAAATGTAAAAGCAATAGAATACCTTTTTACAAAGAGAGAAAACCAAATTTCACATAGACTTGGTCTTACAGTTACGGCCGGTAGGCCTAGAGGTCCAAATCTTCTTTTTTTTTACCATGATTTACGCGAGTCCTACCATTAAAATCTATGAATTTTGCTGTTGTCTTTCGAAGCGTATTTCGTGACCAGCTGGTGGGAGAAAATTATTTCCTCCATCTCTGTACATTTTGAGTAGGTTTAGATTAAGAAGGGAAAAGCTCATTTATTATTCGCACACGTAGTCCACTTCGTGCTAGGTAACCTCGGGTCCAGCCGGGCAATTGCAAAGTCAACATGCCCGAACCTCGATCGTTTCTTTGCGTGTGTGCCGCAGTCACGACGCTCAGCAAAAGACAAATTTGCCTTTCCTCAATTCATTTTCCTGCACAATGCGCAAGGTCGGTCACTAGCGAGAGTACATGTGCCACCCTTGGACCCCACAGACGCCATGTTCGCTAAAACACCGTCTTCTCGTATTACGGTCAGTTTGGGGAGGCGCGAGACCCTTGGTCCGTACTCCTGTGTAAACATGTACGACGAAACCGAGGCCGCCAGCTACTGATAAATAAACAAGGGCCCGAATTCTTGACGAGATATTAAGACTCCTATAGAGATGAGTTTCTCGTTATTAGAATGGTTATAGTATGATGGTTTGTAGTGTGGTATCACAAATTAAGATTGAGTCATTGTCTATCACTCATGTTTATTAATCTTGGTCCTGCCTGAATTACTGGCTTCGACAATGGCAATGGCCAGGGCCCATTTTCATAGAACTGCTTCAGCCCTAAGCACAACTAAATTATGCTTACCAGAATAAGGTCACCAGCCAAAATAAAATTTCACGTGTAGCGTCTGTGACTGGGGCCTGCCCATTTTTGCTTAGCAGAAATTGTCATGAAACATTTTCTGCGCAGCTCTACGAAATTGCCCCCAGATCGCTGATTTGTCCTACACAGGTACAGACAACAGCCGTAGCTGAATTTGCTTTGATACGACCTCATAAGCTCTTTTTAAAACCGGCCTTGTACCCCGATGGTGCCTTACTTGCATCATTTTTGATTTGACCGCACAGGCATACAGGGAGCCAGACAAAGAATGCCACTACGCAGTCTAAAAAAC
Organism: Pisaster ochraceus; assembly: GCA_010994315.2. Taxonomy (NCBI): domain Eukaryota; kingdom Metazoa; phylum Echinodermata; class Asteroidea; order Forcipulatida; family Asteriidae; genus Pisaster; species Pisaster ochraceus. The sequence goes on from CM021528.1 coordinate 12,875,310, forward strand.
ACAAAACTCAAATTGCCTCATGCTCTCTGGAAAAAACCCACACATATTGGCAAACTTATTTTACATCATTACAACACATAAATTCATTGCTCTGAACAGCTATACCTGTTGGTATAGCCGTTTCTCTATGGTGTAAGCATACCCACATTATTTAAACTCTTGGCCTTCGACCAAAATTGTTTTCTGCGACGCAATTGCCTTCGATGTGGTTAAGATTTAGAATGTTATAGAAGTAAACCGATCTTGTCTTCCTCCAAGATTGTGACGAAGATTTATTCTGACGACTGCCGATCGAATTCAAGTCGTCACCCCCAGGAGGATTGTGTCCATCACGCCGTTAACGGGTAAACGCAAGCAACTGTATTCGCCGAGAGATCTGGCTTCGATTTATCATGTAGGCTTTTTGTACACTCTGTTTACATTTCTACCTGTCCGTCAACGATTTGTGAGAGCCCGAAAATGTCTCGTGGGAGGCAAGTACAAAATGACTTGCCCACTTATTAGACCAGAACATAGTTTTAATTGCTCTTTAATCATGTTAATTTCAGGGTATGTCAACATATACAATTTTTAAGAAACATATCCTGAAACTAATTTTCCTTGGGCTAAACACATACATAATCTAAAATCGTATCAGGAATGAGATGTATTTGTCCGAGAGCCACTCTCATAGAAATAATTGTTACAGAAACCAGAGCAGACTTGTCGAAACGCTGAGAGTAACCAGAGCTAAAGGAGATATCTTATGGTGTACACGAAAGAATACTTGATTATCCGAACTCCATCATGCAAAGCCTGATACACTATATGACCAATATCCTGGTAAACATTTGCATATGGGACCTCATAAAGTTCCAAAAGAAAACTTCCCAAGGAAATGTAAAATACATTTTCTTCAAGTATTATGATGTACCGCCACTCACTGATTAGTATTAATGTTACCTTCATAAGCGAATAATCGACCCCATTATACAACATGATGTATAGATGAGGTGATTGCCATAAAACAGTAACATCGGAGCTGAAATTCTTCTCTTCCAATGTTTAACTTTTTTTACGGTCTCTACCCATCATTAGTTCCCGGCTGAAATTACAACCGAGGGGACAAAGCAATTACACGTTTTGCGACCGGCCCGGCCGGGATTCAAACCCACTGAACGACCGAACTTGAATACGACACCAATCCGGCACGACGCTCCGTGATCTCCAAACCCTATATTATTCTTGCATCATCTGAGCTCTAGAAAATGTACACTTCCAATGCTAAAAAAGAAACTGACATTTCCAGCAATTTATAATAATATTATCAGAACTACAGTTCATATAAAATATAAGTTTCATGTAAGTAATAAAGTGCAAATACTTTATACTGGTCATCAAGTCGGCCATTTGGGTTATTTAAAGCAGCAATTTATCTATATTTTCTCATGCTATCAAAGGCTAACACATGAGTAACCAATCTCTCCCAGCAGTTAAATCCAAGCCCCTGTTCGTGTAATAGCTAAACGACACGCACGTGCATCGAATCGTCTTTTAAACCCAACCGTTAATCTCCACTACACGATCGATGTCATTAACAGGCGCGCACAATGCCAACAAATAATGTGATCCACGGGAAACGGTCAAATAAAATAAAAACAAAAAAGAAAGAAAAAGGCGCAGAGAACAAGTGGCCGTGAGTTCATCATTATGTATAAATCAATCTCAAAATCTTTATGATAAAATTGTCTAATATGGGAGGGATGCACGATGACCGTCAACTGACCACTTAGCACTGGTCAGTTCGTGCAGGTATTTTATTCACCTGCTTACATGACCTCGTATGGCTATAGTATTTAAGGTGACCGCGCCAGTGTGTATCGTTGAATAATCTTCGAAGAAAAATGCCCAAGTGATTGTTATGAATACTATGTTTCCACGACAACACAGGATAGCGATTTTGCGCCTGATAGGACTCCCCGGCGGCAGTTTTATGACAATAAAACAAGGAAATGAGCTTTGTTGTGGGGGAGCGATCTACCATAGGGTACCTCAAGCTTTAATTGGCGCATGAAAACAGCATAAAGGAGAAAAAAACGTCCGTAACGGCCCTGCGAGCAATTTCTTCTATGGGACTTTTCAACATGTCCCTTATTCGTTAAATCGTGGTTTTGCACCAACAAAACAACGTAACTAAAGGAGGCAATTACAATAAAATATAAATAATTGAGTCTTATAAAGCGCACGTATCCATCAATAAGGTGCTCCAGGCGCTTGAACAAAAGAAACACTTCTTAAGACAAATTACGCCTTGTCTTTCAGTCTGGGAGCGTTGACTTCAAAGAAGTTGTCAGCTTGATGTGTATACCTTTTAAAATATTTGTGGAAGGTGAAAAAAATTGTTTCATAGTTTGTTAGCTATAGTCTTAGATCGATCAATGCTTTATCGTGAGACGCTAGCACTCCGCTAGAATTTTTAAGTAACACGTCGTAAATCAAACCGAAAGATTCCTTGTTTGACAAGCTTCTTAATTTGAACGCGCTTAAAAAGTCCTCAATCTTGAAATCGTAAATTGTACTATTATAAACCGCAACTTTAACATCTTACCGTCTGGGGGGGAATTAGGTCTAAACAGAGACACGTTACATCGAGATCGTAAAATTGTAAGAGAGAGGACTAATCAGTCACAGAAACACTTGCAAAGGGAATGAAGCAATACCAGATGTGAGGTTTTCAAATGGGTCTTGGGCGCCCGAATGGCCAATGCCTTCTTTTAAAAAAAATAAAGGGTCAACTCTCGAGCTTTGAATGGTATTTTAAAGAGTTTGTCATCTTTCCTAAAAGTATGGTCTGCTATATAGAAGATTGCTTTTGCTTAATGTTTATCTGGCGCCGTATATCACGGAAGCCGAGGTCTGTCATCTTCAAGAACCTGTAATAGTTCTTTCGGAGTGTCTACTATTTTGATGTTTTGTTGCCTTTTACGTTCGAAGGAGAACATATATTATTAAAAAATTACCATAGTACAATGTCCAACATTAAATCAATGAATCAAACGAATCGCTTGGATTCGATCCAATTACAACGAGGCAATTTGCAAATTTCCTTTTCTCTTTTCCCCCCGCACAGGTCTGACGTCGCACCATATGTTAGGGCACACTGTGGTCTTCTCTGTGTTAAGCTTTAACAGAAATTATGCAAATCTTCAGGGCTATAGCGTACCGTATGGTAAAAGGGCAGTTTCTCTATATGCTAAAGACACAGTCGACGATTCCAAAACGATAATTAATGTAAATAAACGATTCTTTGCTTTGTGGACTAATGTTGAATCTAGTTATCCCTTAATCAAACTATTCAACTGATGGATAAAGTGCAACCAATTATTTTAAGAACATTTTAACATTGACTAATAATCTATGTTCAGCACGCATAATGAAAAGGGCATCTGTTTGACTTTTGGACGGACTGTTGTTTTAAATTATCCAAGCAGGACCTCTCAGGGCAGCCACATGGCGTCGAAGGAATTCATTTCCATAACACCTTAAATCCTGGATTAAAAAAAAATCATTTGCATATTAACCAGACTTGCCTTGGATAAAGCTTTTATTTGTAGAACAATTGCTAGGCAGCTATACCCCTGGATTAACCATTAGTCCAGAGCTGCTTATTAAAGCACAAACAGTAGCTAACCAGAATAAGGTTTATCAGCTAAAATACCATGTCACATGTACGATTTTTGACTAGTATCCTGCTAAGCAGGAAGTTTTGTTTTGCAGTACTTTCTGCTTAACCAGGAATATGAAATTGGGCCAGGTTGGGTCAACATTTGAAGAAAAAAAACCCAAACCCACATTATTTTAGGCCTACTGCTTCTCTTAAAATCAACGACAGATATACAAATCTAACCACCACCATCCATGGGTGAATTCAATAAGTGCCGTGATGAAGCGATAAAGTCCTGATCCCAAATCCATAAGAGTAACTTACAACCGAAATTCCT
>CM021528.1:12880299-12903891 GCA_010994315.2 Pisaster ochraceus
TTTCAGTGTTCTTTCATTCCCGGCTGCTCGTTGCAATTTTATGGTCAATTTCCCAGACGTAAGTTACGGCGCGGGTTATGGGTGCGTTTACACGTTGCCTATAGCGGCTATACGATCAAGGACACTGACGTTTGACTGGAAATGGGTTTCTTCTGAGACAGCTTTACCAAAACTGTGTATACTAAATTTGTTGTACGATATCAAGTGGGGACTAAACTCTCCGGTTAGTACGGCAGGTATATAGGTAATGGGATTGTGCCTTTGATGACATTTTTAGCACACCGTCAAATTATGTCTTGAGAAAGACTGGCTGAAGGGCCATCGCACGTGTCCTTAAAAACAAGAAATGACAACCATTATGAAAATTGCTTGTTAGTATTCTACCGATATTTTTTCAAAACTCAAAATGCAATGGCCCTAAAAGCCAAATATCTTCCTCATTACACTCTATGTCCACCAAATTCCATGATTGTATCATTAAAGGCACAATTCCACCGAATATTTCCCATATCTGCCCCATTAGGTTGACTACGCATTCAATATCATGCTCTTGAATCATAAGACACCGTGTAAGTTTGCAATGTTTGTATGATATCCGGGGCTGAATGAAACCGTTATTTAATTTTACATAGCAGAAGATGACATCTGCTTTCATCTTATACAAAACTAACGGGCTGCGTTCGTAAATGCCCGATCTACTCACTTTCTATAGATTTCTGCATTTGATGCTTGTTTTTGTAGTTTCATTTTACATAGTTAAAACAAAAAGTTCCCTTATACGGCGGATGTTTTGAGTAGGGCGCCCTCGGGAGTATATTCTTGTTTAGTCAAATCGTAATTCTAATATTTTCTTTGAATGATTCACGCCCGATTACGACTTATTCAATTACGGACCGCAAACTGATTAGATCTTAGAGGCTGCTACAACATCAGTGCAGTCATTAAGAAAACAAATGGTAGTGATTTGATGACCGTTACTTGAGGAGAAAACATTATTTGATCTCAAGGCCTTTGGTTGTCTGTGGCGTAATCTACTGTAAGAAACCGTCTCGTTCATTCGTTTTAATAGCATTATGTCCTTGCTTTGATTGTCTTAATTAACGTCTGGTGTTAGGGTTGGGGAATTTAATAAAATCACTTAATATATGTGTAGACCTTTGACAAATTACTGATGTTGGTCACAGCTACTACATCAAGTAACGTACCAGGATCATCATACATCGGAGACCTTTCAAACAAAGTCCATACTTAAGGAAATTCAGACAAAAATACAAGTATAATAAACCGAAATTGTACCTCTCGGTTTGTTCTCTATCCTTAAGAATATCAAAGCACACTAATCGAAGCGTCGATTTCTAACACAAAAGTTCTTTTCATAACCACCAAAGGTCATGAAGAGAGATTCGTGTACATCGTGATCCCACAAATGTTAATAGAAAAAAAAACACTTTAGAACTGTCACTAGTCAAGTTAATCTCTACAATGTCAATGTGTAGATGAGAGATTTGAGAGATAATAATATAATTTGGGAGGCTGTAATCATCCTAATCTCCCAGATGAGAAGTTGAGTTACGAAGGACGTAGATACAGCGTGTTCGAGCCGCACGCGGTCATGCAAGGGGCGCCTTTGGCAGCCAGAGTACAGCCAGAGATCGAAAAGTGTTTGATTTCTCCTGAGGGAGGAACCGGAAGGCCGAGAGAAAAACGCTCGGTGCAAGGAGAGAACCAACGCACAACTGTACTCACTTATGGCCCAAAGCGGCCAGGTGTCGAACCAGGTCCACAGTGGTGAGAGGCAAGCGCATTACGCACTATTAGCCATCCACGCCATCCAGATAGCTGCAGTACATGTAGTGTTTTGCAAATCTTATTAGTTTCTACACTGTTTCGGTAAACAAAAAACAGCCTAAATGACCGAGTCTGGTTTCGAGAGACACTCGACTCGAAGCAGCTATTTGAAAGTCCTCTGCCTTCCCACAAACCGGTTGTCTCTAAAACACTCAGGTTGTGTAAACACCATGAGACACGTATACCTGACGTCATCATCAAAACAATCTAGTGGTTACGCCATTTCGTCCCCGTGTGTTACACAGTGTAGTGCACATTTCAAGCAATTATGGCATACACTCATACATAACTTTGTGCGTGCAACGTGACTCCCCAAAATGGCGAGCGCGTGGCTGACAGTTTGCAAGGGGTCGCTGCACGATACGAAACACCAACACTCTGACGCCACTTCAGCTTTAATACAAACAGCCTCCGAGTAGAGGTTGACACGATGTAAAGATGAATACATGCATATACAGTTAGAGCTCAAGTTCTAAGTCCGAGCAGCAAGCACTTTTCAGTGAACGAACCTCAATTACCCTGAAATTGGTGCAAACGCAAACGCAAGACTAACCAAACGCTTTGCTGAGGAGCGTTACCAGAAACAAAACTAGAAGCTGTATTATTTACATATTTTCTTGGGAATGGCCCTATGGTGTTCCTTATGGCACAAAACCTTTATAGCATTATTGTACCCCAGTAGGTCTATGTATATGAAAACAGATAAGTGAGTCTTACTTGCACATAGTCCATTGGTTACCAGTGATAAAAGAACAAAAAATAAAAGCAATTTTTTAAAAGACGCTATGACGTCATCACTGCAATTCTCAGGACAAAATGAGCTACACTCTAAAAATGTCCTGTTAAAAAACAACCCCGGGTCTCAAAAAGCCTGACCCATTTATGGGTCAGGCTGACCCGAAAACCGGTTTTAAAAAGAAGGGATTTTCACTCAGACTCTGCGTCAGTTTGACCCATTTCTGGGTCATTTTTGACACGGGCTTCGGGTCATTATCGACCAAGAAATGGGGTCATGCCCCACGGGAATCCAGTTCAACTCTGACCCGGGAATGTATTAAAGTGTATCAGTCCGCGACAGAGGCCCTTTAATGTCGCTTTCGTGAACAGCTCAACTGTCGTCGAGCTTTAACGCAAATAAAGCGATCGATACATAAGTAGGAGGTATCGACCGAATTGCCGCCAAAAATTACACCGTCCCTCAAGTCAATTTCCTCCATAAACACATCAGTAGCCTTGCACTTTCAAGTTCGATTTTTGTTTTTGTTACAGATGTTCTCAATGAACACCAATTTGTGTACGAGTTCAAAATAGTGCAGATAAGGACTCTGGCACGGTACTGCAATTTATTTTTGTGTGCGTAAATGCTACAAACACTCATTAGTTGAAGGGGCGAAACGATCACCACTAAAGTTAGCTTAGCTTTATTAAGGAAAAACAGAACAGTTTCTCTTTTGGATTGTATTCATTGGTTACTAGGTGCTTAAATTTGTGCGTGTGTACAATTCAATATACACTGCAGTTCGTTACAAGAGGTGTGATTTACATTGCCACGATGCATCGAAAAGTCAAAACGGAAAATCACTACAGAAAGGCGATGTTGTAATAATAGGTAACTGAACACATTCCTGAACAAAATAACGGTGGGCACTCTTTAAATAATAAAACAAGTTATGGTGATATAGGCCTTAGCGAAAGGTAAGAGATGCAATCACCAACCCCTCTTGGTGAATTTGCAGCAAACAGAAAACACCAGAAACTGCACGCGTCGGGTCATTATACCGCATACCCCGAAATGAAATTGTGCTTCAGTTTTACACGTTTGGCGAAGATAGAGGGATTTACACTAAGGGTGTATCAAGCCAGAACGCTGAGAAGGGAAACCAGAAAGAGCAACCATTTTACTGATTAGATATAGAGCCCTTTATCCACGGTCGTTATAAATGGGAAGGTAATCCAATCAGCTACCCCGTCTCCTTTTGTAGTTAATTCCTTTAGCTAAAACCCATGCCGCACAATGAGATGTCAATGTACTGTGTATGATGAGACCTTTTTTTTCCTCTTCTTTCTCTTAGAGTGACCGCCATGCTAGTTCGCTGTCTCCGGGGCAACGACTCATTCACTTATGTGCCCTCGCGCGCCAACAAAATAGAAATCGGGTCCTTGAAAAGCCGCTAGCTCGTTTCCCTGCCCGCCTGCGAAAGAAATGAATGCCTCCTGCTTCGGTAGCACGGTGAAAACGGCAACACCGGCTAGTTGTGAGACTCTAAACAAAAACAGAAGAAGAAGAGAAAGAAAAAAAAAACAGCCGGTCAAATTTGAATTTCTATACACCGCCCGCGGGAAGCACGCGTTAAAAATGCGGAACGGATTTTCTCCACGATGTGTCTTCTTATTCTAACATAAGGAAAATGAATTCAATTTGTCTAGATGTTGGTCTGGAAATACAAGGATGACTATAGTTGAAGGCGAGTAGCTTCGTTCGCTGACCTCCCGTTTTGAATAATCTTTACGCCGCTCGAGCGCGCTCACCGAACTAACCAATTACAGCTGCTTTTAACACACACGTTTGCTTTAATGGCAAAAAGGGTGAAGGGAACCAGTTAGAAACTCAATACACTACCTAATATTTTACCTGGTTGGCTTTTTCTCCCCAGAGCAAAGACTTCGGGTGGCTTTGTAAATGTCAAAGACCCGTGAGGTGTACACCATAACCACTTCCGGGTCAAACTTTGACCCGGATCTGGGTTCTGGGTCTGGGTCAAAAAGACCAAGAACTGGGACAAAGTCACACAGAATCTGAGCTAAACTTCTATTTTTTCTATAACCTGATCCGGAAATGGGTCAGGCCCACAGGGAACCCGGGAGAGTGTATTTACCAATGCGCACCGGTGCAGTGCAATTATAATCTAACACATATAGAATAACTCAAATCACACCCTATGGGATAACTCTGTAGCTGACACTATTACAAACCAGGGTGCATACAATCTGTCAAAATAAATACACCCCATCAATGTGTTCTTTTTGTTAGGTCTCATGTACGCAGTGGCGTAAACTAGGGGGTGGGTGGGGCAGGAGGGACAGACGGGAAGCATCCCCAATTGATGTCCATGCCCCCCCCCCCCCCATTTTAAATCTAAACGTTTGAGCTTGAAAACTAGCGGAATAAAATGTTACATTATTGTAAGCTTTTCGTGTTGTAATTTCAAAAGTTTTGGTCTATTTGATGCAGACAACGTGTTAATTGTTTTAGCTGTTAGCTACATACAGAATAGCAAGCGGCAGATCAAGAGCTTGTTTAAAAACATTTAAACGGGAACTATAGTTTTAACTTCCATGAAATAAGCTGGTTACATTCATGCATGCGCTGCTTGGCAAACACCATAGAGTTGTGCACTAGGCAGACCCACAAACGCGTATGCGTCACGCCACCATCAGCCGGCCCCATACAAACAGGCACGATATTCCCTCATTTTGCGCATGCACGTTTTGCAATTTACATAATTTAATGCGCAGAGGTGCCCACTAGAAAAAAAGGTGCACCCCTAAAAATGTACCTCAAAGTGTTGCCGCTGTATGTAGAATAACGGTATATTAACATTATTTTCGTTAGTTTAAGGAACCAAGCTATTTTACCATTCAATCTCATCTAGCTGTGCGAATTTGTACTGATATATTTTTTTTTAATGAACGCGTTCCTCAGAAGGTCAACGTGAGTCAAACTTAACAACTCGAGAAATGCTCCAAATGTGATAATACAAAGGGTGAACCACTGATCAGCTTTTCTAAATGACCATTTTACATTAAAAGTATGATTCTTTCTTTAAAGTTACGCCCTTAAACAGTTCCATGACAGACCAATGTTAGTTCAACTATCCCAACTAATGGATATTCTGAAGTGTGCACTTCAAAGATCAATTCCTAGCGTGTATTCTGGTCTGGTTTGCACAATTTGCGGCAAGGTAACCTCGACTACAACTACACATCACATCATCCTTCCCCGTCGATAAACTAAAATGGCCAGCATCTTTCATCAAGACAAATTTCCTGATTCTGTGCCCACATTTTAGCCGACTTTCGCGGATCAATGAACGGGGGGTGCCCGCTGATGATGAAATGCACGTGCAGGCGGCTAGCCCTCAGCAACCTGCAATTCTGTAGTGATTGCTCCTGGCGCGTAGAATAACGTTCTATTAATTGCGTCGCTGTTGTTAGCAGCCGCGTGTTGCTCAAGAGCTTTGAGAAAAAGAAAGAAGAGATGGAAGAAAAAAATCGGTGATTGATTTTGCCTGGACAAAAGCTGGCCCACTTCTACTGCATAACCATTCTATATCCGTGAAAAATTCCATAGCAATTATACAGTGCGCCGTCAAAGGTTTGTTCGCTTCCGTTGAGGATATTTTACGGAGGCAACAGTTCCAGAGTTGCCCCATTTTTTTTTAGACTGACTGTTTTTGTGGTTGGAATGAGTAACTTCCAAACCTTAAAGAGCGACGTGTCAGACAAACCACTTTTCTCCCTTTGGGAATTCAATGTCTTAAACGTTACCTTTTCACTGTGTTATTTCTTGCGGTTTTCGTTCTGACCGTTTGTTCCTGGGCAATCGGCACGAGCCAGTTTTTGCGCGTCTGAAACACAAGACGTGCTTCTGACAGAAAAGATATCAGACGAAGATGGGAAGCTCTGGAGAGTATGCACTATGTTGTAATCATTGTAACCCCCAAAGCACGGCCTGTGATGTACACATAATGCTACTACTACTACTACTCATTGTAATAATTGCAATCTGAAATGCTCGCTGGATCTCCGAAAAAAATGATCGCAGCAAGAGATAAGCGTAGAGTGTGCATTATGTTTAATCGCTGCGTACCTGGGTGAAACTTCGTAATAGCTGCTAGTGCTAAGCGCGCAAAAAGATTTACTTAACGTAAAATACTGTCTTATCGCTGGAATGCCACGGCCCTCTGCTAATTGTGTGCTTACTGCACGCTAAGCTGCTTTATGTGTGCTACTCTTTAATGTCGAATGTTAAGTGCAATAAATTGATCAGGATATTATTAAAACAAAATTTGTACTATTAAGTTACTTCAAAGTTGCAACTTAAACCCGGATTTTTTTAAAAATAATAACATTGTTGAACAAATTATTCTGCTTCAATCGGAAACAAAGAATTTAACACAGTTGTCAAATCTGTTTGACACTGGATTATAAAAATGCGAATGTCAATACCCATTTTCTTAAAAATAAATATTGGTGGAGTTCCATTGGTGATTTACGTGTCAGTGCAAACAGGCTTTCCTTTTCGAACCCGGATTCCACAATCGAAAAAGCAGTACTTCAGAATTGAACGCTTTCTGCGACCTTGCAGAAAGTTTTTAAAATCGAAACGAAAAAAAGAAAACATTCAAGAGGTAACGTTTTAAGCGCAAACTCACCTGTTAATATGGACAACTTCTTGATAGCTGGAAAAGGATTGTTTCCCGAAGTGTCTAGTATGTCAAGTTGATAAACGTGTCCTTTGATTTTGTAGATTTTTCTGTGGAAGTCCTCAATTGTTGGTGTGTACTGATCGTCGAATTTCCCGTTCAGGAATCTGCTGACGATGGCTGTTTTGCCCACCTTCGGCGATCCGACGACCACCAGGCGGTAGCAGTTCTCTTGTGGGGCCGATACCTCCGAATCTGGGGTGGAAGCCTTGGACGCCATGGCCATTGCGTTGGCTGGCATTGGCGGAGCCAGGAAGTCCTTCGCGTGTCGATCTAAAAGCCACCCTCTCACACCGTACTCTGTGTTTGTTGTGTGTGGGAATCTGTGGGTATTCACAACGCATCCACGCACCAACGATCCGTAGTTGGGTTTTAGTCGAAACCGCGGTATCGCTCAACACCAATGTGGAATCAGCAGTGGTACAACAGGCTGATGGACATGGAACCTGGACACGGCATACACAAATCTCACAGTGCCAAAAAGAACAAGAGGGGGAAATAAAAAAGGAAAAATCGGCAACAGACCACGATCTCAGTCTGTTATTAGGCCTACTACACTAGGTGCCAATCAATAATTCACTCCCAAGGCGCTGTTTTTCTGGTGGTTGAACTGGCTGGACTGAATCAGCAGAATTACCTTTTCCGAAGAGAATAGTCTCACTAAAAGTAAACACTTCTTTCCTCAATGGAGTTCAATTGGACTATGACGACGCCGACAGACGATTCAAACCGTCGTTGTATATGCAGGCAATTAACCGCTATGTGAAAGATGCGCCGTTGGCGGCCGAGTTAACAAGGTAATGATGTATGCACGTCCAAACGCTCTGCTATCCAGGAGAAAAAATGATTTTTTTTTCCCCTCCCCCCACCGTCATCGGTGACTCATCCGTTGTGAGTGCAGTCTGCTTTAGAATATCACTGGCTCGTAACTAGATATCACCAGCCAGTGGACTCTGGTCTGCATTATGTGCGCATCCCATTGGTCGCTCAAAGACCACTTTGGGTCGTGCTGGTGACGAGGGCGCCCTTTACCCTGATAGCAGCCTGCGTTGATGAACTCTGTCTACATGCATCGCCTGCGTGTGCACGAACCCTTTTGTGAGGCACGCTCTAAACCGTCGATGTCCAATTACCTTTTCCGCTGCCTTGATACTTAAATTAAATACTGTGCAGTCGTAGAAGCCATGCTCTGCACCATGTAATGAAGGATTTATTCCCGAATCACCTGCTAAGATAGTGAAAATTCAAACCATTTTACAGCATGCTGAGCTAGTTTAATGATACCCACGAAATCAAGATAAAAGCCACAGAGAATCAATTTACATAGGGCTTCAACACCTAACTACAAAGCCATATAGTGTAACGTTCTGCTTCTTGATCAACGTGATCAAAGCAACGCAAGGATCTCAGCGCAATATGAGACGACACGTCAAGAGTAAAATGGGCTCTCGTTACTATACTTGAATGGAATGATTATCATCATGCAGTCTGTATAAAGAAAACATGTGCGGGGTGGGGGATAAAAAAAATCCAAATTTAAGACTAAGATCATCATTTGGTCATTTCCTGGCGGAAATACCTGTGTAGTTGCTATGGGTTATGGCTAATGGGCTAGGTTTTCATTGTCCATTGACACTGGCTCTGCACATAGATGGGATTTTTTAAAAGACAAGTTTGCATTGGCCAGTTACCGGTAGCTAAATCAAGTATTAGTCAGGTTGAAAAGATTTGAAAGGTTTGACATAATTATTATCTAGGCGTTGAGGTACAATGCTGCCATAAAAAAAAACAAGAAATTAAAAGGGCAGAGTTGGTACAATATTCCTTAGTCATATTTGATGATAACACGATGACAGTTGGTTCTCAGAATGCATGTATGGTGTAATGATGATATCACGTAATTATTCTTTCAACTAACTTGATTAAAGGACAATAAAGAAATAGATAAATTCTGTCAATTATTATTATTGACCAAACACACAGCGGACGAGCCGCAAAACTACAGCAAAGGATGATCATAATTTATGTACAGGCCAACATACAGTCAACATGTACGTCAACATACAGATGACAAAAATTACAAACAAACATGGCGAAAAATGACAAGGACACGTGATATGACCTTAATCACGGTAGAGACATCCTAAACACAAAACAACAAAGGGGGAATATGTGCAAGAAATCAACCATCCAGGTAGTTGCAAAACACAAATTACCTGAGGTTTTGTTACAACAATGCTTGGAGAAATTAATGGAGGCAATGCCCAGATAAGCTAAATAACAGCTTGTCTCAGAAGAAGTAATATATATATATATATATAGACGTTTTGCAATAAATGGCAGTTATAAAGTCATGCTGCTCCAATAATAATAGTAATACCAATACACTCTACTTTTGAGCAAAATCACAGCGCTAACAATAAAGGAATCAGAGAAGAAAAATATTTAGCAAGAACAATTGATTAATTAAGGAAAAACGTAGGTTTTTAAGTGGTTCGTTGAATTTTAAAATGTATCTATAATAGCAGACATAATGTTTGTGGGAGTATTGTTCCATTCCTTTTGCTGCAAAGACTGCGAATGTTCAGTTTCCAACACGATTGCGAAGCGGAAAGGGTCCAAGCAGTAGCGGAGATTATGTCGAGATGGTTGATGTCTTTGAAGACAGTTTTTGATGTAATCTAGTGACTGACTGACTGCTGAATGTTTTACAAACAAACCCAGGGCCTAAATGTATTATGGATACTAATGTGTTATGTATTATGAATGCGCAACTGCCTCCGAGTCGGGCTCCCAGACCGGTCTACGGCTCGTTTCATTCATGAGTTAGCACTCCACCTGCACAATTTATACACAATTCCAAGAAAACCATTGTCAAACAAGCGTCATTATACAAAATTGCCAAATGTAGTCTATTGCTTCGTAAGTAGGGCACTGTCAACAGAGGTCTTTTTTGTTAGTTCATGTATTTTGTGGACATTTGAGACATTTTGAAGAAACAATATTTACATTTTGAAAGAAATACACCACGGTTGTGTGCGACTGAACTAGCGTTTACGAAGAAATATTTAATGTTGTTTTATGAGGTCAAACATGGCTATCCTGCCCAGTAATGAGATTTTGTTCCGTTCTCTTGCCTCACTGCATTAATTGCCAAATTAAATCCGCGATACCAATGAGCAAATCTTATTTCATCCCGACGACGTTGGCCCCAAGCCAAAGGGGGGTTCGTGTCCTAAGGTGGGCGATTCAATGGGAAAATGCACTTTCAGCTAACGTTGTTGTGATGGGTTAAACTGGTTTGTCATTTATAGCTCTCTTTGAATCGTATATGGCGCACTATATGCCGGTACACCGACCGCTGTCTTTTTATTTTAATTTTAGTTTGTCTACTTTAACTTGGAAGAGAAAATTTTGACACGTTAATGCTGTAACATAAGCTGGTCCTGTGTTTAATTTTATGTAAAAAAAAAACCATACAAAAACGCCATTTTGTATAGATGCAGTTGTTTTCGACGCAATCATTGGCCGTAAGGTCAAACCTGTTGACGGTCTTTGACGGTCACGTAACAATTTAGAAAGTTCACGCCGTGTCAGGCACGTAAATGATCGTATAGCAATCGGTCAGACTAACAAAAAAAACTTGATGATTAAAAATTCTGGCGAGCGATGTAAGCGGATGCGGCACCACGACCAGCCTCCGGTGTAGAAAGGAAGGGTCGAGTAAATCGGCAGCCTTGGCGGCGGGCAAGATGACAATCGCAGGGGGGAATATTGGGACCTCAAGCACCGGGGATCTCTCTTGAAAACAGGAAAACCGATTTCACGGAGTGGAAGAATGGGGAAGAAAACAAGTGATTAGGGAGACAGATAGCTGATGGGAAAAATGAGACTTTCACATGTAGGTCTCGCAGTGGGAGGGGTTCCAGGTAAACGGGAGTGGTGGTTTGACGAGTTGATATGTGAGGAATACGTAAAGGAAGAACTTTCAAATCACGGGGAAGAAAAGATTCTGTATGCACCCTTCGCTCTGGATAAGCGATGGGGGGTAGACACTGGAACCTGCACCTCGTCCAAGAGATGGAAAGAAGACCTTCTGTTAAACGAGGCCTACCAATATGTCTTTAATTTACGACATAGCCAATATCCATTTTCATTAAACCGCCGTCGGACACTGCAGAAGATTAACAGTGACGTAGGGCCCGATCGAAATCCGACGAAATTGGATTATCCCATTGAAGTCACTTTACCGAGGTGGAAGTCATTGACGGCTGAGCAGCTTATGCGGGAAAATGGGTGAATATCATTTCAAATTAGACCGTCAAAATTCCGACATTCTGAAAAGCGGAAGGGGGGTTGGGTTCCCAAGACATGGGGGGAGGCTCACTTACTCTTTGTTGTATAGCGATTGGAATTAACACTGACGGCAGCAGGAAGGTTCTTTGGCACAATTATCAAATCCATATTTCATTAAACTATTAACTGCTTGAATTCAATGCGAGAGCTATGATGCATAGTGTGCCTTATCCTACAGTACTTTTAGCACCTAAAACAATACTTATACTCACTACAGGTTATCTTAATTTCCTCGTTTCTTTTATTATTTTGAGACTGACATCGGAACCCGATAATACACTTTAAGGAGTTCAAGGTGGGACTAAACATACTCATCTTCATATTTTCTTAAAGAGTAGCTTGAGTTCGTTACACAGTTGTAAAGGTCAGGGCTAACAGAAAGAAATCCAAATTAATACAGATTGCAACGTCGAACCCAGACTGACCTGAGGTTGAAACAGGGTCAGATTGACCAGAAGTATTAGCTAGAATCAGAACCTATGACTGGACAATTTTTTTAACCTGATTAAGAACAGAGCACCCCAGGGTCAGACTGGCCGGATGGAAGACAGATTAACGGGAGTCAGAACCAGACTGACCCCGAATGGTGGTCAGATTGACCCACTGAATCAGAGTGACCACAATCAACATGAGATCGGCTGCAATAAGAACCGGACGAAATCAAATCAAAGGTCAGAGTGAATCAAACTCAGGGCGACCTTTGATTGGAGACAGAGTGACCTTAATCAAGGCCGGGTTGACCTTTGGTCAGAGTGATCAGAATCAAAGTGGGTCTGGCCGAAATTAGAACGAGTGCGTGCCTATAATATCACGGTCATAGTGCTCTAAGGCCAGAGATCACGAAGAAACGAAGGTAGATTGGCGGAAATTTAAACTAGCCTGACCTGAATAAAGGTCAGTGTAAGACCGGCCCGCACTTTGCTGCTGGTCCTAAACAGAAGGGACTCCTGGCTTAAAAAGAATTCGTGCCATCACAACCTCGATCTCTCAATCCGTCCATGTCTTCGCAGTTGAACGCCACTGGCAATCAATCCATCCACCCCCTGCATGTGTAATACTAATACCAGAAGAAAGGTCGAGATGTTCATAATTCCACTTTAACAAAAAAAAGAAGCCGGCGGTGGCAGACAGCAGAAGGATAAGCCCCTTGTGACGGGATCAATATTCCCATCAGTGTTTTTAGGACAAGGTCTGCATGACCGTACACCTTGGTCGACGGGTCTGGATGGAAGCAGTATGAAGGCTAGGGTGGCGCGTCGATTGCCCCGGGAGAGGCGGCTGCTAAAGTCCGCTACCGAGTAACCGAATAACCGAGGATCTTCTCTCTGAGATCTGAAAAACCACTGGCAATCGTTCCAAATTGGCTTTCATAAATGAAAAAATAGTTTCACCGATGAACACAAAAGATTACGAACTTTGACAAAGTCCAGAAACTTTTCCCCCTCGGTCGAAAAAAAAGCCTGCGCAAATAACAAGCACAACAAATTCATAAAACTGCCTATATAACTGAGAAATATTGCTTCTAACAAATTGATTATAATTATATGTAACATATACAATTGTTTGGAGATGCGTTTATGCGAAGCAACGTGGCATAGGGTGTCGCAGCCAAAAGGTCAAGCGCACCGGACTCAAGTTGTGATCATGCGTATAGTGTGGGTTCGAATTTTGGTCAAGACACTCCACTATATAATTACAATTGTTACCCAGCATGTAGGAGTAAACGGGTACATGGGTCCAATTTTATAAAGTCTGTAAGCAGAAAAACTTGCTAAGCATTGACAAATATTGAAAAAACAAGGAACCAGCCCCAAATAAATAGTTGATACTTTCAAAATTGTGGTATCTTTTTAAACCCCGGTGTGTCTATAAAGCTAACCGGTGTGTTATGGACGATATCATCATGTTCGGCGAACATTTTCTTTCTCAATATAAGGCCGTGTCAATGGCTTCTAAAGTGGCTACGGCTGTTGTTGCTATTGCCAACGGCAATAGCTGTATAGCCGAAGTCGCTTGATTCGCACGACGCAGCATCAAGTAGGGTGCTTTTCTTGCAATAACACAGGACACCAGACCTTGGCAATCATTTTGCGTCTCAACACAAATCACACGAATTTTGACGAGTTTTCATCTGAAAAAAACTATACTTACTATAAATGTCATACCAAACGTATGCCAGCTTTGGAGCCGGAAGTAACGTAAACTGTGACGCAATGACTTACCAGCATGACAATCAACGATGTTATACTGTATCCCAACGCGTTTATTTCAAAATTGTCACACACATACTTTGTGGAGAGTATGAAAGCCGGATCCGAACCCCACCGGGAGGTAAGCCCGCGGATATTGTTACTGTTTTCCCCTATGCTAGAACGTTCATTCCCTGTAGGAACGTCATACGAACGGACTGACGCATTCAAGAAGAGCCCAGGCCCAAGCTGAGGCCGTCCGAAATACCCAAAACACAGT
The DNA here is from genome assembly GCA_010994315.2 of Pisaster ochraceus. Classification (NCBI taxonomy): domain Eukaryota; kingdom Metazoa; phylum Echinodermata; class Asteroidea; order Forcipulatida; family Asteriidae; genus Pisaster; species Pisaster ochraceus. The sequence goes on from CM021528.1 coordinate 12,894,459, forward strand.
CGAACTGTGCACTAGAGGTCCTTGCACCGTGGTTGAACTGAAGTCAGAATGGGTCTAAGTGCGTCATTTTCAGTATCCCATTGCATGACTGTTACAACAATAAGTTTGACTTGTTACAAAGTGCGGCACTAGTGAAAATGCAAGGACGGCATATTAAAGAACTCCGACTCAGTGCCGAACAAACCACGCCACAGCCCCCGGGGATATGATTTGACACCCCCCCCCCCCCCCCCCCCCCCCCCCCTGTATAGCCCGGCTAGCATTGCGGACCCTGTTCCCGGGGATCATCGTGTATAAAGTGGCTCTCACTGGAGCGCAACCATTCCATTTGGCTCACTCGTCTTCTTTTACCTTGCCTCTTCTCAAGCTCAGGGCCCGTGAAAGATCAGCTACAGATCTTGCAGAGCTTTTAGACGTAGGAGAGCGAGTGTCGCCAGTAGCAAGAGGCATTAATGAGTGGATTTAGTCCAATGGGCTAGGAGAACACAGGCTCCATCACGGCACTGGGGGAGAAAAAAAGTTAGAAGTGTGGCACGAACTGACCTTTATTTTTTAGTGAAAGAGCAAAAGCTGAGACCAGTTGGTTGGGTCGAAGAACTATACTGGATTGTGCCCCGGGAAATTCAGCAGCTGACGAAGAAGACATCACTTGATGTTGACTTGCTCAGGCTAAAGCTTCCTGATTAAAAAAAGGGGAAAATTCTTTAAAGGGAAGCTATATGGACCTTTGTTGTGTTGCTGTAATATAGTCTTCCCGCTATCCAAGTCGATGTAATCTAACAGAGGTTAAAGAAGGGCAAGATAGTCTGACCCTTAGTGGTGTAAATGAGAATCAGCAAACATTATTGCAGTCGCACACGGGGTACATGACAAAATGATCACATGATTAAAGTCTGGAATGCCAGATTGATGATTATTGTAACAATAGCAGTGACTTGTATAATTAAACTTGACTCATCAAAATAACAAAGGGTGCCCTTTGAAAAACAAGAACCGACTTTCTGTTCGTTGCACATGTTGTTTGTTTCAAATGTGTCAACTAGATTGTTTTCTATAAACCATTAAGTTTAGTTGGAACAGAAAAACATACACGAATGTATTAATGTTTGTTTCAGATGCTCAATGTTGTATGTTCAAGTCGGGGGGGGGGGGTGTCAAACAACTCGCCGTCCACTTGTCCAGCATCCTTTACAATAATAGAGTCTCTCTTCATCAATGGCCACAGTGCGGGTATGCATTAAATCGAGTATACGACCGAGTAATGACATTGTATCCTGTCTACAAAATGTCAACAATTCATTTCTTTGTCAATCAGCATCTTTGGTTCGTTCCAAATTAATTATCCTAATGGCGACAATTTGTTTTGGAAAAGCAAACAAAAATAGAGTGAGTAATACAGATCACCAAGAACCCGTTTTTAGTTGTTTACATGCTATGTATATTAAGAGTAAGTGAAGAGGTTGACTGTTGAAATTTAATGTTCATAAAAAACAATTATGTAAACACCGAAAAATAATGGAAGGAAGAATGAGATAAATTTGTTTCCCCACGTTAAAACGTAGATAATTTCCATTGTCGGATGCCCATTCATCGCCGTAATTGAGGTCAAGTTTTAGGGGGGGCGCACCTTTTGTTTTTTAAAAGCCCATTTACAAGATAATCTGGCGTTGGTGTAAACACCAATACATTTTCTTTGTGTATAATAATGGAAAAATAGTTTTAAAAACATAGAAATCATCACATTAAAACACTGGAAGAAAAATAGTGTGGTACAATTTTTTTCGAAGGATATCAGCATCTATTACTGTTATTTGATACAGGGAACATGACCAACGGTCTGTTAACACCCTGGACTATTACCAACTAACAGTGGTATGTATAGGGAGTAATCAAATTCTGCAGAAAGGGTGATTTAAGAACAGGTTCAGATGCAACACTTTTGTAGGGCAAGGTATGGGCCGAGTTGACCAATGTAGTAGGCCTGTCAAAAAAAACTCCAAAAGAGTTACATGAGAAATCACGATTATCCTTCCGGTTTTAAGATAAAAAATCATTTTACCTGAATCTTTGTTTGCTCATGTAGTCCACTTTAGTAAACAAGCAGGTGGATGGTGCACACAAAGCAAGATAAAAAGGGATTTTAAAAATGAAACAAGCACACACGAAACAAATCAAGTCGCCATCTTGAAGAGCGCCCCGAATTCAAACGCATAAGATTGTACATCCGCACCCGACAAGTTGGACACCCGGTTTATTTGAGATAATTATTTGTTCCTGGTCCAATATAAATCAAGAAATCACCCCTTACTGGCCGAATCTCCAAGGCCTCCGACCAACGGACAGATTCCAGACTCTAATTAGAAAACACATCTAATTCTTCCTCGACTTAATTAGAATCTTCGGCAATTAATTGACCAATTTCACTTATTTGATGATGGAAAGACATACAAAAGCGCATCGACATGTCTGGAATATTTAAACAACCCCCCGCCCTCTTCATTGAAATCCGGAGATGGGTGGGCTTATGCTTAAGAGTTTTCCAGGGTACTTTTAATTTTTGAAAGAAGGCTTTTTATATTATAGCCTATACTGCTTTAAATAGCACGGGCCCGCGGAACTCTGCGCTTACAGCCGATGAAATCACACAAGAACGCCGCCACCCCCCCCCCTAAAAAAAAAAGAAGAAAACAAAAAGACTTGCAGAATTCTGTGGAGAGCAGTGTCATGAATTCAGACTTTAAACTGAAAAAAGGGAATGATGCAGACTGCTTTAACCAACCCAAAAGCCCCGCAGTCTAAATTTATTCGGATTAATTAAAAACCCTGCAGCGAGAGACCCGTTTGGTTGCCACGCCCCTGTAGTTCGTTGTCAGCACGTTCTTCCAAGTTTTTTTTTCCCCATAGGTTTAAGATGGTTTGTCAACGACCTTTTAAATCTTCAGTGTGTTGTTTACATTGTCCAGGCATTGTCTTGGTAAGTTTAACCTGGTTTGTTTGCTTAATTAATGAAGTTTTATAGTTTTGTTTCGTCTGTACCATTGACAATTGACAAAGGGTGCTGGCAGAGTTTTGCCCTGCTCCCCTCCTAACCAAATCACTGACCCGTGTTGATGATCGACATTTCCTCTCGGACGTCTGGGCATGGTCCAGCTTATGATATCATGGCATAATGTTTTAATATTCGCTACCTTTATGGAGACCGAGAACAAAACAAAAGAGGGAAAACAAAAGATCTCCACAGGGGCGTTCTGAGGTGTTCCACAAGGAACTTTGTGTACAAAGTCTATGGGAGATTGTTAACTACAGGGACAAAGGAAAGAACAAAGAAGTCTCCACATAAGGGATGTAAAAAAAATAATTAAAAAAAATAAAAAAACAGAATGTGTGGAAAGGTTTCCTCGTACAAACCGTTCTACTGGGTATATTATTTTTGAATATTTAATTTTGGTTTATTCACTTATTGATTCAGAATCATAACAAAACACAGCTGATATGTATACACGTCTCCTGTATAAAAGAAACCTGAAATGAATAATATGTAACAATAAACTAATAAAATGGGTTTTCCGACCGGGCAATTTCAACGCAAACTCATTCAATTAGCCACCTGCCTCATTCGATGTCGCTATAGATGACTGCCCCGTTGCATCAGCGTTCAACAGTCAACATGGGTAATTCAATGTCAACAGTTTAGCATTGGCTGTTCAAATAAGATCATTTAAATCCATCAGTTCGCAAAGATCATTCAACTTCGTAAAAAGCCAGCAGCAAGAGGCTGTGGTCAGCCATTCAGATTTATCAATTAGCAAATTAAAACACTCAAACTCGTTTCTATGTTTGCTTTCTGATTCGTATTTGCCTGTGTTAATGCAGATATTCCGATGAGAATTCATTTCTACAGTATTTTTTGCGTTATCTCCAATGAAAAGCGAATTCGCAGGAAAAGATGGCTGCCAGTGTTCAGTACAGAAGAGCGAATAATTTAGATATAGACGAAGCTGATTGAAGAATCTGAGAACAACCAGGCTGACTACCTATTAGCAGACAGTCTTGGTATCAAAAAAAGATCAACTGCAAATTTAAGCAGAAATAAAGAAAGACAAACACCAAAACAAACAATCTCAATGCTATAGGAAAAGATTTGGTTTCCATTTCCAAAATAATTATGACCGTAGCTTGTCAACTTTACTTAGCAGTCTTCTACGTGTATAGACCGGGTACAGGCTTTAACTTAAATCCTGGGGTAGCAAAGCAAAATGAACAATTATTGCAATTAAGACAAAATGCAGCATTAAAATGAAAGGTCAACAACATGGAAACGCCTCTTACTTGGGGAGCCGTATAACTCATGTTTTAATTTGAACGCACACAAGTTGAAATTCCTTGCCCATAAACGAACAAGAGAACGCAAACTGGTAACGAATTTATGTGCGCTTCGATGAGTCTTAATTTGATTTCGTCAATTGTAAAGCAGTAGAAATTCAACTTAAGATCGGTAGTCCTGAATGCCTATAAATAAAATAGAATGACTAAAACGTAAATGAATGAGAAAAACGAAATTATGCATGCACGACAGCAAAACCGAATGCATTAAAAAGCTAAAAATGAACCATAGCTAGTTTGAGTGGATTACGGGGAAATGCGTGAATTTGAATGCTAATGAAATTAAATGAATTCTTGCTGAAATTGGCCGAGGAATTTTTAATTATTATTTTTACATTGCAGACATTTTCACTGAACCATTGTAGGTTTTTAAAAAAGGTTTGTTTTTAACAACGGAGAACTTAATTAAAATGAAGCATTTGTTTTCCTAAATGCATCGTAAAAAATAAATAATAAATAAATAAATAAATAAATAAAATAAATAAATAAATAAATACAATAAAAATATCGTTAAACATTAAAATAGTTCGATTCAATATTGGACCCGGTAACTTTAAATGCATTGGAACTATTTCTTTTGAATTGATTCATGTGCACACTATAACACACTAAAAAAGGAAATAAGTCTAACCAATGAATGAAATGAACTTCTTGATCCCATTCAGTGCAGTGATAACTCACAGTCTACGTCACCAACAAAACAATTAACCGCAGTACGTGACACTAAAACAACTAAAGGCACCTTAAAGCCAAGGTTAACTTGCAATCACTATCGCCTTCAATCTAGGAAGAAGAAGAAAAAAAAACCTGCTGCGACAGAGGCTACTCAAAGTGCGAAACCTACACAATCCAACACAGGGACTCTGGACAGAATGATGGCTTCATTAGATGGGAAATTTTTAGTTCGGAAGACAATTTAAGGGTGTGATCCACGGGGCTAATGAAACAGACGAGTTCACGGTTAGGACACGCGCGGTGGTGGTCATCTCCTGGGTTTCTACCTGAAACCGAGGTCGTCGAATAGATGATGGTGGGGGCGGCTAAACGAGGTGCAACGTCTGGTCAAGGCTGGCAATCGACCACGGCCCATTTTTTTTTTTTTTTTTTTTTTGCCTCTGCTACCTCTGCCATTACGGTGCACTGTAAGCCCAAAGCAAGTAACTTCATAAGAAGTTAGCATATACAACTCCGCGGTAAGCAGAGGCATGTCATTTGGGCACTGGGTCCAATTTTATAGAGTTGCTTATCAGAAAAATGCTTACAATTTCAGCTTACCCTTCTACTGTCTGACCATTGAAAATATAATTCATATGGTTTTACATAAGTGTAGCATGTGATGAATGCATAACACAGTTATAACCCTCCTAATTTCCTACCATTCATCAACATGGTTTTATAATTTATTAGATGTACATTGCCAGCCTGCAATATGACACCATGTGAAGAATGTACAACACTGTTAACCCTCCTACTGTCTGACCATTCAATATAATCCACATGGTTTAATATATGGAAGCATGTGATGAATGCACAATACATTTATTAACCCTCCTACTGTCTGACCATTCAATGGCATATGTGGTTTTGAAAGATATATAAACCATGCCAGCCTGCAACGTGTGGATTAATTTATCTACACCGTGCACAGGGCCCAATTTCATAGAGCTGCTTAAGCGGTAATTAGTGCTTAACAATTTTTGTTAAGCAAAAGTTAGCAGGATTCCAGACACAGATGGTGTGGAATGGTATTTTGGCTGGTATATCCTTATTCTGGTAAACATAATTTTATTGTGCTTAGCTACTTTTTGCGATTTAAGCAGCTCTATGAAATTGGGCCCAGGTTATCAAATCAGTGTACTTACGTCATAACATAATTATTTTGTTGTCCAATTTTAGCTGACGTATAATGCTATTCATAATACATACTCAATAATTACTCACATCAGTGACAATATAATACCCCGTTATTTAATCAAAAACAGCTGAAGTAAATACTGCTATGGAAACGGAAAAACAAACAAGCTTTGAATGGAACAAAAATAAATTGGAAATTACAGAGCGTCATGGCAAATTATGCAAGCATCTATTCAATTTACTTTTGGGCCACGAAACCGCTTTCGGTAGCATAGTGTTATTGGATAAAGCTTGTAATTTCGACGTTGTCATGTTAAGTATATGCAATTCGATTACCAATGTCATGGGATTGCATTCATAGCGATATCGCTGAAAGGCCCCAAAGCTTTAGTGGCAACAGATTGGACACAAAGCCACAGACTGACAAAAATATTTATGAATCTATAGAGTGGAACACGTTATATCCATTCAAGAGTTGATACAGGACCGGTGACAGTTGCCATTTTCGAACAAAATGAATTCTTTCAAATTGTCAAGATTTCAAGAGTCATAAAAATAACCTGTGACAATTTATTTTTTAAATATTTGTTTTAATAATTGAAGTTGTTTATACAGTGTTTAAAACAATTTTTTACAAAACTTTGTGTGTCTTCATTTATTTGCACATGCCTATCCAGTGGTACGTCACACCATGGAGCTGTACGCTGCAAACCCACAAGTTGTGGCACTTTCGGCTCCAAAGCTGGTGATGTTTGTGTGTATTTTTGTTGTCTTCAAAAAAAATCACCCATTTCCTCTTTCAAAGGTGTTTCTTTAAGACAGAAACTTTTCATTCTGAGAAGACCTGGAAGAGCAATTGTTTAAACTAATTTTCTGACATAAATCGTCATACAAACACTAAGTTCACTGCAATTGGCTTCTTTCTGGTAATCGTTTGGCGCCATTTTTGTGTGAAGAAAGTATTAGGCTTAAACTAAATTATTGAATGATAAATTTGCACTATTCAATAGTTACGTTGACTGCCTGATGCGAAACAGGTGTGGGGTGGTGAACAGAGACACTTAGGGCGTGGTCAGAAGGAAGAGTATTAACCAGCCATATGTCAGTGGCCTTCACTTGACCTCCACTCCCTGAGACACGATTGGCTAGTCCGGATATGACGTCACCGGGGGGCTGTTCAGATTACTATCATAACAATAAACACAGCAATAGCGATATCACATCCTGATATCGGATATCTATTGAAATGAAAAAAACGCATGCTGCCAAATCAATACATCGGTTGTGTGAATGAAAGCTTGTATTGCAGTGTATAGAACCCAGATGAACCAAGCGATATAAAAGACGCATTCATTTCTTTTATGTAGTCAAAGACAAATGCAAAAAAGGACTGTTGAAAGTTCAGAAGTGTCTAACCTTTAACAATTATTTGTCCCCGGCCCTCGATTTGAGCTGTCAGAGAAGGGATTTCGAGCGAGAGTGCGATGCTTGTTTGTTTAACCGTGCTTGCGTAGAAAAGGCAGAAATTGGGGAAAAAGAAGCCCACAATACAGATCTAAACGCGTCCTTTTTGTTCCGATTCCGTTTGATTAAATATAGATGATTCCTTCCTAATGACCTTTACGATTAAAAAAATAAACAAATAAAATAAAAATTACTTCATAGAGAGTAACTTGAACGCACTCTGAAAATGTACAACTTGTTTCTCCACTAAAATAATATAAACAATGTATTTTTAAAAGAAGTAATGTTTTGTTCCGTTCGCCTGCCATATATTTTTTGCCATATATATCTAGGACGTTAAATAAATATGACCTTAAGAAGAAAACCCGATAAGAGGTATCAACATGTGAAAGGTAAAAATAAAATGGGTTCTCATATTTGACGGGAAAACAAAGCAGCAGTAGCAGTTTTTGTATGGGTTTTGTTCACAGCAGTGTGATCTGGGCCCAATTTCATAGAACTGCTTAAGCACACAAAGTTGCTAAGCACAACAAAATTATGCTTACCAGAATAAGGTTACCAGCCAAACTACCATGTCACATGTACAGTTTTTGACTGGTATCCTGCTTATCGACGCCTTCGATCTTCTTCATTCGCTCATTTCCAGCTTTCCCCGGGACCCCGCACTATGACACGCTATGGCGATCGCGCCTTTTCAGTCATAGCTCCAACACTTTGGAACAAGCTACCCACCCACATTCAAGCAGCTCCTTCATTGGACATTTTTAAATCTCTACTTAAAACCTGTTGTAATTATTATATTATTATTATTTCTACTTAGCAGACAATTGTTAAGCAATATTTTCTGCTTAAGCAGCTCTATGAAAATGGGCCCTTAAACTTGCTTAAACAGAAAATATTGCCTAACAATTTCCTGCTTAGCAAAAATGAGCAGAACACCAGTCACAAATGGTACATGTGAAATGACATTTGACGGGTTACCTTATTCTGCTGAGCATCATTTTCTTGTGCTTAGCTACTTTTTTGTGGTTAAGCGCTCTATGAAATTGGGCCCTGGTTAGCAGCCAAAATTGCACCGCGTTTACATTGTTGCTGCTGGTTTCCAGCTAATTTAATTTTTTGCTTAGCAGAGAAATTTGTTGAGCATTTTCTGCTTAAAAGCTTTATGAAATTGGGCCTTGCTTAAGCACCGAACTCTAGCACAGAAAATTATTGGTTAACAGAAACGGGACACCAGCGTAAAGACGATACAATGTGCATTTCTTTTAGAACTGGTCCCCTGCAAATTTCTCTTTAGCAATGGTTTCTGCTTAGCAAGTCTGTGAAATTGATCCTGGGTCTGAGATTACAAAATATTTCTCACGAGCAACAGTGCCAATTTCCTACTTCAGGAAACAGATCAAGTTTTTCTCTTTTTTTACAATGGAAATCTCACTTTATTAATATTAGTAAGTACTTATAATTACAATAGGAAATTTTGAACTTTTTAAACTTTCATTCAGTTAACAAAGAACAAGTACAGTAATTCTCATGAATTAGAATACAATTGCTGCTTCTTTAAAATAAATAATTACTCCTTCATAAATATCAGAATTTACACTGGGGATAATTAATCTCCCCAAAGACAAAACATTAGTGTCATTTGCTATTTCAGTCCACCAATTCCTTCATTCCGATTCAATATACATATTCAGTGGCATAATTTGTGCATTTCTATAACCTCATGGGGGGG
>CM021528.1:12907269-12919825 GCA_010994315.2 Pisaster ochraceus
CTAGCCAAAGCCAATGCCTGTGGCACTTGGCTTTAGCAGCAATGTTCAAGTTTATGTGGTTGTAGTAATCTAGCCATAGCTAAAGCCTATGGCATTTGGCTTTAGCATCAAGGTTTATGTCTATGTTGAAATATTGGTTGAACACAAGACTTGTTTGGGGGGGGGGCAAAGACATAATTTAGAGGACTATTTAATGTATCAAACTAACCATTGTGTGCATTTTGTCTTGTGCATTTTGTGCATCTTATGTGTGGGCAAGGGTTTGGGTTTGTTTGATTCAATCAGCTATTCCTACTGTCGAACCATTCAATATCATCCACATGGTTTCACATTATGGTAGCATGTAATGAATGCATAACACAGTTAACCCTGCTACTGTCTGACCATTCAATATCACCCATATGGTTTCACATTATGTTAGCATGTAATGAATGTGTAACACAGTTAACCCTCCTACTGTCTGACCATTCAATATCATCCACATGGTTTTACATTATGGTAGCATGCGATGAATGCACAACACAGTTAACCCTCCTACTGTCTGACCATTCAATATCATCCACACAGTTTAACATTATGGTAGCATGTGATGAATGCATAACACAATTAACCCTCCTACTGTCTATAACCATTCAATATCATCCACGTGGTTTTACATTATGGTATAGCATGTGATGAATGCATAACACAATTAACCCTCCTACTGTCTATAAACCATTCAATATCATCCACGTGGTTTTACATTATGGTAGCATGTGATGAATGCATAACACAGTTAACCCTCCTACTGTCTAACCATTCAATGTCATCAACATGGTTTTACATACTGAAGCATGTGATGAACGCAACTATTGAGGGAGACCTTCATCTTTCTTCATGATACACAAAGCAGGTTTGCTTTAAAATTAAAATTGTTCTCAGACGTATACTGGATTGCAACTTGAAAAAGGATTGAACCAGGAGAAATGGTCATTCTTTTTATCAAAGACTATCCAGCACTTTTTGAGAACAAAGTGCAGTTGTTGTTTTGAATGAGGTAGATTCCACCACCAGTCATGACTAAACTTAATTAAATGGCTTCCCCAGTAAAATCACAGCACATTGGAGTCCAAAATCGCCATTCTGTGATTCTATGAATGTGTTAACTTTATATAAAAACTACTTTATACAACCTATCTGTATACAAAATCTTCGCTTCAGCAACAACCCAGCCGCGTCCATCATAAAGCTGACCGGTGGTTGGTCAGGGAATGTTGTTCCTCTTACCATCGACCAATGGAGGCAGGTGTTACATCACAAGCCGCATCTGGAACGCTATTGGTCAGACAAACCAGGTGGTTCTCCCAAAACCCTGAGCAATACTGGTTAGGATGGCTTTCCCCTGTCGAAAACAAATCATAAAATTCGCCAATTACTTACTCTGTCCCAAACCAACCAAAATCCAATTGGTAAATTTCTACTCAGCTTTGATCAAAGATCGTATTACCGAGATGGGCAACTTCATAGTGAATTATGCACCATGAAGCCATTTCAGTAAGCACCTCTGCTTACCAAAATGGCCCCCATGCCGTACTTCAAGTTCTAGAAGAAGAAATAGAGCTACAGCTGCCAATCTTGCGCCTTGCGGCGCTACACGATGTTTTAGTTTTGATGGATTCACTTCATTCTAACAAAGTCCGGGTCAGAACTTGACCGGATTCCGCCGGTCCCGTCAAGCCTGACCCATCTCTCGGTCTCTCGGTCTCTATAACTCGGAAACGTTGTCAACATTACACAGCAGTGGGCTAAACTGACTCAAAATCCGAGTTGATATCCCGTAAAAAAAAATTGAAAAAAAATTGAAAAAAAGTGTCCGGGTCAACCTGGACCTGAACCTGGACCTGAACCTGGACCTGCAATCCAAGTCAACTCTAATCAGTCAAAGTATCCCTCCAAGCGCGCGCAGTGTACAGGAGTGAGAACTCATCATTCCATGTCCAACCACAGGCCTACTTCGATCAGAGCGACACAGCCCTCTCCCCTAACTTGTAAGACCGCATGTAATGACCCAATTACGTCACTGTCAACCATCGTAGCTGTCAAATCACACCAGAGGTGTGTGCAGCAGTTCCTTCGAAAAAAAGGTACTACGTTATGCATACTTCAGGAACCCGACTCTTTTGACGATGATCGTGACGTCATTGGCGATGAGTCGACGGGCATATCATTGTTGGCACTTTCCAGGAAACAGTAAAGGATATCAATTTTGTTATGACTCTTAAGGGCTGTATGATCCATTTCAGATTACATGCTCTCAGAATCATAATTATGCAAAATGTGAATATCAAACAGACTGTTTAATGCCAAAATGGTTCGAGGGAATTGTTAGAATGCGCCACCTGATTTTTGAGAGGTTGGTGTCAACTGCATGAGAATAAGAATATTGTTTTGGGCACAAAGACCAAAACCAAGTCCCCATTTTCACTGGTATGTTCATGCTGAGCAGATTCTAACCTAGAAACAGTTGAGACAAATATCGATCACACATCTCAACCTGTTAGCAGCTTGTTCTTGCTAAGCAAATTGCTTAGCAAGTTTGAATGATTTCTCTCTCGCTCTCTCTCTCTCTCTATCGACTCCTTGAATTTTAATTTCAGTTTCCTGTTAGTATTGTTAGAGTCCTACCGTTCCAGCTGCTTCTACACGTTCCCAATGTTTTCTTACTTTTTGCTCCAAAGCATTGCATACGTTAATGTCAAATTTCTTATGACAAACACTGACAATTCAGTCCAAAAGTTATTTTGGTCATATATAAATCATATAAAAGAACAACAAGCTGTATACATTTCCCACGGGCCTCCCGATAATCGGCAGACTTATCAGTTTGTGTGAAGTGAGTGTAGCTTACAGTGGAATCACATCACACGTACAAACTGGGCCCAATTTCATGGCTCTGCTTACCGCCGAATTACGTGCTTACGGTCACCATTCTCCGCTTACTTTGCAAGCGCCAAATTTCTGCGCTAGCTCTGTGTAAGTGAATAATGTCTAGTAATGTGGAGTACGCACGCGCACAAGTAAAAAATTCCCTGCTAACCCGTGAAATACGCTTGGCGTGAGCGCGGATTTCCCTGCTTCCGTAAGCGGCGATTCTTTGCTTACGGTAAGCAGGGCCATGAGGTTGGGCCCAGGTCAGCTTTCATGTAGGCCTGATTCCCTCGACTCTTATTGTGTGTGTCAACACATACATGCATCATTCTCTCCACTTCGAATCACATTAAAATACAGTCTAGCTGCCACACTTGCTTGTACGCTGTACATACAGAATGTAATGAGCCTTACAGCCATGACATTAGTCAGACACTCGAGTATTCAGTGGACTTTGCTGTTAAAGACAATATGGGCCAATTGTTACCATTCTTTACGAAAAAGTAACCACTGTAGACCTCCAAAAAGCAGGCAAGATCCTACACTGGTTAAGCCTATATATGGGAAAATTTACATTTTGAGTTATAATTTCCACAGAAATTAAAGAGTTATAAATGTGTTACAGCTGGCTGAACAAGTTTTGAGATGTGCCCCCTTTCTTTAAATCAAAAGTGGATAGTGCAATATCCATACAAGATATCAGATTGTTTGTGTTCTTCCATTTGGATGTGTACGAATCGTGCCTGCAGGAAGTCCATGCCCTGTGGCTCTTTTGTAAACATGTAATGTCGCTGAGTCTGTGATATCAAAACTGCTTAAACTACTGGATACAAATTAACAGTATATAAGCAAGACTTAAGCAAGACTTCCACGCTGGGCCTAATTTCTTATTACGCAGCTGCTTTAAGACACACAAAAAAGCTGAACCTTTTTGCTTACCAGAATAAGGTTACCAGCCAAAATACCACATCACATGTACGTCCCATCAGTGACTGGTTTCCTGTTAATTAGTTTTCACTCAGCAGAATCTTTTTCTAGCAATATTTGCCGCTTAAGCACCTCTATGAATTTGGGTTGAGGGCTCAACTTCACATAAAGCTTTTTAGTAGTCAGAGGATGCTTAAACAGACAAATATTGCTCAGCAGGAACGGGTGACCAGCCAAAATATCACATAATTTATATTGTTTGGAACTGGTTCCCTGTAAATATTTGCATAGAAGAAAAACTTGCTAGGCTCCATTTTCTGCCGAACAGCTTCGTGAAATCAGGCCTTCATCCGTTTACTATAATTGAAGCATAATAGGTTTTGCTTATACAAATCAGTAAAAGATGCATTTAGAAACACAAAGAAAGATCAGGAAAACAGGAACATAAATTGGAGTCTGTAGGGGCCTACTTTCTACTTTAAAAAGTGGGTGCATGACTGAGATAATCACGATGCATGAGGTCTTCAAAAATGTATGTTCATGCAGAAAGTTGATTGAAGCTAAACATCGGCTTCAGCCGGCTATTACGAATACGAGCATTTCAAACCCTTAGGCACACGTTCCTACAGCCATTGAACTCCCGTGTGTTTTATAAATAATAACTTAGGCGCAGTATACTGTTTGTTACCCCCAAATCTTTTCCAGAATTTGTTATTTCCCAAACCCATTCTCATCCAAGGTCTGTCGTATGTAGCTCTTGTTTATATTCATCTGAATCCATGCATTATGTTTAATTTCAAGGGTTCAATGTATTGGAATTTTCTTAGCAGTAATCTTCAAAATTGACGTGACCATGGGTTAAAGGAAAACACACCTTAAAGAGGGACTCCAAGATCAAATTCAATAAAACGAGGCCTAATGAAAAGGATGAAAAAGTTACAAGTCTCTAACCTCACGTTAAAATGGTGTAATATATCACTTTATTGATACTCTTTCAGAGCGATATTTGAACAGCAAAAACAAAAGGGTCCAAACATGACACCATCAGACAGCAAAAAAAAACACAAAAAAACCTGTACCCATATAATTCAAAAAGGAATTTCTGTGCCAATCATAAGCTCAAAGTCAATGCCGCTTTTATTGAATATCATCATAACTCAGGAATGAACTGAAAATGTACAGACCGTATTTTTGAAAACGTGACGTCATCGAACATTTAGGGATTTTGAAGAAAAAAAATTGCACTTTAAGGGTATAAAATACAGTGGCATTTTACACCATTTTAACGTGAGGTTACAGACTTCAAACTTTCCTCCCATTTTCATAAGGACTTTACGTATTAGAAAAATGAGTGGGTCACATAATATAAATGAATGGCTAAACCCTAGTAATAATTCTAACACGCCTATTGTTTCATAATGGGTCTATTGTTGATTATTTCCTGGTAAATAGGCTTATGTATTATTCAGCCTGTAGGCTGCAAGAATGTAATTTATTTCTAAAGATTGTGGGTCCAATTTGTAACCAATTTGAAAATGTACAATTACATTTTCAAAACTATTTTTTATAGATTCAAGAAGGTTACAAGCTTAAAATGTAAGGTACTGCATGATTTATAAGTATTTCACCAACGATTAGTGGTAGATAAAAAAAATTAACAAAACTATTTTTGTCAGGATCCCCACATTATCTCACGTCCATCACTTTTGTGCATTGCCCATGGTGTATGCGAAAGTTTTTCAGGTGGTTTTTTTTTTTCGTTTTGAAACAGCATCTCCTTTCAAAATCAACAGAAGAAAAACAAAACTAATCGAAATTTCTTTCAGCGAAAATCAGGCCATGCATGCCACTTCGAAGACTAGAAATACATAAATAAATGAGTAAGTATTAAACAAAAAACAAGCAAAGTGGCAGGTAATCGGGAGCGAAGAGCGAACGGGGCGAAGAGATGACAAAACCCCCTAGATAAGCTTTGATTCCATGAGAACACGATCCAATGAATAAACCATGGAGGTCACACGCTTTCTAGCTAGTTATTGATGTCCACCCCATTTCACCCCTCTCTCCACGGAGGAACACTCCACGAGACTAAAACCCTGGGTACAACGACCCACTTCAGAATCTCCGGATGACTGGATCTGGATCTGACTTGCCTTCCCCCCTTGTCTTCCCCGAGCTTACAAGACCGCATTCCCGGAGTGATCTATTGAGGATGAAGTGCAGAGCGTGACTACCGGCGTAGGGTTTTTTAAAAGATCGGGGACCGTGCATGGTCAAAAGATGAACCAGGAGAGCTTTGTGGAGACCACTCCGCCATCATCAGAGGTTTCTCTCTTCTTTTTTTTCAAGGGAGCTAGAGCTCAAGATTACACTTCTTGTAGGAATTGGGTATTGAACTTGTCGCACTTGTTATTGTAGCTGCTCCCTTGGTAACTCTCGCCAAAAGAATTGCCGTTACGTTCCTGACAAGATGAAAGTAGGCCTAAAACCAGTATTTTCGAACAATTAAAAAAAAAAAAATTTCCTTCATTTTTTTTTAAATGGAAGTTTTCCCGCCATAACCATCTTTATCAATCTGTGAATATTATCAGTCTTACCAACTGTTATGTTCACCCTTCAAGCTTGTGATGCGAGATCAGGAAAAATGGCTTCCTATGATGACCCTAACCCTAACACTAACCCTAACCCTAACCCTAACCCTAACACTAAACCTATCCCTAACCCTAACACTAATCCTAAACCCTAACCGTACCCCTAACCCTAACCCTAAACCTTAACCATAACCCTTACCCCAACAACCCTAACCCTAACCCTAACAACCCTAACCCTAACAACCCTATAACCCTAGCCCTAAAAACCCTAACCCTAACAACCCTATCACCCTAGCCCTAACATCCCTAACCCTAACCCTAACCCTACCAACCCTAACCCCAACCCTAGCCCTAGCCCTAGCCCTAGCCCTAGCCCTAACGCTAACCCTAACCCTTACCCTAACCCTAAGCCATTTAGAGAGAAAAATAAAAGGAAAAGTTTTTCTGCGTAACTTCCGCTGAGAATAACGACTATCTAAGGGCTAAACGGTATACATTTAACTATAGAGTTAGTTACATCAAGCACCGAAAATAGGGTCAAATTTCGGGGGGGGGAGTACACTAATTTCCTAGGGGGACATTTCTGGCCAATAAAAACAGTATTTTCTGTTTCCATTTTTCTTGAACAATCCCTCTTAAGCGCTCTTCTTAGGCCATTTACTTGTTTTGACAATCTGACATTAGTGTATCAAAACAAAACAATTGTGGAAAATAGAAATAAAAGCTAAACGGTAAAATAGTTTTAAAACATTGAAATGATCACATTGAAGCTCGTAAATTTTTGACATTTTCCTCTGGCAATTTTTTTAATTTCAAAATTCCAGATTTCAAATCGGTGGGGGGGGAGGGGACACACGTGCCTCCCCCTCCAACTCCAGTGCCCCCTCCCCCTTAGTTACGCCACAGGTTACAACTGGATATAGGGATTCATCCAAATAATAGAATGGAATTAATCATCACAAAACAGTTGATGATAAAAACGGTACTCCCTGCTGTGTTTTTTTCTCTCCACTGGATCACTTAGGATACAATCCATTTTGTGGTAAGACCAACACCTCCCCTTCCTTCAAATTTCCTTGAGTGCTGAGGTATTTACACGGGCGAAGACGATTCCCAGGAAATTGTGTACATACGGACCTCATCACTGTTTTTGGCATCTTGTTTATCTTGACGAAAACGGACTTTTATGGAGAGCAATTTGAGAGGACTGTGTTATAAATCTAGGTCTGATTGAGCAAATACCAGCTAGGAAGGATTTCATTTGCGGAAGAAGAAGATGAAGAAAGAAAAAAAGTCGTAAAGTGTCGACTGTGATGAGCTACTGGTCATGTGACATCTTAATGTCTGTCTTGAAACTCATGCTCTGCTGTCATTTAACAGAGCTTTACCATTGGGCAGCCATTTTGTTTTCTCCCACAATAAACTGACTGAGGCCGAGGAGGTAGAAAGTCAAGTATACATTATATACATGCATAACAAAGTCCATTTTCCCAAATGATCGGGAATTATGTGCACATGCGGTGATCCGTCTCGTATAGGATGAGTTTATCTCTTCGCCAATGCTGCAAATTTAATCTATTAAAAAGGTTTCGCGTCATCTGGGGCTTTTTTCCTCAACCAACAACACTCAAGGTTTTTCCTTGAAATTGGTCATTTATTACAATTCGTGCAAAGTCCACTGAGAGACTGCAATTAATCATAACAAATGCAGGTTTGTTTTTCTTCTTTTTTCAGAGCAATTTAGAAGGTGCATATCACACAAATGCCTGAAAAGGGAAACTTCAAAGTGGGTCTAACTCTGGCTGGTACATCCTCAACTCCCTCAACATGGTGCCAATAAAAGAATGTTGATGAATTCATAACACTTCAGTCAAACGTCCGGTAATTGCACAGAAGCCAGACAAAAAAGGAAACCAAATATTTTTAAAAAGAAGAAAAATCAACTCTGACAAGACTGTTCAAAGGTTACTCCTAAATACCTCAGCTATGAAAACAATTCTGCCGCATCCATCAAAACCCGGCAGTCAGGCGGATATTTACTGCCAGCAAAGACACTACTACACCTAGAAATCTTCTAAACCTATTTAAGACATTCAGCATAGATGCATTGGATTCTAATCACGGGATTCGAATTTGAGGGGAAAGTTCAAACGACCACACGGCTTGTGGCTCAATTCTTCTAGGACAAGAATCAAAATGAGAAAATATTATACACGCTTTAACATAATATAAACTGTAAATATTTTAACAAAAGAGAAACATTTATCTCTTTTGTATTAATTGACAGATATTTATCAGACTCAAAGTCAACAACTAAACGACGTTTTCTGTTTGTTCAAGATATTTTGTCAAAAACCAATAAAGGATTATTTGGTAGAATAAAAATAGTTAATATTAATTATTAAAATTATTAGTTACTATTTATTTTTATTTTTTTTTCTTATTTGTTTATATGTTTATTTATTTATATATTTATTTATTTATTTATTTATTTATTTATTTATTTATTATTTATTTATTTATTTGTTTATTTATTTATTTATTTATTTATTTATTTATTTATTTATTTATTTATTTATTTATTTATTTATTTTTTTAACACAATGTGCACTGATCGACAGGAGAAAAAACACCCTCAAATGCTCACTTTACAGAGCTAAATTATGGGCCCGAGTAGCCTTTGCTAAAGAATTCCCAACACTCTCTTTCCCTGAATTTAGTCATTCATATTCCAGAAAAATGTTTACCAAAAGATCCATTAATTAGAAATACCTCTGTTGAAGGGACTGATTAGAAACTTAAGTGCTGCCCTTAAAACAAAGAAACACAGGTTTCCCGTCATGCGGTAATTGAATATTGACCCAATGACACAATGAGTTTCTTGGAAAATTACGTCCACCACGCGATTCATAAAGGCAGCTTGTATTTTTATTCTACCCAAAACGTCAAGTATATGGAGTGGCACTGATGTATTATCATGATTGTGTATACGCGTACATACACGCATCGTCGTCAGACTCCATCAAAGTTTGAATGCTTTTTCCACGAATTGGATTACTTTATAATTAATATTGGGCATGCAGCTGGGATTGTTTATCAGACATTCCCTGTGACCATAGCAACCGGAGCGCAATAAACACATTCTTTTTGAAAGCATCTCGTTCCTGCATTACAATCTCATCGTCGTCAACCAGAACTATGTCCATAAAATGTTCAGCCAAAGCTGTTTTATGATCTATCCACACACAAAAATCTGCCCTACGCGGAATTTTGGTGGGAGTTTTCAGAAAACACTTCTCAACCAAATAAGTTCCAGTGAAATCAAGTTCTCAAGATGACTACAGTGGACTATATCCATTTAGCTCATGAAAACAGATATTTTTTACATGATTTATTTTGTTGTCACTTGCCGACACGGCTGGGTTCGTCCCGTGACGTCACATGCATTACATAAATCATAATCAAGAGTGTGTTTTTGTGATAGAAAGAACAGACACATTTTTTTTGTCATTCTTTTGGCAGACACCTTCCCAGAACAATCATCCTCTGGAGTAGCTCATGAATATATTGTGTAACGATGACGTCACAGAAGGAACCCAGCCATGTTAGCAAGTGACCAATATCTGTGTGGACGTTCTTAAAGAACTTATTTTTTTAAAGAAAATAAATCATGCACAAATAGTACAGGGAGACACAAAATAATTGTTTATACAACTACAAATTACTGTGTGTAACAAAAAGGTGTAAAGATATTTAAAGCATCAATTCTTAGTGATTCACCGAACCTTAAAGTCGCTTACAACCCTATTAGTGCCTTGTGGTGCCAATTAAAACCACAAACATCTGACAAAAATTTACGAAGTGGAAATTATGAGACAAGTGTAAAAGTTCCCATACGGCCAGTGCATTAGCTCGCCTGCCAGAAAGGCTCTGGAATGTACAAGTTCATTCTAATTGTATAACATACGTTACAATATGGTCTATAGACAGTCCTGGCCCAATACAGACAATGACTCTCGGGCATTTAACACCGACTCCATCGGAATGAACCAAATTGGTCTTTTTATGGTAACTCACAAAAGTACGACATTGGGTAAATTAATGTTTCATAAGAAGTGTACATCTCGCACGGCAATCAGGGAGATTTTGTACAACAATGGAACATGGACAGATTGGTTCATTTTAGGGGAAACTCTCGGCAGAATCATGGCGAGTTGGCAGCTCCAACCAATTTGTTATTTTTGGCTGTCACAAACCATTGTGATGACTCGATAAGCATCTGGATTATTTGAACTAATCTAACTTAAGAAATGACTGAATAAAATACATCTGTACAATCGTGCATGATCTCTTTAAAAACCCTGGGATGTGTTGATGGCATGTCCTTGGAAGACGCTCGAATGTGTCAAGGTTCGGTGGCGTAATCCCTCTAGTTTCATGCGTGTCAGCTTTCTCCCAAAGAATTCCAAGTGTCAAGTTCATTAACCAAAGTTAATGTTCCCCCCAACATCAACTGCGGACACGAGAAAACCCCGTCCGTAAACACGCACACACAAGTCATACACACACACTTGAAATGGCCGACCAACATTCTTAACGAATAATTTGGCGTTTACCGTCTTGGTTATAAACCCAAGAAGGGACAATGACAGCGTCAAGACGGCGTTGAAATAGACACCGTAGGGTGCAGCATCTGGTGTTTGATTTACACAGTACTTGAACCTCCTTTTGGATCTCTTTAGGTTAATATTTAATATGCGTGACTTCGGGGAGAGCAATGTTACGCCATCGGTTCGGTCAGAGTGCCCATGAAATCATATTTTATTTAGACGTAATATTTTTTGAATAGTTAATGGATATCCATCAGGAACCTGCTTGGCAGTGAGATGATTTAGGATGTCGAGAGTCCATTATTGCCATGGCCACCTTTCTGGTGTGTTTCCTGTGTGCAGTTGGCAATCAGAAACACTGATTTTCATTGAATACATGTGGGGCCCGACTATTTGTCTTCCCAGCCTCATTATGGATACAAAATGGCTGCACCAAGATATATATACAGATCAGCCGGGTTTCAGCTTTCTCTTGAAGACCATCAGAGCATACTGGTCGAAACGTCAAGTTCCCACCACCGATCTTTTCAGAAACGCCACAACTCAGACAGTTTTCACGACATCACCGCAAACCTTTGCAAGATTTATAGATATCATCTTAAAAGTACCAACATCGTACACCGTTCAGATTAAAAAAACAGAATGACAATTCCCTTCGTTTCCAAAAAAAGGTCTTTTTCATTCACCCTTCAATTCTCCCACAGCTGTTTTTCATTGTCACTATTTTTTTACTTTTTCAAAATAATATTTATCAAGTTCCTTGACCCCAAGAATCCCCCCTCTCTCGTCATTCTGCTAATGAATATGCCTGCATAGAGCTGATGACCAGTTCTAGCATGGTTCTAGCTTTCGGTTGTCGCCTGCCTTCAGCGGAAGCAGCAAACCAATTATGAGTAGAGTACAGGAACCTATCTGTGGGGAGCCACTTCGACATGGCGGACATTAATTTCATTCACCATTCACCCAAGGTAGAGAGTGCCAAGGTGTCAATTTCGGTTAGGCCGAGACGCTGTGTTTGGTAACACCTATCCCACTATAGACAGAGGTGGTCGAGTGTTTGGGGCACGGCTCCTCCGTCGTAATGAATGTTACAGCTAAGACCAGCTAACGATGAAAACACCAAATCAACATCTCATGTTAATGCCAAGGTGAGAGAGAGAGAGAGGGGGGGAGACATCCTGAGTGATAGGTTTGAAAACAATTGATTTGAATCACTTCAGAAAGCTGAATTAAAACCAAAGCAAAAAAAAAAAAAAAAAAAAAAAAAAAAAAAAAAAAAAAAAAAAAAAAAAAAAAAAAACGAATTCTAAATCACAGCGAGTAGAACCCAATCACATTAGATTGTTTTTCCCCGCCACGGGCTGCTATAAAGGAAAAATAAGAAAGATGAACTAAGAATCATCAGCGAAAGTGTCTGTGTCTGCAGTGCGAGGATAAACAGTCGGAGTCTTTAAAATGAAGACGTCCCAAGAAAAGCAAAGCGGAGATGGCCTCAGGTTGACAAGATGTACAAACACTTTA